>OY720632.1:67509846-67888916 GCA_963169105.1 Ceriagrion tenellum
GAATGATTATAATTGGCATGAAATAATGGTGCTTACGGAACTAGAAGCTCTAGGTCCATTAAAAATGAGTATTTATGGAGGAAACATGGAGGTAATAAATCGTCTATAGCAATTTTCTTTAATATCATCATAAGTAGTGCAACTGTGATAAAGTAAAGGTATAAATAGGTATGCATTCGGGAACCCAGTGTGATTAATGGAAAAATTAAAAAGTGACATTGGTTTTCTGGGAACATGATCATAAGCGATGTATTACTTTCACTTTTGCCTCAATTATTACTTATAGAGTGGCTAGGAGTATCTCATGGTGTGTAACATTGTTGGTGTCAATTAAAAAAACATTCGTATCGGTTGTGTTAAAGCTAAATCATTTTATCTAATCAATGTTAAGTGCAGAACACCAATTTAGGTTTTAGCTCCCTTGCCCATTGGAGGGTTTGGAGTGAAAACAAAATTTCAGTTTTCCAGTGCGTGCTGGCATTTTATCGGAATAATTGTCGCCTTAATGAGTATAATTTCTTACGGCTTTCTGAATTTTAAATTTTTATGAATATTTCGCAATAGCACTTATGCTTTAGTCAACTATGCCCATGCTTTAAGCCGTTAAATTTGTAGAAATTTTTAACATATATTTTCTGTATGTCCTCCACAAATTTGAATTCGACGTTTCTCCTCGTTTATTTAAGGTGACATGTATTCAGCGACCACAACACTTATTGTTAGGTTGAAAATTATATTAACACCCGGAAATATTAGAAAAAATTAAGAATATATTTTACTGGTGACTTATTTGTTATTAATTATTTAATTGTCTAAAAAATTATTTTCAATCATTCATTCTTTCCTGCAATTCTTTCTTTGTAAAAAGTATGTTTAAGTACTAATCCTTGAAAAGATGAGAAATAATATTAATGACTATGGGTAAATCTATATTGAATAGGTTTCTAAAGGATAGTGTCGCAAATAGAAGTGAAAATAAATGGTAGATAAATTGGGACGGTTGAAGTAAATATATATTAAGAGGAGAGTTTTTGTGAATTAGTTTCGTTGGAGGATATGGTTTGACTCACTTCTTAAATGTAATATGTGCTTCTATACGGACAACTATATTGTATTCTAATTTATATTTCCTTGTTTCCCCAAGTAAATAATATTATAATAAAAATATATTTTTATTTTCTTTTTTTCTTTTTTTTTTTTTTTTTGTCTTTTATTTATTTTCAAGGACTTCAATTTACTGTCAAGGACTTCATATCCTTTGGAACAAAGTACAATTTATCAGAAGAAACCCTGTGGCAAAATAGTATTTATCAGGACTCTACAGTTAACAAATATGAACATTCAATAAGCATGTAGAACAGGTGTACCCAAAGACCACTCACACATTCATTAATGCAATAATATTTACAACTACTATTGTGCAAGCTAATAAAATGTATAAACAATTAGTAAGGTTTACAGGGATACTTATAGAAATTAACAAAAAAAATGAAGTATACAATGAAATTCACACTGCGCTACAATTATGTTTTTATACAAGAAAAATAACATTTCCGATTTAAATTTATATACATTGTTTGATTTTACAATATTGTCAGGAATACCATTCCATATTCTTAGGCCAGAATGTATTGTGGATAACTGATACATATTAGTTCTACACCTTGGAGTTTTAAATTGTCTCATTCCTCTCCAAGTTACGGGTGATAAAAATGCAAATTAATACACTTAATCGACTGCCGTTTTCCACTACGGAAACAGCTACAGACAAGCGTTGCCCTATCAGTCTGATTAAGGAAGCTTACCTTCTCACCAAATTCTTACCATTTTTTCTCGCCGCGGAGTCCGTTGAGGGATGCGGATCCGTTATTATTCTTTTAATCTTATGCTGCGTAGACAAATTAGGTTAGCATGCGGTTTATTGTTACATTCTTTATTTAATTATTATTCGTTTTTCTTATTAAATTCAACAGAAGATAATAATTTATATGCTTCACTGCACATGAATGCTTTAGAATTATTAATTTGGTGTCCAATTCGAAAATCTCAAATATGAGTGATTTCAACTTATGCAAATATATAAAAGGATATCAGTTATGAAACTGTAAGTCCAGACACAGGACAAAACTAAGATGCCTAAGTATGATTGACAGTGAAAACAATTAGACATTTCCAATTTGATGGGGCGTTCCCCAAATACCTTGCATTAAATTCTAAACTAGATCAAATTATAAATAATGTGTGGACAATATAAAATTTGAAATTTGGAAATCAAAGATAAAAAATAAATGGTGGATATCTACGATCCTTCGATGATGTTTCTCCAGCGAGTTCCTGTTGGGCTTCCCTTTCCGGGCTGTGTGGTGCAAGTTGTCACGGCCGACTCTCGGATATCACGATGCTATAGTGCACCATTGGATTACTGCCAGGGACTAATACTCACAGGGAAACAAGACTTTTGAATATACCACGGAGCAGCTTAACTCAGCGTCTGCCCCTGTCAAAACATCAATTTTTTCTCTTCTAATACGTCTCTCCTTCCCCTTCCTTCGGTCAAAACCCCTCCTGCTCGCATTATATCGTACCCCAAACTTCTACCCCTTCCCCAAGCGTGGCTTATATTATTTTACCCGCATAAAAGCCTTGCTGCAAATCAATAACATTCAGGTTTGTTTATGTTTTGGCATAAAAACTATTATTGTCTGCTGCCCGTTGAATGTTATTTCCAAGTTATACAACTTTGCCTATCAAAGTTGCGAGTACCAACTATGACATATAACAACTGGGTACAAGTACTAGCAGTGAATACAGTACAATATCACACAAGATGAACATTTGAAATGGAAATCGGCATTCGTTAACTTCGTTTTGAGGGAGCGACCTATCATAGGAGTAAAGTGAAAATTATATTTTCCTATGGTCTTTCGTTATGAGAGAAGCAGGCCAAATTCTGGAATATTTCAGGTGCAGAAAAAGGATTAGGATTTTCTGGAGATTAGATATCAAAAAGAGTAGAGGTAGAAAGGCTGAGATGTATACATCAAATTTCAACGTACATTGATCCAAATTTTACGAAAAATCCATAAAGCTCCGGAAAATTTGGGAGGAACAAAGAGGGGCACACAATAGGGATTGTGGTATATTAAAAAGTAATTCCTGATGAGATGAAAAATGGTTTTTCATTCTTCGTCAGGAAGGGAACGGAGAGGGAGGGAGGATTTGGAACTCAAGAGGATGTCTCCTAAAGGGAGAGAGAGGAAGAAAGGGAGGGAGAAGGCATCCGTTCACTGCATTGTCCTCCGCACGCCATTAATGAAATCCCTCCGAAGAGAGGTGAGCACAGAAGCGTCGGTGGCCGACGATCCTCGTCCTCTCAAGAGAGCTGCGACTGAAAGCACTGACAGTTGCGCGAGGGGAGGAAGGAGTGTCGAATCGCAGTGAGGTGGGCGGGCTGGAAAGAGGGGGCAGTAGAGTTGAGGTCAATAATCCGCGATATGCTAACGGCCGGCGCAGGTGGCGCAACTTTCACGAGTGCGGGAAAAGGTGGGTGAAGAGGACGGGGAAGAGGACAATGGATCCACCGTAGCGGTTGGAGCCCACGCCCGTGCCTTACCGTGCGAGGTCCGCCCACCCGACAACTCACACATTCAGAAAGCCACGCGGGGTGGACACAACCAATCCTCCCTCTCTCCACCCTATTCCCTTTCTCCCCTCATCCCCCATGAAACGACCGATGGGTTCTCGACCCAACAATGCCTTAGCCCGCCGTTGGTTAAAAAATATACACTCAGCCCTAAAACCAACGGCGTCATCTCACCTCCTTTACCCGCGGTTTAAAATATGATCCCACGTTGAAACACTGGTCACAATGGGCTGGTAATATACGGCGGTGGGGAGAGAATGGAGAAAAAAATTTCGGTATGTCAACGAGAAAGCGGAAAAAGAAAGAAATTAGACTCTCAGCCTATGGGTTATTGTGAAATCAAAGATACCTCCTAATTACTAGGAAAAAAATTAGAATTTTGTAACAGTATATTTGAAAAGGGTGTATTTTTTACGCCAACATTATTTATGCAATTATTGACCTATCCTGTTGCGCAATGGTAATTATATCATTTTTAGTGAATAGAGCTAGTAGAATCCAAACATTAACTTACTGCACAGAAAGGTTAGAGAACACTTTTATAAGGCGAGATTGCAACTTTCAAGTGAATCTATGCGTTTATTCGATACTGGTGACTTGTGAATTAATTTCTCATCAATGTTGTTTATGAGGTTCATTGATTGGATATCAGTTTTTTGTCTTAAACTCGAGTTAAAGTAACTTTAACTAGGTGCCATTAACGGAAGTGGAGGATATCTTCCACGTAACTCCATTTTCGTGGACAACAGTTTCGGTAGAAACTTCACTTCAGGCCTCAGAAAGGTAGCTGTGATACTTCCGAAACTGTCGTCCTCGAAAACGGATCCACGCAAAAGAAATCCCGAAAAACCTTCACTAAGGCTCCGTGGAAGTCGAGTTCAATCATAGTATTTAAGTAATCAGTTTGCGAATATACCTACGTGGCGTCCGCCAACCAGTCCTATGACTTCCCAAACTAACAATGGGCTTGTGCGCTAACAAAACCTTAGTCCATTGGTAAAGATATGGTAATAACATTGGGGTGAAAAAATGGAGACTTATGAGGCCATATATACCTTATGTGTCACAAATCACCCTTGCAGTGTTTTGTATATTTTATTATTTTAGTGGTTCGTGTATAGGTTACGAAATATATTAAAATTTTGATTTTGATGTGCTTCGGCTGCCACTGTTACTTGATATTCCACAAATAACGCAATATCCATCCGTCCGAGACTAGAATTGAACCAGTGACTTTCGATATGCTAGATCACTGCATTTTCATCGCAATTACTTGCATTAATCAGGCTATCCAATGGAAGCGAGAATGGGTCATGGGTTGAAGTTATCAAAAGCCAAAATACCGGTTGATATTCCCGGGCAGTCCATTGTAGTGGATTGAATAGACAGAGAGAGAACAGGAATATGAGAGCCGTTGGCAGCCATACCCTCATACTTTCCTCCCAAAATCTTTATCTATAAAACAATATGCCACCTCGTAATTTCACTACGGTTGCATGGGACTAAAATACATTGCCAAGGAATGAGGGAGGGATAAAACTCTGACCTTCGCAAGAACAAAAGAGAAAGAAGAAATAAATACCACCCTCTCACTCTGTTCGGCGACACAGATGAATGCTCTCTCTACGGATTTAAAACATCTGTTCCTTCTACATTACTCAGCCGTTCTAACTCTAATAAATGAGGTACTTTCTTTAGATTTGCTTCTTCAGCTAAAGAAATTGTGTACTTACAGTCTACCATTGATAAAATAGAGGAAATAGCATTCGGGAGGAATTGGAGGATCAACCCATCCAAACTCGAGTTAAGCCAGACGACGCTTTTCAGTAATTGCTCCTTAGTATGTACACTTCTTGCGAAAAGAATCTCAAGAACACATTAGCTATGAAAAAGATGAGTGAATATAAATGCATCAGGTGTAGATAAATATGAGAGAATCGCCATATATAAAAAAAATTACGGTACTTCTTAAAAGAGACTAGGTTTTATCATGAGAATATAGGAAAGTCCTCGGTTGACAAAGAGAGAAAGCGTAAAAGGTTGTTTCGCTCAAGATAGACCACATTTTGAGCACGTCGTCTGAATTTGGGATCCTGCACGGAAAGAATTAATACACAAAATAAATAAAATTTAAAAAGAGCCGCACACTTTGTTAGGACACTGTTGGGTATCCCAATAGTTTACAAAGCCTGTGATCAGGTTTTTCAGGGAACGGACCAACAGAACTTGACATTCATCCATGCCCTGCGTGATAAATACCCACCCAGGCGGGACTTGAACCCGTAACCTCCGGATTAGCAGTGGACAAATTTACCTCTCCACCTACAGGGGCCAGCAATTGGTCCACAGCCTAATGTCTCAATAAGAGATGATGAGCCAAAATGGATGTAAAATTGCTTATTTCCAGGCACCATTATGTACTTACAAATATTAGATCGGGACACCAAGGCAATCCATTAACTCGTTCACTTTCCCTTTTCCATTCCTCTGTTGAATTTTTTTCCGTTATTTAAGACTTACGTCCTAACACTTCCAGGTGCACATTCCTCGAAGGAAAGAAATAGTTGAAGAAGAAGATGCTTAACTTCAGCGATGGAGCAGTGGCTGGTGTTTCTATCTTGGCAGGCCGCTGCTTATTCTCTCTTTCCTTGGAAAAGGAGTGGATGCATTGCAGTGAGTACTGGATACCCCTCTCTGAGGCCTCGGGTCCGATTCTTAGGAATGGCGGCAAACAGTCGGTGAACTTCATTTCCTTGCCTGCATACTTACTGGTGAATGCCAGTTGAGACATTATGCTGTGGACCTATTGCCGCCTTTTAATGGGAGTTGAGAATTGGTGACACCAGATTTCTCTCCACCTCTCCTTCAGTCCTGGTTTGAAAATTTCATTATCAAACCATCAATTTTTACTATATCTAAAATTATGCTAATTCTTTTTTAATATGTTTAAAATTCTCAAGGAATGAGGTCACCTTGATAGCTTTGATGGCTAAAGCACTTGGCGTGATTTATATAGAGATCTGGTTTCCGAGCAAATGATAATCCTTACTTAATTTTGCTCCTCAGTGCCCATTTCATTGGTTCCAAACGGGAAATATCGCGACCAGTTCTAGGTACTCTCGCGCACTTGCCCATTTCTGGGCGTACACGTACTTGGTTGTCAGTCACCTCCCAAAAGAAAAAAAAATATCATTCCCACCTTCACTGATGCTATACTTTTACTCTTGTACGCACGATTCTCTATCAAAAAGAAAGAGTAGTTTATATACGGTACCGGGCGGCCGGAGATGAAGGAAGGCTAAATTGAAAGGGTTTGTGAAGGGGTCCTGAGACGAGCAGGGCACTTCCTCTCTCTCTCTCTCCCCAAACCCTTTATTGCATCTCTTCGGCAGTCTTTTTTTATGTTTTCTAAGTTCTTTACTCCTCGTTATTATTATTCTGGGGGGAGAGTGAGTTGCCATTGTGCGTATCCGGCCGGATTATTCCCCCCCTCCACCCCGACCGCATGTTTATTATCGACTTGGTCGCACAGTGCCACTCGCTTGATCTCGAAGTCTGCAACACTTCCGCCCTTTATTCTTCCTGACTCTTCTCCTTCGACTCCTTTCGCGTATGCCAACGTCTGCACAGAATACTGGGAAGATGTGGGAGTTGCAAAAGACACACCGAAGGGTAGAAAGTATCACCAGGCGATGGGAGGAGATCAGGGATGGGAGAGGGTAGACAGGATCGGATGACAGGAAAGAGAAAAGCAGAGAGTTTGAGGAGGGTTTTGGGTGTCTCACTTTTCACCAATGTTTCAAACTAAAGCCAAGGTTAGCTGTGGGAACTGACAACCATAGCGTTCTCGGGAGACTAGCTCTCTCATGGAGGTCACTTGTTGTACGTTCTCACTAATTAGAAAGCAGCAATGGCCGGAATAATTGTTATACAACATCACAACCGAACGGGAAATATGGGTGGAGCTCTTGGAATACGCCATAGTATAACATACGTCATCAATGGCTGAAATATAAGTTTGGTACAACTGCATTGGTGAGGATAAATTTGTAAACGCCGTTGTGATAAAAGGGCAATAATTCAAATTGAAATAAGAATGGCCGAACAGAGAATTTGAAATTACGCGAAAGGTAAAATATTGATAAAATATACTCTCATGTGCATATGACTTCTTTTTGTATTTTCCTGTGAATCGTTATGGGCAAATCATGTTAAACTATATGGCTGATAATGTTTACAGGCCAATTCTGCTACAATATTTATTGTTATACCCGAAAGATTCTAAAATAGCGTTGACCATAGACTATTGCTTCGGCGTATCGAGAAGCGTCAAGTATGGAGGAAGAAACGATCAAAGGGAAACTAATACAGTACACATTACAACACAATACAGAAACAATACCTAAGAAACACCAGCTCGGATTTGTAAATCAAGTGAGACATCACTGTGCGCGGCTAGAATACAAACGGAAGGTCCTCATATTCTCCCGCTTTGCTGTCACTTCAGTCTACGCAAGTGGTAGACAGAGTAAAAAGTGATCGAAGAGAACGAATCATTCTCAGCAGAAGTCATTGCTACAACCATTTAATCAAAGGTGTTAAAAGGGTAATGACGATATATGAGGTTACTTTCCTATATCAAAAATATATTGTAACAAAACAATTTTAGTGAAATGAAATTTATTTATTGGACTTCACGGGAAGCCATATAGGATGAAGTTCGCCCATGTGCTCGGGGAAGTCCCAACAATTAGTCTCGGGGGAATATTGTTGATAATGATGGTTGGGTGGAAGTTATGATAATTAGTGAGACGTCAGGAGGAGGAGGGGGAGCTGAAAGAACCAAAGAAAGGGTCGAATGAGATGATGGAAGGGGAAAGTTTGGGGAAAATGAAGGTTCAAGGTTTAGGCTTAGGTTCAAGCTAAAAGTATTCAAAGAATAAGTGTATTCAAAGAAGCCCAGGGGGAGCCCAGCTGCTATAAAAGGATCACTGGAGAGCCAGGGGTCCGTCCTATTGAGAGAAAATTGGAAATTAGCCGTGCAGAAGGCTGCAGGAACGTTAACGGGGAAGTTGCCGTCCGACCCATTAGTGCAAGTGTTAAATCAACACTGGTGATGTAATATGTTTACTTTCATAAACTTGAGTCAAAGATCCCAGAAGGAAGAACAATAATTTTAATTTATTATGTGAATATGAATGCAGTTGTCAAGCTGTATGTCTGTATCGAGTTTTTCTCGAATTTAACTTTTCTTTTGTGAATCAATTAATCTAAAGCTTTCAGTGTTGAGGAGTTTGTGTAATTTTATATATATTTATTTATTTACATGCACAACGGGAGCACAGTATGATTTTCTAGTTACTTTCATTATCTAAGTTCCAATATTTTGTGCAGAGTCATTACCTTTTATTTGTGGACTGAACTATCATCGATTTATAAATTTTTGCATTTATTGCTCTTTACTCAACCAACTGGGTACGTGAATTATATTACAGTGATATTTTGGTGTGTTTTATGTTAATTACTGGTTTTTAAATGAAGGAGTTTTCACTTTCCATCTCTACCACTGACTAGCCAGGAAAATGATCAAGGTAAGCTGTGAAAGTGGAGTGAAAGGGGTGAATAAGAACTGATAGGTCGCGAAGAAGTAGGTCCGAGATAGAATAGGAAGGTAACCCGGGAAGATAATTGTTATAATATCAATATGGTGTAGTATTCATGAATTATTTAAAAATAGTTTTTAAAATATCTCAATGCTTGAATATACCTGTTCAAATGAAAAAAATACGATTGGTCGTATACCTTTGAGATTTACTCCTCTTGAGAGTTTGTAATTACAATTCCTCCAATTTTCTTGCTTGCTCACGACTAAATATTGCTTATCATGGGGCAGCGAAAATGACTCTTTTCACTTGGACCTTCGATGACCCCCATATAAATCACGCGGAACCAATCTAAAAAGACTATGAAAAAAGAATGTCATCGATATTTTATTTCCTACCAATCCGGAATTCGTTTGAAATTTTAGGCGTTTTTCTGATGGGCAACCCGAACTACACATGATACTTTCATCCCGTTTAGTTGCTTTTTTGAGAATTTTATGATGACTTTCCGACTAATATGATTGAAATACGTAATTATATATGGTAAGGAACTGTTATTGAATAATTTACACAGCATCAGACTTATAATAATTCGATATACGAGCGTGCAATTGTGAATTGCGTGTACAGCTCTTCGCCCGCCCTTCTCTCGTTTGGGGAACGACCCAGAACTCACCACGTGGAGGTGGCTGTACTTCGGGTTCCTTCCCTTCCAATCCAATCCAAAGCATGTTTATATCTACATAGCATGGTACTGCTTTCTCGTCTTTAAAATTTCGTTTAAATATTGGCATCGCAGTGCGAGACTTTATCGTAGACCAGATAAATCCATCTCTGCTTTCAAAGCCGCATACGTGGGAAGCTGCTTCGGAAACTAATCTCACCATTCTTTCCACACATTGTATATGACATGGAAAATTTTCAATTAAAAGTGGGCCTATACCTGTGTTGAGAAGGTGTAAAATATGGTCACTGGTTAGGTCTTGGAGCATCGGCGGTGGCGTCACAGTCTCCTCGGTCCAGTTAATCATGACATAATAATTTTTGGCGTTGAAGTTTATCTTGAGTAGTCTGAATTTTCAAACTTGGATATTCGTTCCAGTTTGACGCCTTGCATCAAAAATCAAATGAAGTCCCCTTCTTTTGACTTTGATGTCGGAGTTGGTCACCATGAAGAGAAGAATATTCTACGGGTGAGCGAAAAATGCATTATTTTGCAGAACTTCGTCCACAATCACTCTATGGTTAACGGGTGAGTATCGAGAGAGTTGAATCATGGAAAAGAAGTGCTTCGCACCATGTATACTAGTCGACTTCTGCCTTATTGAGAACCACATAGGAACGTAGACTCTTAAGACAAAATTAACTAGGGTCCTCATGTTCGTGCTTATTTTCGTTGATATGTACAATCACAAAGATCTATTTGCTGCTGTGAGCCAACGTTAGTGTGTCAGTGTCCCTGGTTACCTTTCCGCTTATTCAGAAGAGCATCTTCCTGAATTAATTGCCTGAATAATATCTAGCAGATATTTTTGGTCTGTTCTCAGTTCATTCCGATTTGTTGTTTCTGGCAGTTTTACTTCGATGGCTTTAAAGGCCACAATAGGCAGCGTCTCAGAAATCAATAGCCGGCTTCCGATCGGACCCTTGAAATTACAAGGACCCGACGTGTCCCCATCGAACTTCTGAAACATGTGGCGTAGGGGCAGTTCATTAGCATGCAGTAAACAAATGAACCATTGCAGAGGGCGACCTAAATATTACTGGAGGAGGGTTATGATTCCTCCTTTTCAACCTGTATTGGTATTTGTTCCATCGCATCCAATTACTACGAACTTTTCGCGATCTTGACAATCCAAATACTCTGTAATTGCTAACTTTATGCTGACCGCCGAGCCTGAATGTGGAATCACATCACTAAGGTAATTTCCTTCTGGTTGCTGAACCAGCACAATATGTTCCTCTTTTTCGAAGACAAATTTACGCTTCCCATTGCATTCCTTAACCTTCCTCGTTTTTCTGTCGGTCCTGATGTCGATGTAAATGCCGCGAATAGTGGATTTCAAAATAGCCCTTGAACTGCTCTTTTGGTCTTCGACTCGGGCTAATATTCTACTCCTCCTCGCCTTGCTAGGATCAATAACTTCACCTTGTCCCACCATTTTGCCTCTGTCGACAAGGGTGGCAGTTGTAAGAGCCGCCGCTGCCACGTGAGGGATGCGGTACCGATCAGCTGTCCTCGCCACGTTAGCTAAATTCGTTCTTGATTTTCTCGCAGCTTCGTTTTATTTTATTTGCGGTGGGATCCATGGGTCATTCTGCTCAAGAGAGTGATTTCCATCGCAGTCGTCAGATATTTCATTTATATTTTCCTGGAATTTTGATGGCGCCTAGGTTTGAGTTACCGTATCACGCAGGACTTCATGCCACTTCCTCTCCTCACAGCCCTGCAAACGCAAAGTTTCACTCTTAGGTACGACTCCAATAACTGCTAGGCGAGTTATTTTCTGATCTATGAATAAGTTTTTTTTCCTCTGAGGGTATCTTGTATGCTGTCCTGCAGCTACAGTTCCGAATATCACTACACTTACTGGCTGCAATGTTGAACAGCGACTTAAAATCTGAGGTTAAAGCCTCAGCATGCATTTCGAAGCAGTTTTTTTTACTCCTACATATTTCTTTAATGACTGAAGTCGTTTCATAAGCTTCTCTATTTTCTTATTAATTGACCGCGTTGGATTGTGGGAATGGAGGTTGACCACCACACTTCCTCCACGCGGAACGTTACCCGCTTCCTTACCTCGGACGCTCGTAGGTGGACACAGACGCGGCTCTCAGCCATCAGGTGGTGCAAGAACCAGTAATACCTTACCACATCTTCTTTTGTCGGCAGCTGCAAACCTCTTAGTTGCTTTGGGGTACCTAATATATCATATTTCACTTTTTAACGCGTTTTAGGCATTTATAAGCCCAAAAAGCAATCAATACCAACTGCGTACAACACTCGAATACACTGAATATGCATGCTGACGAATGCTGATGCTGACTGAGGCCAGCTAGCACCACCCTCCTCACTTTGTATGTTTTGGGCATTTTTCGCCAGCGATATTCCATAAAATATGTCAACTTGCGAGAAGGTTTCACTACCAGCTGGATTAGTAAGCAAGCCAATGACAATGAAGTCAATGTAGGTTATTCAGAATGCTCAGGTGGTGGCTCTTGGTCTTACAATGTAACCCTAATGCATAATCTACAGGTCTGTTGCGCTGATTCGTGTGGTATAAAAGTGATATAGCTGATTGATTATGAGGATTATATTGAGGCCGGCAAAGAGATATATACGCTTCATGAATACACGCTATAAAATCAAGTGATAATTGAACTAGGGATCTTATTTATACTCTTACAATTTATTACTATATATGTACTTATCGATTTCAGGTATATAAACCGGTTGGACACCTTCTAAGCCTCACGAAAAAATAGAAACAGAATCAAGGCATCAAGTATAGTGCGGGTTGCCTACTCGAAATACGCCTAAAATTTCAAACGAATTCCGGAGTGGTAGGAAATTAAAATATCGATGAAATTCTTTTTTCGTAGTGTTTCTAGATTGGTTCTACGTGATTTCTAGGTAGGCCATCGAAAATCCGAGAGAAAATGTGATTTTCGCTGCCCCCTATTGCTTATATCTGCTTCTATAAATACATTTTTCTGCCATCTTACTTCTAATATAATTTTTGAGCTACTACTAACATTGAAATCCATACCAATGATAAGAATATGCTTTAAAAACACATGAACGAGTTTCACTGCCCTTTTTCTTGTACTCGGTGATCTGAGAATAGGGTTAGCTTCTTTTTAGGGCACTATTTAAAGTAAAGGATTGTGAAAATCCAAATAATCTTAAGAGAACAGCGTTTGTTAACAACTGGTTGAAGCCATTGTCTTTTTGAAATAATTCGTGCCATATCGGATAAAATTAAACTTACGAGTCTAAGTTGGTTTCATAGTATGATGCAATTACATTTAGTAAATGACGATGGGGTGTTTTTGTGTATGTTCATCATTTTTATTACATTCTTTAGGTCATTCATCTTTTATTTGGGTGATTTCATTGTATATAGATGATACAGTACCTGGATAAAATATTGGCAGTGATCACCATTGAGACGATGTGTTACTTCTAGCAATATACTGTAGAACTTGGCTTGATCGCCCTGTGAAATTGGATACTGTATGACAGCTCTGTTGTTTTATGAGAGTTAAGTTTATATTTGTAATATAATTCAAATCCGCCGCAGCTGATGATGGATGCACCAGAGACATAACATTTAATAACTTGATACAGTGTAGGAATGTACACCATGATATTTGCAGAAGGGAGATCTGAGGACATTTGACGTTTCACACGTCACACTGCAACTTATGTTCCCTCTCATAGAATATCGTTGTTCTAGACTATAATCCTCACTTTCATTAACATTATAACTTCATGAGTTATTAAATACAATAATAAAAGCATTGACAAGTCTTCAGGGCAAAAAATCTACAGTTAAGTTAAAATTTCTTGATTTAGTCACAATAATTACAACCTAAGGATTTACTTATGCCTTGAAACTTGATTTAAATAAAAACCTCATTGTTACTTTGAATTGGAATATTTGTGCAATGAATTTATTATAATAAGTCAAAAAAAGTTTTGTGATGCAAGTACAAAAACTTTTAGTTCTATTTGATAGGTATTTTAAAGATCTCTTTCTTTTCAAAGCCCAAAGATATGTTGTACGTACATGATTCATGAACACCGTGTGTGTCACCTTCGGTATTTTGAGAACAGCGGTATTTCGATATTTTTTGGTAACAAATCGGGTATCGTTAGAGGTGCCACTTGGGCATGTACTAAAATTTAACCTATAGCCCTTTAGTTAACCCCATCCTTTTTGTTCTGGCTTCTTCCATGACGCCAACTCGCCAATTTAAATAATGAGGCCAAGAAAGGAAAGCAGCGCGCTTCGTTAAAAACTGCTATGAGCGTACATATAGTATCTCACAACTTTAGAGGGATTATGGTGGGAGCCCCTAGAGACTCCGAGGCCACACGCTAGACTTAGGTTGCTTGATAAATTCAGAACTGATATTTTTCAGAGCGACAAAGAGAATATTATAATGACTCTTCACTACATCTCTAGGTCTGACAGACGCAATAAAATAAGCGAGATACACTGCCGAACAGATAGGTACTAGAACTCGTTCTTTCCGCAAACAATAAGCGATCACAATAAAAACTAAGCTCTCTAAATACACTCCTATAATTCATATCACCATTTCATCTCCAAAAAAACTTACACCTTCACACGACTGGTGACCTAACACCCGTTGCCACACGCCCATGCGGCGGCTGGCGGGGTATTATGTACATATATGTAGATGTAGAAGGCAAGGTGAGCATACGAGAAAGTACTTGATTTAGTGGGTGCAGTGAGGAAACTTTTGAAGGAGATTTGCGAGCAGAGTGAGTGGTTGGAGCAACTTGCCATGTTGGGCAAGGAAAGGAAACTTCTGGAAGAGATTAAAAGAAGGCAGATCAATGAGTTGGAACGGGTGATGAGAAAAGTAAGGGGATTCTGAAGGAAAAAATGAAGATGCAGGATGTGTGCGGGGATAAAGATAGAAAATGGAGTTAGAGAATAGGGGTCTGCGCCTGTAAAAATATATAGGATTTCTAATCCCTTTCATTGAAACGTACGTTAATAGGTTGCTTACCTAATTAATTATAAGTTTGAGGAAATTTGCACATATTTTACAAGTTTTTAATGAAGCGCGGTCGGTTATACTGCCTTTAGCCCTCCCATAACATTTCACCGTATTACCTGCATCCCTTCCTTATTATGATCCGTCCTCCCTACTTCCATCGACACATTCATTGCAAACTGACCCCCACATCACATACTCCTCATTCTAACTGTGATGACCCATACGAGTTATTTTGATGCAGAAAGGTTGAGGCGGAGGATGGAGCGTTTGGATCGAGAGCGCAAGGGGCAAGGGGGCGGGAAGCGAATGGGAGACAGGACAGCCGGGCTTACAAATGCCGCGAACTCTCCCTTTATTCCGCCACCGTCCACAAAACTCTCCCACACGCACAACGACCGGCACAAAACAACTTCCCGCCCGTCCGAAATGCCAACACCCCAAGCTCGCTCTCTCTTTCAGAATCCTCCTATTCAGTAGCCGAACCATTGCAAAACCCCTCCAAACTATCACTCTCACTCCTTCCTTCCGGGAGCCGTCACCTCCTGCCGTACGCCCCTCGGCCAGCATTAATCCCACCCCTTTTCAAACCCACGTTGATCTCCCCTCGCCAAAAAGGAACGTTTCGTGCTCACTGTGCTCTCGCATGTTTATTTTCTCCGATTATTTATTTAGTTATTTAAAAGGGCAACCGGTCACAGGATTAAGCCGCCATCTATCGTCATAATGGCTGGATTTAATTTTTTCGGCTATTCAGGGTTCGGAGGGCTTTAGGGGATAGGCGTGCGAGGTAGAATAGGAAAGCCTCACTCCCCAACCCTCGGCGCTTTCGCCCGTGGGATTAGTGAATTTGGTTCGATCGAGGGGGGTGGAGAGAGTGGGAATGAATGGGCAGTTTAGGAGAATGGCATGAAAGAGGATGAGCGAGAGGGAGAAGTGGGAAAGGGGTTTATTTTACTCGCAATCGGGTTGTCCTCAGTTGCGGCAGAAGTGTGTGGAGTACGATAGGAAACAATGTGTTGGGCAAGGTATGAGGTAACATAAAAATAGATTGGCATAGTAAATGTAAAAATTATATACCCTGAGTCCTATTTCATGTCAGTTTGATCCATTAGAAAACATTTGGGAAGAGAGGATTGTGGTTGTAACTGCCAATAACTGCATATGATCTTAGGGAGAGCATATAATGATCACTGACTGCTTTCTGAGTATTTTTAAGGCGAAAAAATATTTTGAGTGAATTTTTTTCCCAAAAGTTAATAATACTGGATCTTCCACGAAATTATCATCACGAAGACACCCTAGAGTGCACACAAGTGCGAATAACCCAAGGAGGAAAAATGTTTCGAACTCAAACCTGGATTACTCGTTATTACGCTGTGACTAGTTTCCTAGTTACGTTAACTGAGAAGAACTTCCGGAAGCTACTGTCAAATTGTTGGTAGTGAAATGCATACAGCTAAGATGCTTAGTTGTGCAAATTCGGTAAAATCATTAAATGATATGCGACGAAGTGTGTTGCGCTATCTATTAAATTCATATCCATCCTTATCTTAAAGTTCGTGAGCAGTGTGAACTATTTATCCCTCTTGAAAACATCTATGGAGGTCATGATATAAAATTCACTCCCCTCTAAATATCAATAGATTAGAAATCAGATGTATTTGGTTAAATAAGAGTGAAATAAGAGGAAATATGAGGATGAAGAATTCTCTTAATCAAAGGTAACTCAGCAAAGTAAAAGAATAAATGTATTTGAACCCATTCCGGAATGGAACCATCACCAGAAAATGGAGGTGGAAGGAAAAATAAGTGGGAAGATTTACCGAGAACGATAAAGGAGAGAATACAGTTGACTTCGGTACTGTGAAGATTGCTAAAATAAAAAAGTATATAAAAAAATGAATCGATCGGCTGAAGGAAGGTGTAGTTGAGAGCTGTGTCTAACCAGTCTTTGATTTGATAACTGCTAGTGAAAGGCAGAAAGGCAGAGATAATAGTCTAATTTTATCAATAAATAGGTTTTCGATTACTTATTTAAAGAAGTAATAAAGTGAAACTGCCATTTTAAAGTGAATTTCATTGATATGAAGAAAGAGAAGTACAAGTGGTCAAGGGCCTGAAAAAAGAAAAAAACAAGAAAAATCGGAAAATACTCATGAGCAAGTGGAAGGAATGAAAGTCGAAAGCAAATTCTGGAAAAACCAAGATAGAAACACGTTTGCATGCATAAAGGAACGGAACACGGTACCTGGGGAACAAGGGGTAGAGGATAGTTTCACCAGGATTCAAAATTAGGCAGTCAAAAGCGATATGATAGAGATTGGATAGCAGAAAAGAGGGATTCTGTATGAGATAGAACAGTGTAAGTCTTCGGCCGTCAAACCGGTAAATGGAGAAAATGAGAGTTCGAAGAGAATGGTAAATGAGACGATGTGTGTATGGTGATTGACGGAGGAAGGCCATAACGGAAGATGAATATTCGGTAGCTGGACGGCAATAATTCAAATAGCGAAGAAAGAAAGATAGAAAGATTAAAAAGTAGGACTTCAAAGAAGAAAAATGGGATACGTCCATTAAATTCGTTTCTTGATTGTATATTCGTCAAGAGCATGCTTTTCTCACAGAAGTACAAAGGAAAAAATCTTTTTTCTTAGAAATAAAGGAAAATTTAATGCTGATACTCGGTACTAGTAACATTATACCTAGAGTAATTGCAACTAGTGAGGAGTAATTCACTGATTTCATCTGGTTGAAAAACTGCTAATATTTCATCAAATAAAAAAAGACAGCTCTATGCTATCTCTATACACTTAAGTGTGAAGCTTTTTGCAAATAATCCGCAGATTATTCTGCATCCTTACCTGAAAAATTATATTATAAACTAAACATTGAGATATACATATGTGTCATATCCAAATCATCGTTCTTTCTCCCTTCAACTTCGGCTTTTTAACTTTGCCTGTACAGGATAAATATAAGTATCTGAAGTAGTCCCGACATATTAAACAAAAAGCTTTCGCGGCGTCTCATTGTAAATGGTCTCGGCTTTTGAAATTTCTCTACCATTGCAGGTGCCCTCTTGTTCGTTCAGTTCTGAAATCACTTTCTGTAACAAGCGAAGAAATAATACCGAAACTTAGACCTTTGCAGCTAAATCCGAAGACGGAACTAGATGTTTAAACGCATTAAAATGCCACAAAAAATAACGTTTCGCAATAGAACTACAAATTGATTTGCAAATTTGACAAGTCTAGGAAATTAGGAAACTTTTGAGGTCAAATATGATAAAATAATTCGAGATGATAAAATTCAATATTAAAATGAGCGGAATTTAAGGTTAAAAAAATGTTCTAAATGCTAGAAGAATGATCTTTGACTGACGGATTTTAATACATGAATATGTAGTAGGAGAGAAAAATGTAATTACTCGATGAAGTATAAAATATGGTTGTGAAAAAGGCATGCTTTTAAGATAAATTTGACCGAGATATTCTATTTGATAGTGCATTGAGGATGTAGAGAGGCAACGACATGTTGTAAAAGTTGATAGAGGAAAGGATGTCTGGCTATATTGGAACTATTGGAACTGGGAGGACAAATTCTTTGTATTTTTATTTGGTAATTTTTCGTAAATTTTACGAGTTATGAGGATATGCAAAAAAATTCAATATTATAAAGGGATTTAATAAGGAAAATTTTGTAGTCTAATGAAAAAATGTATTTAAAAAACCCTTCATTAAAGAAAATCATTGCAAGGACCGTCCATTGATTTATTAATTCATATGTGACGATGTCGGCCACGCTTTCTATTTTATGTATAGAATGCATCAATTAACAAAAATGCTCCATTTACACCTTATGACTATTTTAATTTTTTAGTGACTAAAACTATTTGGGCGTAACCACGTAGAACATTTCTGTAATGCAAATTAAATAGGGCGGAAAATTTCCTCTATCACTAATATTTTATGGAAAACGCTTTTCGACGCACTGCGTCATTTTCATGCAACAAATTATTTTTTTAATGACATGAACGAACGCTTTGCGCCAGAACTCGTTGGTGATAGTTGATTTCCAATAACAACATTCTACTAAAATATTTATACAAGGATAATTTTTCATATGGGTAATAGTTTTGAGAAAATTTGAGAAAAAATTCTGTTTACTTGCCATACTTTGCGCATGGTATTCAGGGGATAATTAATAATATTTGCTACTATTTAACCCAATATAGTGTCAGTGGAAAAATCCTAAGAAATTTCAGGGCATTTCAATGAGTTGTAACGTAATGATGGATGTTTTCAGTGTGTTCTGCTGTAAAAAACTACGATATATTGTCTACTGCAAAAGAACGAATGTTAAAAGTTAATGCTTTCATTGTAATTGGAATGGCTCTACTATGGTCCTATTGATCTTAAAAACCACCTAATACTCCCTTGTTTTTATCGTTATATAATACACTCCGTTATGAAACTCTATTTGAAGGATTAAAGTCAAATAAGTTAACCAGAACGTTTCAACAGTATTACGCATTGGTTAATTTTAAACAGAAATTACAAAACCATGTAAATGAAACAAATTTCTTTATAGTTTATTCGCATTGCTTTTATCATATTACATAACTGTTACTTACGAACTAAAGTTTAATGTCATTAAATCCCTATTTTGACATTTCGCATGCATAGTTGAGCGATAGCTCTATCATTTCACTAGTATGTAATGTCTCTCCGTGTGTTGATGATCGGCTTATTAACATGTTGCATGTAATTTTTATAATATTAACTTCAGCATAATTCGATGTGCTACTTTTACGTGTTTTCGCAAGCCGATGTTGATTAATTGGATGACTCGAGTAAAAACTGATTTGCCTCTAATAATTAGTGCACGAACTGTAGAGTGACGAGTACTGAAGAGCATAAACATTTTCAGGAACATCACCTGCACATCATGAACCCTAGCAACACTTCCAGCCAAAAAATTTTCTTGAGCTTATTTTGAATGAATGCTCAATGTTTTCACCGGAAATTGGCTGTCGTGTTTTCGTTAATTCTCCAAGCAATGTCTGACTCCGCTTGTTTGGTTTGCATTTATTATTCACTCCCGCTAGACCCCGTCGAGTGGTAAATAAGCACATTCGGAGCAGACTAACGAGTAAAATAAACCCCTTTCAGGCGCATGGAGGAAAACATCAACAGATGGAAACAATAGGGGCAAATAGAGGCGTCAATGCGTGACGAGAAAGCATTGAAGTGAACAGATGGTAGTGGAGGAGAGAGAGACTAGCGCCGGCTAGATAAGCAATCCGGGTGGGAAAAGTGAACGTGCGGAGCAATAGATGTCCTCCTATTCAGCTAAGGACCAAGCTTTGCAGCGTCTGTAATAGCTATTCTCAATTTTCTGCGGCTTGGATGACATGGCACTGCTAAGAAATACGTGGATTTATAATTGCTGCTGAGCAATTACAAGAACCGTTAATTCTTTTGGCAAGATCGTACTCTATGAACCCACATTTTTTTGTTGACATTTAACTCCCTAAAGTGATGAATCGTGGCATGCCTCCGTAATGAAAGCGTAAGCAATACGTGCTCTAAGGACTCATTGCTTACCGAATATTAAATATGACAAACACCAGTAGTTTAAGCCGTAAAGTTGGTTTGAAAAGGTCCTTGGTTTTCACCGATGACTAATTTTATTATCATTTCCAAGAAGCCAAAGGGAGATTGACTTTTGGTTCATACTGATATCAGTTTTCGTTCTTTTTAAGTACTAAAGAAGCTCATTTTATATTTTAAAGATTATAAAATAAATACTCTGTCTTCAAGGCCCTTTAATAAACGATTTTAATTCGGTAATCATTACCTTCTGTGACACAATTACTACCCTTTCATTTGAAACATGTTTTTTTTTCTTCCGGCATAGCTGTTTACCCAGTATATTGTTTATAGTTTTCTATATGATGAAAATTACTCATGGAGATGAGATCCATTTCTGAGAACAAAGGTAATATAAGTTGCAAGAATATGAAATTTTCCCTCTATTTTCTGCATAATATTTTTGCTTATTCCTCGTCAATTACATAATTCTAATCTTAATGATAAGTGAGTCAATCAATGAATTGAGTATGCCAGCAAAAATGGTAGAATATCATTTGACATATTTTTCAGTTTTAAAGAATCAAGTAAATTGCTTTATCCTACGACTGACTACATTTGAAGGGTGAAGTCGTTGCGAATACTAAAATCACACTTATGATTTTAGGTTACAGTCATATGGGTGATAGTTATATTACCACATAATTATCGTATAGAACCATCATGAATGGCGCAAATTCATCTGTTTGACCACTTTTTACTTTGTCAGATTGCGTAAATAGGGAATTAAAGGTAATCTCACCTGGCTATTTTTCGAACAAAAAGAGATGTGTGCTGAAGAGTTATGCTCCAATTATTCTATGCACAATAAGAAATTACATTAGTCGTAATTATATATCCATCTAAGATTAATTAATATTATTTCATTACTGGATAGCTGAGAGAGAACTGTTTTGTTATAAGACAATTTTCGAACCCGGCGCTGTATTAATCTGTTTCGCTCAAATTTATCCCCTCCCGACAATGAGTGTGTTTAACCGAAATTATGGATGTATGTTTATAAAAATAAGTGTAAAATTACATTTATTTAATAACTGTATAAATATAGAGCTGTTATAAATAAACCTGAAGTTTACCAATGGGAGTAGAAGACAGGTGATTCAGAGGCTGGTTGAGGGAAGAGGAAAATTGAAGCTGTGCGTTATAAAGTTTACAAGAACGTGGCTCTTTTGTACTCGAAATGAGATCGGACCCAAAAGAAGCTTTATTAGTGTGTGTGTGTGTGTGTAAAAGAGAGGGAGGATATATTTGAGCACAGGAGGGGATGGGTCGGGAATTGTGGCCCTCGGCAAAATTAATATATATACCCAATTCCAAAGGGAGATGAAAAGCAGCGCCGAGAACTGCGAGAATCGAAAGCGAGAAGAGGAGAGAATGGTGAAAAAATAAAATACATATAAAGAGAGGATGAAATTTGTCGAATTCCGTGTCGCAAACGGATTCTGGGGGAGGAGGGTGGCTTGGGAGTCCCTTAAGTGCCAGTGGGAAGACGGAATGCGTGGCAGAAGTGTGGATTTTATGGCGAGAGTGGGTGAGAGTCTGAGGACAAGGAGAAGGGATGAAAGGTTTTGGAGGAACAAGGGGAGAATGTCAACGCAGATAGAGAGCCCTCGCCCTCGTTTTTAATACTCCTGGGCAATGCGGAGGGACGCTTTGCGTTCGTCACATAAAATACCTTGTCTTCAATTTAAAAATATAGAATCCTTGGACACCTTCGCATCCTGGGAACACTCACTTTTTGGAGACCATTCGCTTTGTTGGATTTCATGCAGTGTGCCCAGAAAATGAGAGACGATGCAGAATGCTTTGGGTATTTCCTTAAAATAATAAATTGTGAGCAGGGAGTGCTCGTAATATTATGGGCGCAAGGTGGTGCTCTCACTCACTTGGTGGAATTATTTTGTTCACTGAGGTGTCTGACAGCAAAAGCGGGTTTTCCATCGTTGATTACGAGAAATTTTATTATGGTCAGTTTTGGAACTGTGAGTAGTGTTAGATGAGTAGGAATCTGATGGCGAATGTTGTGCGAAGAGAGGAGTAACTAGAACAACTGACACCTTAGCTAGAAATTTGTAGAAATAAGAAAAACTGGGATATAAATATCTAATGAACTCAAACACAAATACAGTAATGTATGAATGCGTTTATTATCATAAGGAGGCTTTATAGCATTAAGCAGCGCTTGAAATTATTTGTGATTTGATTGGAACTCTTTGCACTAAACATACCGGCAATTGTTTGAGTGGGCCCGAGAAGATATTGCGCTAGTTTACTCAGATGTGATTGGAGTATGTTTAAGTTAAAATTCAAGGAAAGGGAGACAAATAATGAATCATTTAGAATTCCAATCTTTGTCAATATGGTACAATGCGTTGAAGATGTATATTACATGCCAAGACAAGCAATAAATTTGCTGGTTGCACGTTATAAGGGAAACAGAATGGGTGATCCTTCAAAACAGTCCAGAGGCAAGTCAGCTTATAAACTGGAGAGGAAGTTATATGAATCTATGTGTGTTCGAGCTCTGTTAAATGAAGTAGAATATAAGGCTAGTATAAAATATTCTAGGAAGTGATAGCTCGGTATAGATGAATAGACGGAGAAATAATGAGAATTTTTTAATGAAAGGTGGTGAATTTGGAGGAAAATCCACCTTTATGATGATTATTATAATACGAATCAGTAACAAAAATCACAAAATTCATGATTTATTAGTAAGGTTTTTGGGCGGCATTTGAGATGATTACACAGTAGAATCCAGGTGCGACAATGTTAAATGCAAAAATCGTCAGTTGCCCACGAATTCATCCTGATTCTCCCGACTGTTGGAGGATGGTTAATTGAAATGAATATGTGTGATTGAAATCTATTCAGGATTTCTCAAGTCTAAAGCTAATAAAGCGAATGCTAACAAACGCGAATTACGGTTTAAGGGTGATGAAATGGGCAGAGGTAATAAACAACAAGGTTAAAAAGATTATTCAAATAAGCCTGGCACTCACAAGTATTGTTTACTGTTTTAGGAGAAGATATGAATAACTGCGAGGCCTGAGAAGCTTCAGTGTTAATTCATTCTTGCTGAGGTATAGTTGGGAAATTAATTTGGACCAGTAAACGCTTATGAACCGTATTTATTGGAATGAACTGAATCAAAGACACCTAAATCCGTAGTAATTTGTGATTACGTAAAATACCATGGTCTTCTGCCGTTACTTTCCCCGGTTGACAATTGTAAAATAAATCAGATTGGTACTGGACGCAGTGTTGTAACAGTGTCGTTTGTAATAAAATGTCAACGCTTCATTAATTCCTTGTTATATTGTAGATTGTCTTATTCCTAGAAATTTATGTGTAGGGTGAAAGTTATAGCTATCAGCAGTATTAGGTTACTGTAGTAGTATTTTGGCTTTATTATTAAATCTTACATTTAAACACAAGAAAAAAATATATTTGATGGATATGCATTAATTTATATAGCATACTTTTATTTTCTTATCAGTCAACTTATCAAGCAAATTAATGTTTTGAGTGAAGTGTGTGAGGTTTACCATTTTTCTTCAGCTTAATATGATGGATAAATTTAAGTTTTGCAATTCTAAGGGATACTTGTATGTTCTGTATTGCAAGAAAAAGGTGAAAGTGTGCTAAGAAATGTAAAAATGAATCCAGATTCTTGAGCCAATATTTGTCATCCTATAACTAATTTTGGTTTGAAAATGTTCATTTATTTATATTGTTTGAACTTTTGTATTGTTTTTACTCTGCGCGTAATTTAATTTTTGGGCACATGTGGAAGGTGTTCATTTATCGGGAAACGTTTTGCCTTGGCCAACTAAATTATATTCATGTTAAGAGCTGCAAACATTGGAATGCCTTCTTACTTTGGTGCTTGAAATCGCTTAAAAGGCTCCATTAAATTTCATCCGAGCATAAAGAAGCTCCGCAAATATGAAAAAGAGTTTCGGATGGGAGAGCAAAAATAATAATAAATCCTCCCCAACGAATACCACCGCAGTCAAATGAAATATGCTCTCCAGGGGGAGAAAAATCTCCACATTTATACAAAACTACAATCTCCCTTCCTCCGATTATCATACGCGCGCCTTTTTTCCTTCAATTCCTGACTCCCCGGCACCGCACGGGGGAAACAAAGCCACCACTATACTTTTTGATCAAAAATGAAACAAAAAATGTGAAAAAAGGAGTGTGTGGGAGGAGAAGTATAACTTTTTTGTATTGGAGTCATATCCAATCATGTTCACTTTGAATTCTGAAATTCCTTTGGGTTTCAATTACATTCGGATTCCCAAAAATTGAAAAATAAAAAAATAGAAAATATAACGAACGGGGACGAAAAAGAAATTGCTTTCTCTCCCGACCGCCCTCTCTCAAAGGACGCTTGTGGGAGGCGGTTGGGTGAGATGGAGGGGAGGAGGAGGAGGAGGGGGCAAGGGTTCGAATTTTGTGTGGGGAGAAGGATATCGAAGGGCTGGAGAATAAAAGGGACGGATGGAGAAGGGGGAAGGACGAGGTGGGTGGGGGAGGAGGATAGGAGGACTACGTTTGGTTGGGGTTGGTTGTTTGTTTGGCTGCAGAGAGCCGCTGGATGGAACTTCCCTTTTTTCCGCAGAAGGTCGATGAACGTTCAGAATATGAGGAAGAACAATAACACAAAAGTTTTCGTCCGGAAACGTTCGAACACAGAGGCGATGGCTCCCGCTTTGGGCTGTGGGTATATGCTAGTGCTCCCTCACTACCGCTGCAGTCCTCCATTGATGCAGTGAGCCCGTTACTTCTCTCTACACGCTGCATAATGCAAAATTATATTCATTATAGCTCAGTTGATAAAGGGAACCTTTCAATGTCAAAAACAATGGCACGTCTGTTCGTGGAAGGGTGTAGAAAGAGTCGGCGATAACGAGTGAAACTCACTCGGGTGTGTCTGGTAGTATTACAAATTTACATTCGTATAATAATTGTTTCAGGAAAAAACTATTTTTGCACGTATTTATATTATTAACATATATGCTAATCGTATTTAAATAGGATGGAAATGACTAATTGTACCAATGAAGAGAAAAATTTATTTAAAGAGATTCGGTGGGGTCCGACTAAGTAATGGGAATCGGTAGTATAAGGCGTTTGGATACTGAATTCCATAATACCAGGCAAATCAATATAAACGAGAGGATTTGGGATGAAACGGGTATACGGAAATGTCTACGGAATAAATGGTGAGGAAGATGGAATGAATGGCGAGCTGACTTGAAGAAAGTGGAGTTTTTGAGGTTGGGTTAAGGAATACTTCCAATTAATAGGAGACCAAAAAGAATGATAATTTTTCAAATTTTTAGTGTTAAGGACCGCGATAAAAGGTAAAATCATGCGAGAAAGACCGGAGAACAAATGATAGCAAACAGCCTGATAAAATGAAATAACAAAGGCGCTAATCCAGGATAGAGAAGAATGCAGTGCTCCAGGAAAATAATTCTCGGGTTAAAGCTCCAATGAAAACGAAATTACATGTACTTAAAGAAAAAACATGCATTTAAATATGCACTTGCATAGGCTTGGAGTGTATTACTTCCCATTTACTTCCATTCCATTTCATAGCTATGTTATGCATATCTGGGAAGTGAACAAAGGTATAAAATGCTAAAGTAGCTGGGTTGAAACAAAAGAATCTTCAGAAGCCCTTTTGTCTTTCTGCTCTGCCTTCCTCATCACCTCAGTCGTCTCTCATGGACGCGAACACAGAATGCACGGGCGTGTTCAGCAGCCGGTGCACGGTTGCAGATGGCAAAAGAAAATTGGTGAGGGACCAGAGACCTTTTAAAGAGCGTGGCTCCGAAGGGAATGGCGGCCGGGCCGCTGCGTCGGCAGCGATAGGAAATTTTAAATTAAAATCTGAACGAGATAGCGGAAACGGGAGAGAAGAAAATCGTACGTTTCAATTCCCGTATTCTCGAATGGTTGACATTGAGTTGCCCTTAGATATCGTTTTCAAGCCCTGTTTAAAAGGAGAGACAACAAAATCGAAATGATGAAATTAATTTTCTCTGCTGCGTTTGAAAGATTTCTCATACGGCATTCAGATGTGAGAGGAAATGGAGGAGGACATGAGTTTTGCACCATCAGTATCCTCACGTATGATAAACCAGCTCTAAATAATCAAGGCATTTTACATTAACAGTGAAATGATTTTGATTCAAGACTTGGGATGAATTAATTCTCCCCTCAATTTATGATTCGCTCTGGTATTAATCCGTTTGTTAATTCATACTGGTAACTCATTTACATTTTGGATACCCTTGCTAAAATCAAAGGCGCAATTATTGGTTTCAATTATTTCTCTCTACTCGGGAGAAACCGAGAAGAAAGGAAATTTATCTACCTGCGTACCACTGCTGCGTACTAGACCACTATTGCGTACGTATACATACGCACAGGTAAGTATAGGTACGTAAACGTACAACTACGGCGTACCGTCTGTGTGAACTATAACTTACATCGGAATACTCTCTCGGCGTCTTTGTTGGAGTCGGAATAATAATGTCTAGTTTTTTTAAACGGATTATATAATAGAGGAGTTCACCTCTTCAGAAAAAAGTGGTAGTATTAAACCGTTTCTTTGATTTAATCAGTAAAACAAAGTATCTTCTTGGCTTCTTTCAATTTAATTGCCGGCCTCGGTGGATTTGGAGTGAAATCCTCGTCATCTTATTCTCGTGTATTTAAAGTCTCAGGTTCGAGTCCCACATTGGTTGCTTTTTCTGATTGGTGATTTTGTCTGTCTATTTATGCTTTTTTGGCCCAAAGGAAACCTAATGACAAGCCTTGAATGACTTATGAGGATCACAGGGCATATAGAACACTATAATATTCTTGAGAGCCAAACAAAATAAATTGGCGAGTAACCGAGTGATAAATTGTCATTATTCTCTCTAATCAATCGATTGAAAATGAACCTGCTTTGTAGAAATCTCGAATATAAATTAATGTTTTGAGCAAAATATTTTACTATGAGTCGGGAGCTTCCACTGGATGAGTAAGAGCCTTCATCCGATAATATGAAAGCCCCTAGCCGGCTGGGAAACATTTATTCCACCCGACTTTGCGACAGCACTAACCCAATAACGTTATTTATCAAGGAACGCGACAGCGCGCGCCTTAATTACTTCCAAAAATAAACCACTCGAAATCCCTTCCCATACGCTCTCTCTCTCTCTTTTCCACTCACTAACTTCAGCAAGGCGGAGGAAGCGTGAGAGGATGCAAGACGGTCCATTGAC
Source organism: Ceriagrion tenellum (assembly GCA_963169105.1). Classification (NCBI taxonomy): domain Eukaryota; kingdom Metazoa; phylum Arthropoda; class Insecta; order Odonata; family Coenagrionidae; genus Ceriagrion; species Ceriagrion tenellum. The sequence goes on from OY720632.1 coordinate 67,537,793, forward strand.
CTCCTGCCATTGTGAAAACAAACCCTTGATTACGTCGACGGAATGGTCGTTGGGTAGGGGGAAGGAAAAGTTGTGGGAGAGGGGGAACTGGATAGGAGGTATGGCAAAGCAGACTAATTGGTATCCTAGACGGGATACACGAGACTCTTCCGCGTCTCTAAAAATAAAGCTTTCTCTCTCTTCTTCCCTCCCCGCCTCCCCCATCAGTTCGCGCGAAGGAGCGGTATAAAAAAAGATGCAGTGGAGGAGAGGAGGATGGTAATGAGGAATTTAAGAGCAGTTAGACGAAGACAAACGTAATAAGGTTGGCCTCGGAATGCTCCCTCTCAGGGACCGTGAGCTTCTTCCGTCTTCTCTCCATATGCTCTCCCTTTACCTCTCTAACCCGCCACCCTCGTTTCGTCCCTCTCGCGTGTCCAACTTTCACATTGCTTCCCATGTCACGATCTTAGTCTTAAACCTTCTTCTCCCCTTATGGTCACCCTTTTTTTGCATCTTTTCCTTCTGAATTTAAACATCCTTCTACACTTTCCTCTTGAAAAAAAATATAAACATAATCTCTCCTCTCTACCTCCTTGCATCCTCCTTCACTTCTTATCCCCTCGCTCTCCTTTCCGCCATCTTCCATAGCATCTCCTTCAAGTGTGATGTGGTGTCAAGAGAACTGGTTTCCCACTCAGAGAGCCCGGGCTTGATCAATATTTCGGAAGATTTTTTAAAACTGGAATTCAATGCCATACTTGTTTACCGCGTGGTGAGTAATTTAAGCTATTTTCCAAAATTTTCACCTCGATTGGGGATTTTAACCATGAGTTCATTTGGTACATTTTGCTGAGAATATGCTTAAGACGACGATCGATTTCTCTCCTCCCTTCCATGACTCTCCAATCAGTCCTTCCCTTCCCAGTGTTCCCTTTCATTCTTCATGGCGCTGTCGACTCTCTTCCCTGATGTCAATCACCGTCATCAAATGCCATCGCTTCATGTCACGACCGTAATGTTAAACCAATTCCACCATCTCAACACGCGTATTTCGGGCTTACTTTTTCCACTTCATTTTCCCTTCCTTCTTCCTTTTGAATAAAAATAACATAAATATAATTTCTCCTCCCTCATCTCCTCCAGAACCCCTTCCGTTTACTTTTTGGTCATTTTTTCTTTTACCTGGCGTATTTCGAAATTTCCCCGCCGTGCGACGTTAGAGTCCTCTTCATAAAACACTTTTCCATCACGTGCCATCTTTTTATCTCCCTCCCTCAACGTTTACATCGTTCTCATTCGTCGACCACCTCACTCCTCGTTGCTACTGCATCAACTCAATGTGTGCTCGAATATATTCTTGCTCGCGTTCCGCAGCGCGGTGTCAGATGCATGTGCCCGAGGACGATTTAATTTCGCTTTCCCGGCGGTTCTTTCATAATTTCATAGACAACTTCACGTTGAGGTCCCCTACCATGTTACACTTTCCTCGGTTCTCTGTTGATGGTTGCGCGCAAGGTCACCCATAAATGTTTTAAAATAGGACCGGTAAAAGTTTCACTAACGCCTAGGCAGGTGAATGTTAAATGTTTACATGAGAAGAGATCACCCAGACGGGAAACGGAAGTCTATAACTTTCACTATATTTCCGGGTGAATACTCTATGAGGGAGATTTTTTCTGCTTTTTTATCCCTCACCACGAACATTCTGAAACCTTATCTAAGTTATAATTTACAATGGCTTTAGCAAAATATACCGCTGCAAACTACATTCATATGATAAAGGCGTGCTTAAACAATATAATTGAGAAGGTTTTTCATTTGACCCTTATTTCATTATAATTATTTATCACTGACAATGGAAAAGGACGTCTTTTCTGATTGTAGGAGTAGTTTTAGACTTGTTTATAAGTGCAAAAAAGTTTCTATCCAAATTTTATCCGGATATTTCCATTTAGCATTAGTATGGGCTGAAATTATCGAGAGACATACCACTCTCCAAGTATTCGAGCTGTTTAACGTCTATTCACACAATTTGCAACTCGAGCTGGGTGAAATAAACTTAGTTCACTACAATTCATAAAAACACGCACTTCACCTCTATGCTACTTAGTTTGCCATTGCACTAGCATATGATCTTGGAGAGGTAGGTACCCAAACATCAAACACTAAAATGTATAGAATGAAAAAAGAGGCCGGGAAGAATGAGAGGGGAAATGAAACATACTATCCAGCATGTGAGTGTTTCCCCTCTTTGAATGGCAATTATAAGAGGTTCATGGAGAAAGGAATGGTCGAACTCTTCCAAAGTCTATCACTCTTGCTCGGTAACTTGCACCTGACCTGTGCTACGTATTATGATTGGAGGAGTACCCTATTTCCCTAGGGGGAAATACCATTAGCGTTTGTCCCATACGAGGAAAATTTTTTCAGCCAAGCGCCTTAAATTGTTACAATATATGCTTTACATCTACCTAGTGACTCCAGTGGTCCTATGACCCTCTAGGCATGCTTAAAGGAGACTTTCTGTGGCTTTTCATTGGGTTCTTAATGCTCGCGTAGAATTTTAGACGTAGTAAAAATGTTATAGCAGAGCAAAAGTCACATACACCCTTCGCCCCTACGTCTGCGGATCTTCATTTATTTGCCTATCACATCCCCGGTTTCCAAGTAGAACATGTTTTAGATGACTGTTCGACGGTTGTGGAAGATCGGGGATATGGTTTTGGGCGATGTTCTCGGACGCTTTTAACGTTCTTATTCATGCCCTCGACACTGAAATATTTACTTTTCTTTCGGGAACTTTCCTCTCATCTTATACTTTCCCTTGCTGGATTTTTTATAAAGGAAAAAGGATCCAGGCGAGGTAAAGGAAATTTGCTATGCCGAGGTAATCCGTTGACATTAAAACAAAGAAACTTAGGTCCACATTTCAAAATATGGCTAAAATTGATCACTGACAAGTTCACTTTGTGCAAGTTGTCCATAGAAAAAGGAAATACTCAAATTGCAAGTTTTATACACTATTTTGCTCAACCTGTTTCAACGTATACAATGTCAACGTTTATTAACACTGTAAACGTTGAAACTGGTCGAAAAAAGTAAATTGTGCGGAAAACTTACAAAGTTAAATATTCCATTGACTATAAAAACATAGCAATAAACAAATTATAAAATACTTGAAGATGCCACTGGGACAAACTATGTAACATTAATTATTTTAAATCCAGTAAAATATTTTAAAGTGCGTGTAAAAGCATTATCTTGGAGGAACGGTGGAACACAATTTGAACATAAGTGATCGATAGTATCTCATTATAGAATCAATGAATCAATTTCAGAATACATTACGACTGTTATTTTCTGATACAATACTTTTATTCTCCTAAATAATAGCAATCAAAAACTTTCAGTTTCGTCTTGTGGATGCAAAAAAGCTTTCAAATTTATTTGAGTCTAAGAAAATGCAAACCATCAGATAAATTCCTGAACAATTTCGAAGCGGGGCTCCCGCCCTCATATGTTGTTTCTTAATGGAATGTTCTCAAAGTTCTAGGCAGTTTCTCAAATGAATAACATTAAAATATAAATAATATATGTTATAATAAATGTTTTACATGCATAATTATTTTTGCATGACCGAAGAAATATATCTCTTTGAGGAGTAGAATCATACGTATCGAACTCCTCCCCCATCATTTGCCCAGAGAAGGCAACGATGAGGGAAATTTGGTCACCAGACAGTCGTTAGTCGCCTGAGCTAGGATTTCTTGCGCCACTGAAGGGTAAATAGAGAGAGAAGCAGAAGGACATATGAATAATAAGAGAGCGGGGCTGAGTAAAGAGTGGGCGAGTGGACAAGTAAAGTGATGCGAAAGAGGGTGAGAATGAACGTTGGATACGTGTGTAGGGGCCTGTGAGATCACCGCACCCGGGAGGTTATGAACTCGGCTTACAGATCTGTTCACTGCGAGGGAAAGGGTCGAATGAACGAGCGCGCGTGTGGACAGTGCTCTTTGGAGTATAACCGTCCAAATGATGGATGGCAGGGGGAAGGAAATGAAGAGGATCGTATTGCCGGGCGGGGGAGAAGGAACAGAGCGGGTGGATGGATCGAGCCCAATGGTCCGGTTTAGAAAGACAGTGGCCGAGAGACGGAGAGGCAGAGCCATCGACGCGGGAAGGATTAGAGCTTTCATTCGCGATATACTGAGCCACACCGAATGGCAGGAAAAATTGCAAAATCGCTGAAAGAGACAGCTTATGCCACGGTGGTTTTCCAATCTGTAGTCGTCTGCCAGACAATATTTAAATTTAGAATAGAATATTTTCCAGGGGCCGTTGTCAGAATTGGTGACGGTACATCATGTAAATTCTAGCCTTCCTCTCACAAATGTAAGTCTCTTATACCTTGCTATTAGTTATTATTCACATGAATACAATTCGTGACGAGATTAGAGCCTCATAACCGTAGAAAAGTCTAGGCAAATTTTGGCTTGTACATGTAGGAGCTCTTTCCACTATTGTTCGATTATGTCCACTATACGTCGCCAGTCTATTTTAAAGCTAAATTCTTCAACAGAAAAGGGAATAGGAATATTAGTTTACTATTTCAGTTTATATGAAAAACTTGTGAACTATTGCGGTAAAATGGTGGGAGTAAGCAAATGGAGTATATGAATGTTACATTTGCAACCTGTTGTCCCCGGTTAAAATAATATCTCACTTTTGCAATGCATGGGATTAAAAATGGCCGGAAAATTTTATGGCCGTAGAAAGAGTCTCTATTTAAGTGAGCGAATTGAATTGCAATGAATGACTTGATTAATTTTGCGCCAATAAGCTGGTGCTCCACGTTAAGCCTTTAGTATTAATAGAAAAGCACACATATTTTAATCAACATTTCGATCCCGATTTTGACGCCAATGAAAATAGAGGACAATGTGCAGCTAACTCTGAAATTTAACTAAGCATTCTACTAGCTGATTGGTATGGTTTTGGACAGTCCTTATCCTAATCTGTTTTCACTCCTATGGATGGCCCGCGAATATATTCTTCTTGAATTCCGCGTGAACTCAGACGGAGTAAAAAATTATGGACTCTAGGGCAAGTACCGTTCTCTTCGATTTTTATCTCGTTAACGTATCTAATGCCTTTAAGAAAGAAAAAAGTTCTGTCAATGTCGGAATAAAGTGCTTTGTGGTAATTGGGTTAGTGTAAATAAAATATTACGTGGATTACTTTGCCAGCAAAGGGAATGAAGATTTGCCCTGAAGTGATCACGTCGGTTGCACGTATGACTCTTGAAAATTATTCTTAATTTTCCGTTGAGTTGCTTATTTTATGCTTACAAGTTGGCCAAGATAAATATGCATTCAATCTGACCTTTTGGCTTTGGTATGGTCGGAATTCCTGATGAGAACTGAAACTGACAGCATCACAGCGATGATGATTATTTAATGCATTCATCAGTCCAATCATGTAATTTAACATAAAAAATGAGAGATAGAGAAAAATATGGAATATAAAATTTGTAATATTCATGGTACTGCGTTGAATTGATTTTTTTAAATTTTTTTCGTGGTTGACGTTTTGTTTCTAGAGTGCAATCATAGGCTGTAATTGATGTGCCTCTATAAAGGGCTTCGGCAAAAGTATTTGAGGAATATGAAACCCTTTGAGGGACATGGATAATAATTTTGAGAAGTGTAATAATAATTAATCTGGTTTTCTGTGAATGTTTGCGAGAGTGCGTATTTATATATATATTTTGATTGCCGTTCGCCTACCTTTTTAAACTTCAAAACACTTTCCGTATCATTTTACAGCAATTCATCATCTCGAACCATTAGCGCCACGCCAGCAACAAATGACCCTACGCTGAAACTTGAGCTAGGTAATATGGGACCGTTACCAAGGCCTTTGCATGAAAAGTAAACACGAGAACACATCATTCATGTTCCTTTTCTATGGAGAAACGCATTATTCAAGATCAATTTCATCAAAGCACTCGGCGGCGCCTGAGCGCTTCGAACGCAGAGCGCTGCCTAAACTAAAACGGGATGTGGCTACTAAAAGACGGCTTCTCGGTGGCGCTGTTTCTCCCTGCAGGGAGGGAAGAAAAAGTATGGGGTGGGATTGAAAAGGGGGGGAGCCAGTCGAAGTAAAGAAACCACGGGATGTGTGAGGGATTTGGAAATTTATTACCCACGGAAATATATACACCGTTAAGGAAATCCCTATGATCCACATTGGCCTCTTATTTCCTCCATATCTTCAGAGGCTTTCTGCGAGTGTAGGGAGTTTTGGTGGGCGCTTCCCGCTCTTGAAAGACGCTTCACAGGGTTATCCACTCCCACACACAACCAACTTAGTCTACCCACCCCCTCCTCGAAGTGGAGGAAATCCCCACGTGTACCCTCGGCGAATACTCTTAATGGTTTTGGTCATTTGTGGGAATCCGAATTCATAGATCATCAATCATCTTCACTTGCCATCCATGGCTCTTTCCTCCTCCTTCTTCTGCCTCCCCTGACTCCCTTAGCCGAGGACAAATCTGTCGCTCCGACCGAGGCCCCACGGACTCCGATTTGACGGAACGGTTTCATCCAACGACCATTTCTCAAACCATTTCCTTACGTCTCTCCACACGAGTTCCGTCCCGACGTCGCCACCTCTATGGTCGATATCCATCCAGGGGGTTTGCCCCTGCGGGTCCTTGATGCACAGGCGGCGGCCTCTAAGATAGGGGTTGCACAGTGGAAGAGATCTCGGACGCGCCCCTTGGGGTCTGCATAATCCATCTTGCCCCTTTACCTCGATTTACCCCCTCTTTTCCGGCGTCCTCGTTAGTCCCGCATTGAAAGTCTCCCTGGTCCTACCACCCAATCCTGCTTTCCTTTCCCCATTCTTAAGGGGCTTAACATGAAGCCATGGTCTAACTCCTGGGAGAGGAGATGAATTTCTCCTCCCCACTTAAATTTCTGTACGCTCTAAAAGAAAACTTTGTTATTGCGAGTGCTGAATGCTGTGAAACTTATTTATGCGATATGTTCTGAAATTGAATAGTTAATTCAAACTCTGTGTAAGGTGTAAGCATGCAAAGAAAGTGTTTTGGTATATAAGTCTGTGACTGTGATGGTTCTAAGTGCCTATTTTCAGGATATCGTATTATCCACATCTAAGAAACTATGTCCACAATATTTCTGTTCATTCTTTTTTAGTTGTTCTGCATTTTCTATCACGTCTTACGATTTCTCAACGTGCAGTAAGCTACCCTTCCATTTCCAGCAGTTCTTTCTTTTCAATCCTCCACTCTTCAAGGTTTGAAACCATTCTCAACATAGTCCTTCATCCTTCCTCTACTTTTGTAACCAACCTGCTCATCTATTTCCTTCCGTTTGTATCCTGATCATTCCTATTTCCGTGCGAAAATTCTATAAAATCATAAAAAACATCTCTTTGAGTCCAAACAAGATTCTTCTACGGTGTGACCTTGGTATCCAGGAGGCTTACTTCCCAATCAAACACTATCTTATGTGTGCTTACTCCACCGGCTATGCGGTTGCTTTCAAAACTCCGAAGGGTACGATCGTAAAGCGCTACCAAAAACTATCCGAGAGTTCTCTCATACTTGGCCAAGATGGGTGTTTGTTTATTTTTTTATTTTCTTCTCGGATTTTGTCGCCGACTCGCGGGACGTTTTCGTTTTCGGGGATGTGGGAAGGGATACAAGCACTGGGACCCAAGGTACAAAAGGTGAACTCCATTCCGCCCTGTGTCCTCGATGCCGAGTTTCACTGCCATTCCGGACCCAATTGCGTTCGGGATTTCCTTTTACGTCGACCTCTCCGGGATTTTAAGGCCGCCCGACTTCCCTGTTTCTACTTCCCCCAGTGCCACTCTCTCTCCCTCATTTTCTCTCCCCATCCCTCCCTCTATCTCTCGTCGCCGATTCTCCGAATTGCACATAGGGAGGTTTCATTCGTGTCTGAGTAAAAAAAAGGTTTATTCCACCTTTTCGCTTTTACTGTTTCAAAACAATTGCTTTTACTGATCACAGTCCCCAGATAATAGGAAACGAGATTAAGGTACAAAATTTGCAGGTTATTTGATGGCTTTTTTCGGACCGTATAAGCCGACTGCTGCGAGTTTTCATATGAACTAACGCTTTTTGACTTCCACGTAGACCTTTAAATATTTGCTATTAACTCAAAAACTAAATTGGAGAAGGACCATTTTCCATTGTCATTTAATTCTCCGGGAGTATTTTCTTCATTTAATAGGTCTCAGCGAAAACTGCAAAAATATATCATTCACTCGCATTTGATACCATGGAATTTTATCTTCAATTTGAGCGAAAATAGCGTGAAAAGGTATTTATTTGTTTCCAACGTTAAAGAGAAGATTGTTAAAGAGAAGTTATTGAAACGTTAAAGAGAAGTATTGAAACGTTAAAGAGTAGTTATGGAAAAGCAGTCTGGATACAAAATAAGTCATTTTAGGTTAGAATGACTTTTTGATGGCCAATGCGTGAGTACCAGTGGATGAAACATCGCACCTTTAGTCACAATTAGATATACATCTACATTTGGGAAATACCGCGCAGGCCACCTCTTTGGTGTGTGACACGGAGTGATTCCACAGCGGGCATGAAGCCCTCATCCCAGCTGAAATGAGAACTGCGATAGTTCACCCAGATGCCAGGCGCTGGATAAAGCAGTGAGGACAAGAGTGTGCGGTCAGACCAGAAATTAGGAGAGAGCTACGCACCAGAACATGTTGCCCTGCAGTGCACCACTTAATATATAACTATTAGTTTGTATTTTTGATGCGACAGATAAATCGCACAACAGGGTTCTAATTTCACAAGGGTGTATCATGCTGGAAAGTACATACTGCCATATACTGCATTTTTGTCGTTTAAATTATCGTACTCTCTCTAATTCCACATGGTGGCCATTAGAAAGTAAAAGTAAACAATTAAAAATCTAACTATTTCGCAAATCTATCTTTGGCTAATACTTTCACCTACACAAGGAGAAACACAACTGCAGAGGCAATCATATTGAAGAAACTTATTTCAATTCCAATAATGATGAAAATTTGCAATTATTTCAAAGAACAATGTGAGCTGGGAGATGTAATATAATACTTCACCAATTCCTTAGAACGCTGGTTATTCCATGTTTGTAAGGTTAGCAAATTCTCTTTGATTCACATCTAAGCACATGTAAACTCAGGTCTCTTCCAAAGTTTTATGGTGAAATCTATGGTCGACCCTGGCAATAGGTCGCATTTTTTAGTTTCCGAATCCCACGGCAGGTTGGGAAACAGAATTAAGTCCCTTGTTTAGGGACAGTGTTTCCTAATATTTCAGCTGGTGGAGAGAAAATCTACCAATTTACATGAAATAAAATCCTGTATGAATGTTTTCTTGTTTCAATTTTTATGTGTAGAGAATATTTGTACCATGTATGCTAGTAACCAAGAAATGATTGGCATTTGAATCAACTCACTCTTTGACCTCCGCAATGCCATTAAGTTTTCGTTTAAGATCTTTTCTATCCCTTTTCCATTGGTTTTCTTCCTTTAAAGTCAATATTTTATTTTTTATGTCTTCTCATTGACAGTAGAGCTCTCCAAAGCCGGCCAGCGAGTGAAGTCGAGGAATATAGAACCAAAACAATCCATCACTCTTCCCGTCCCTTTTACATTTTATATGCAAACGTTAAATATTGAATCTGTTATCGAAGAATTTAATATTGCCTAGAAATATCGGTGCATGACATTTAAATATGAGGTCATATTCAATGTATACACTAAAAAAAACCTCTTGATTCACTTAAGCTGACGAAGTAACTTTTTTCTTTGACAGCGGTTAGGGAATGCCCGAACCTATCCAACGTATGAATGCTGATGATTATCTTTAAATGGCTATCTGTATGACACACCTCTCGCACAATTAGATGAAAAATCCCAGGAACTTGACTTTCGGGTCTAAAAAGTAGGAATTGCCAGGAATAATTGAGTTTTTTCTTAGATTGGGAGAATTAATTGCATGCTAAACTTTGATACAGGTTGGACACAATTCTGGTTAATCTTTTGCATTTAACCTTGAGTTTTGTCGGTCTAATTTCCCAACAAAATTTCCCATCATTACTGATTTTAAGAATAATCAATTTTTTTATAAACTTTGGAATTTATTACGATCCCAGATATCCATGTGCTCTGTTTGGCCATAAAACCATGGAGCGCCGTTTTGCGTGACATTTTTAACGTTGGGTATGTTAAATTTGCCTCACTCACGCTAGATGTAGCTAGATTTAATTTTAACATCCACTGAATTTAGATGAGTTAGTAATTTATAGCGCGTTTATTTATTTGGCAGACAATCTTGGAAAAAGAGAGAGTTTCTCTTTTATTTCATATGAATTGCCTAACTCACCCATTGGTCTCAGTGCTATGTTTTCCCCCATGCCTCACTGAAAGTGTAAATAGTTTATAGCCAACTAATTCAAATTCATCCTCCTAGATGTGCCCAATTTTCAAGAGCTGATACCAGTATTACGTTTCTAATTGTCTATTTTACTTTATAATATTATGGAATGGATGAAAATATCTAAACCAATGAAGAGAGTGATCTGCCTAAATTAGCGGTACCCAAACTTTATCAGCCATGGTGGCCCTTTGGAAGCAAAAGTGCCTGTGGAGCTCCATGGAATACGTATAATTTACTTCTACTCATGTTCTACGAGACATGTTTACACTATACTAATACAGAATTTTGAGTAATACGGTTCATTTATGAATGATGAATACAGAATTTAACCCTCATACGGATTCCTGGCGTCGCCGCGGCGCTTTGAGTTTTGGAACTTGTTAAAAAAATTATGCTTTAAGATGACGTTGTGAAACTATCAGTAGTCTATTATTTTGTTATTATCTGTATACATGTAAAAATTTGAAACCGCTTCTTCCCTATTACTTTATGTTATGAAGGATATCTTGATAAAATTACGCAAACTGATATCTGGCGCAGCCGCGGCGCTGGGAATTCTAAAAGAGTTTTAGATACTTCTTGGTGTTTGAAACTACTGAATGAATCATATTGAAAGAAACTGCAACATTTATTCAATTATTTTTGTTGTAAATTACTTATTTGATTAACATATTATAATTGTTGTTATTTATTGATAGCTTTATTGTGGATTCTCAATGCCATACGAATGTAAAATAATCGAATATATTTTGTAGAAATATATATTGCTCTAGATGATATCAGCTATCGGTATCACTTTTGAGTAATTATTGCTAATCATAACTGTAAAATACTCTGTATAAAAACAAATATGTATTGAAATTAGGAAGTGTTTCAAATTTTTCTGAACTGCTTGACAGAGCTGTTTGACGGTAAACATCTCCATATTTCGTTAGGAATTCCATACTTTGGGAAAGGATTTGGATGTAACTTTGAGAATTAATTGTTGTTTTGCAAAAAAATGAGGCGAGAAGGGTGGAGAAAATGAGTGGTGGTCTTTTGGATGCTGGATAACAGGTTTCGGTATTTCCACATGTGACTGGGCTTCCTATTACTATTTCCACATGTGACCATGTGTAAGTCTGAGTAGGGTAGGCTCAGAGTATGAGGTATTAACTGTTTCTTTTCTTGACTTTCCCTGAGAGTTAGGGAAAGACAAACACGTGGGAATAGAATCATAGCAGTGATCTTAATGGGCTCAGAATTTTGCACTTCATAGAGAAGGGGAGAACAGTGGAATGATGGGAAAAAATACAGATTATGAGGTTTGAAGATTGACACCTGGTATACTAAATCCTTTTTTAGAACCACTCCATGCTCCTCGAAGTCCCTATGGCACTCAGAGAAAATGGGACCGTAAAGACCGCCATCAGTGAAATAAGGCCATCAGGTTGCACATGCAAAAGGATATTGGACTCCTAATTGCAGCCGCACATTTGAAGTTCTCCATTATATGTGCTTCTCGGCTTTGGAGTCATTGGTCACTATGATCTTTAGGGCTACGATGTCAGAAGTTCGTTTCAAAAATATCTTTAGATATTTGCGGTTTGACGAGAAAGTGACTAGGTCAATAAGAAGATGTAATAAGTTGGCACCTATTTGGTCCATTTGGGATACCATAAATTTGAATTTGGGAAAGTACTATCAACCGAGTGATGACATTACTGTCAATAAGCAGTAGTATTTTGGGTTTAGAGGTCGTTGTTCTTTTTGGCAATTTATTCCCTCGAAGCCATATAAGTACGGATTAAGGGTATTTCTGGCCAATGACTCAACTACATGGTATCCTTTTCAAGGCATTCCATTTTTGGGCAAAATTAATGGGCCAAGAGCACTCCCAAATTTAGGAGAGAGATTTGCACAGGAAGTTTGCAAACCTTATTATGGAAGCAAGCATATTATAACTTTTGGATTGACCAAATCAACGACAATGACATCTCTTATGTCCCTAAAAAGAGAAAGTCAGTTATTTTGTTGTCATCTAGCACCATCATAAAAAATTACTGTCGAGAAGCACAGTAAAGCTGAAAAAATGGCACTATAATGTTGCAAAGGGTGGCACAGATATGATGGATCAAATGATTCAGTCTTACTCATGAAAAATAAAACAAACAAATGTCCGTATGCATTTTTTATGCATCTTTTCGGTTTGTGAGGAAATGTAGCCTATTTGATTTTTACTAATCAAAATTCCCAGTGGAAAGCAAATAAAATGGACCGCCGGCATAGTTTTCTAGAATAATTTGCAGACAATATGGTGAGAAAACACGTACTGAGATGGATGGATAAATTGAGATCTAAAACGGTAAAACGGTGCATTTCAAGCATTCTGGGTATCCACAAGAAGGATAAGTTGACAGGGGACCTGAGCCAAAAAAATGTAAGTGATTGTAATACCACTTGTAAACAGTTAAAAGACAAATGTTCCAAATGTGTGACATTTGTTACCAAAATACTTGCGAAGACCATTCCATTGTCATTTGTAAGGCATGCTCACACAACTGATAAAAAACATTTATTTGCAATGTTATTTCAAGTACCTTTGTTTTCAATAGTTTTTGTCCTATATTACTCCTTAAGTTGTCTTTCAGCTAAAGTAATATTGAATAAACATGCAGAATACAAGCAACAAACGTTATTTGATTTCAAACACCCAATATTTCCTTAACGGTGACCAAGCGCCGCGGCGGCGCCGAGAATCTGTTTGCGTAACAACATTCAAATATCCGTATGAGGGTTAAACAACGTTTCCTTCATACCTGCTGCGGAAGGAGCTTCAGAGAATCATTTGTGGGGCACCAAGAGTGTCGCGTAATACCTACAGTTTGGGAAATGTTGACCTAAATCATTTCAAGTAACATTCGGTTACTTTGTGGACTTCAAGAAAGGTATGCATATAATGTACTATGCCCAATACTTCATTTTTTATGGTACTAGGGGTTTGGCACAGGTATTAATGGGAAATTATTTTTTTATCTGAAATATTAAATACGGTGTAAATAGTAGTCCATGCCTTCCAGCAGTTCAGTTTCAGTCCAATTAAATGTATAATAACCGTTCATAATATTATCTGGATGAATTACTTTGGGATTTTTACTTCGTGATTAACGATTATGCTTTGCAGAAATTCTTTGTGTAAATTGATTTTTGGTAATGTTACCGCTTGTGCATAATTTTCCCAATATTGCTTTGCTATTCGCAGTTTGTGTCCTCATTGTTGGGAAGTATAGTATCCTAAAAATACATTTTTACTGTCAATATTCTTGTTTAATTAACTCTTTACAATACAGAGATGCTTGCTTAGCTTCTGTTTTTACTTATTATAGCGATGCAAGTATAGTTAAAATTCATTTCTACAGTTGGGTGGTATGAATATACAGGTTCTACTGACGGCCTTCATTTTATTTGAACAATAACGTTGACGAAAATGTGCAACCAAACTGTCAATAATTTTTGAGCGAGCAGTTACTGTTTCTCAAGTAATGAGATTGTGTGGAAATAGTGATTTCTCCAGCCATGTTGATCCCCTCGTATTTATTAACAAACTCTATAGCTGCTTAGTTAAACAGAAAATATTCCACTGGCTATTTGCAAAATGGTCAGATAAAGCCGTGCTCCCACGGATATGGGCGTTTCGAAATAATAATTTAAGACCGATTTAGCGAATTTCATGTAGAAAAATGATTTTAAGGCTAAATTTGAGTGATATTTGGTCGCTAAGCGGAATAAACTGAGGCCGCAGTCATCTTAAGTGGATTCCTTGGAAAAAAACCTCAAGAAAAAAGAAAGGGTGGACTTTGCATTTCTCCAGTAGGTTAATTTATTTAAATCACAAAAGAGGGTAGCCACTGTGGGTAAGATAACTGACTCAGTGTCTCACATATTCATGATGGATTCTTTGTAATATCTACTTCCATCCCCGTATCACATTTCCTACTAGCGTTAGGGATGAAATAGGTTCCGACATTCCATTACCTCAGTTGACGCGATAGAAATTGTGCATGGACTTTCACCCTCCTATTCATCCCGTGCGAAAAGACTTTGTTAACCATCTCCTTCCTCTGCCAGGTCCCTTCCTCACACCCCCTTTGCCCTCGCCTCTCACCTAGATGTCTGAAACCTCAACGCTCTCTCCCGACAACTCGTTCCTATATATCTTCTTTCTCCTTCCATCGGACGCCTGTCTCCCGTCCATTCACTTTCTCTCCCTCCCGGCGCCCCAGAAACGCACGGAAGCCCGGATCCCAATTAAACCACGGAGGCCCTTCCTACGGCCATCCTCATCCTTTCCAATCTTTTCTTTCACTCTCCGGAATCCCGTTCGCTCTTTTGAGCCCACATGCTTCCTCCCGGCAGCCGACCTAATTGCAGTCCATGCTGAATGGCTCCCCAGCGACGGCGTTCTCCCATGCACCACCATCCCGAAATCCATTTTCACTGCCCTTTCACCTCCAACTCCTCCTCTTCCACCCAGTCTCACTTCCCTTTCTCGCTCTCCTAACAGAGTAAACCTCCGTACCTTTGGGATATCGCCGTTCGTGAATCGAGTCGAGGTTATACCAGTCTGGAGTCATTTCGATTGATTGCAAAAAAAAAAGTAATTTACTCGTGATCTCGTGCGTGGAGTGTAACGAAATGATCGCTTTGAGAAATTATTTTGATAGGTTTTTTTAACCGACTCAATAAAAATTTCAGGATAAACCATGCGTAAAAGACGTGTGTTTGGGAAGTAATGAAATCAGCCGCAACTTTTTATTTCTATGGTAGGAATTATTATATGGAGTTTTACTTGCACGAAACATATTTGTTATTTCTAAAAATAACCATGGTTTTAGGCAGTCTTAGAAAACAAAAACGGAGCATAAATTTATTTTGAATTTTACCAAGAATTTTACCAAAAAGGAAGCAAGAAAAACTTCTCCTAGGTTCTAAGAGACTATTCAAAACATAAACAGCGTTATTTTGCTCTCACATAGAGTATCTCTAGATAGAATTGGATCAACTTCTACCAACCTCAACGTGTATTCCCCATCCTAATATAAATCCTATTCCCTTAAACACCTCTTTCTTGGGGTTAATTAAGAAGATATAAATTAAGGCCTTGTATTGGAGAGTAGGGATTTCGGGTTTGTATGTAAGTTGACATTTAAATAGTGAGAGGTCTGAAGTAGATAGCGCAACAGAGATGGAGGTGGAAAGAGAATATTCAAGTCCATTGAATGCAGTTGTCTTTAAATTTAAATCTCAATCAATTACAAGCGCATAAGGTTTGAGCTTTGGGAAGAAAGTGGAAAGTCAATATACAGAAGTGAAAAGAGATGGTGTTTTTAGGAGTTGATGTGTGAAGAGGCTTTTTGGATAAAATTAACAGAACGTGCAAAGCGTGTTACTTAGAGTAGCAAGATTGAACAGGTTAGAGACAGGGAATCTTGAGGCTCTGATAAAGAGGTGAATGCTGAGGTCATTTTACATGGAACGGAAGAGATGGAATAAGGGGATGAAGGAGAAAATGGTATTACCAGTGCAAGACAAGACAAGACTATGGAAGGCGGAGTTTTGATCAGTTTAGTATGCTTTTTTAAACCTTCCTATACCGTAAATAATAGAAAATGTTGGAACTCACGTCATTATGTTCGCAAAGAGCCTGCAATTTCATTGTAACCTATCGGAAATGGAAATATATTAGATATAAATAAAGTACATCTACTTACTACCCTGCGAGTCGCCGCACGGGCGTGTGGCAGGGGGTGTTAAGACACCAGTCGGGTAAAGATCTAAGGGATAACATTTGGGAGGTGAAATGGTGACGTGTATTATGGGAGTGCATTTAGTGGAACTTCGTTTTTGTTGTGGTCGCCTCTTGTGCGTGAAATGAACCAGTTTTTGCACCAAACTATTCGACAAGATATTTCTCCTACTGAATTGCTTCTGTCAGACCTAGAGATGTAATGAGGCGTCATGTTAATATTGTGTTTCTCTGAAACGCATCAGGTATATCGGATAGTAAAATAAATCGGATACATATGAGAGTAAACGAAATACATTATAGAGGAGCCAGGATTTTAGATGAAGGTATTGGGAGAGCAGAGCAGGCAGAGGTGACTGATAAATTCAGCCAATGGGATTCATGTTGTGAAAAAGGAAGGTGATTTCAAGTAAAGTGCTAAATAGAGAGGACAAGGACTAGCAGTTTTGATAGACTTCAGACTATTAGGCTGAGGAGTGAAATATTATGAGGATGGAGTCTCTTGGGACTGATAAGCATAGTTTAAATGATCCATATAAATCTAAACTAGCTGATATAATAATATTATTAAAATCCATTCATATATAGAATGATCTGATGCTTTCACTGCGAGTGATATTCGTAAAGACTTCCAGTTTTCCACCGTGTCTAACTCTCCGTCTCTGCCGACGTTCTGACCGACTACTCGTACATTGAAATGTCACCAAAGATGGAGAGTTTGGCCCGGTGGAGAAGCTGAGCAGTCTTTACGAACAATTCTTCACGAACTTTTAAATTTTGAGCGTTTTTAAAGTAGCGGAATGCTTGAGAAGTTGCAAATTTTTGGAAAACTTTGTATTACCATAACTCTTGCGCTTCCGCTAAATTGACATAAATCAAAAGGGGAGGATAGGAATACTCGACGGACAGATTATATTGATTGAGATTAGACGGGATGGGATGGAAGGGTTGGTAGCGAAGTATTCAGGATGTGGTAAAATGTCATGGTTGAAATTAAATCGCCTGCGCCACCTTTTGTTCCTTTGTAGTTGACAGAGTCAAAAGAGTCTAACAGCCTCAATCTACTGAACCTAGGGAAACCTAGGAAGGACCTACGACTTGGGCTCCATTTTACTGGTATTTCCAGTCATACTCATTTCTACTATGCTATCTTCTGTAATATTCACGCATTTCGTAATTTATGCTGTATTGTTCCCTAATAATGCTTAAGTTCTAGCTGATCTGAGTATCCACTATCCATCTGTAAGGCTTTCACTGCGTTAGTTCCTCTTCCGTTACATTTATTATCGTCACACCACTTACATCCATTATATCAATGTGATCAGACCAGCCGAGGGCCCTTTTTTTGATCATTTACATATCATAATTTGTCAGGTTTACGTGATTTCATGACACACTCGTTTCTAAAATTCTCTTTTGTATCATTTTCACCAAAACTCCCCAAGTAAGCCCATATCTGCAAGTGGCCGTCATCTGTCGTCTCTCTGTTGCTGCTGAATGGGTATTATTAAGTACGCTATTCGGTTTGAGAACTGCAATTTAATTCTGTTTTTACCAATATTTTGTAATTATATGCCAGCAGTTATTCATTTCAACGTCTTTTGAGAATTTTGATTGTCTCCTGCGTTTAATGTACCAACTTAACCGACTTCTTTCAATGATTAATGTGCAATAAATGAGCATGTTCGCCACTTTCTCAGTTGCTATCTCCAATTGAGTTTTTATGGCTGCGAAGTTCCTACTGCCTTACTATATTCCATCAGACGTGAGGCATTCCCCGAGTAGTACACAGATTGGTACCCTGGAGAAAAGGAGGCGTATAGGGAGCGTCAACGTTGATTGGAATGCGAATGAAGAGTTTCGCAAACTTTATTGGAAAACCAACAGCGGGGCACGGGAGCTAAGAGTGGAATATCCGAGAGTAAACTAAGCGCCTCTCTAGAGAGCCAAAAAACAAAAATCATCCTTGGGAGTTTTTCCTACTCGCATTTTCCTTAAAATAATACGAGGTTCGTTCGGAAAGTAAGTTCCGTTTTTATACAAAAAAAGAACAAGTACAGATACAGCAAAAAAATTTTTTGCAAACAAGTCTGCAACTCTTACATTATTTTTCGACATAGCTCCCGTGAGTTTCCAGGCATTTGTCATAGCGTGGCACAAGTTTTTGTATACCCTCTTCGTAGAATGTTGCCGCCTGTGTAGTCAACCATGATGTAACATGTTCTTTCAGCTCTTCGTCACTGTTTAACCGCTGAGCGCCAAGGAAAGACTTTAGATGCAGAAACAAATGAAAGTCGCTAGGAGCGAGGTCGGGGCTGTACGGAGGATGATCAAACACATCCCAGCCAAAGCCCTGAAGGAGTGTTTTTGTCACTTTGGCAGTGTGTGGTCGGGCATTATCGTGAATGAAAACCACGCCTTTTGTCAGCATGCGCGGAACTGCGATCACAGCGCTGTCCATTGTGTCTGCGTTGGACAGCGCTGTCCAACAGTAAGTTCCGTTTCCATTATTCTCCGCGACATGGATCGGACACACCTTGAGACACAATTGGTTTGTGAAGAACATAATTGAAGGTTAAACAGAGGTAAAAGTCCCAAGAGGAAAACCCAGGAATTAGTTCATGGACCAAATAAAGAGGAAAGTTCACAGAAAGAGATACCAGGAGGTAAAGGGACTAGCTTTAGTTAGGAAAGGGTTGAGGGCTGCATTCAACTAGTCTTAGGATTGAACAACCATTGAATCAAGACCAGTGCAAGGAATATTAATCAACAAGAGCTTTATTATATTCACCAAAATGAGGAGTCAATAATGTAATCATGATTCATAAATTCCTAGTGACATTACATCTAAAAAGTAGCTTTCGTGCACCTAAAATTTGGCTACAGCAAATTTTTTCTGCCATATCGCGTACATACATGTAAATGTGTAAAATTATTTCTCTTAAGAGTGCAAAATTTATATTTTGTTCTCATATTTACTGTGGAAATAAAGCAAAGCCGCAGATCGACGCTTACTTTACATTCCTAGAAGCAAATAGTAATTTTTCATGGAGAGGAGTTTAAGAAAGTTAGGAAGCACTCTACGTTCCCTCTCATGTAGGAGTTTAGAAAGTGATTGTGGGGTTTGGATATCTCGAAGACTGAATGGAGGGCAAAGGAAGCACACAGTGCCTTATAAAATGGTCTGAAACTCTCCATTGAAGCTGCCTCGACGCTCGGTCGAGCGAGCAATTTTTTCCTAGGGTTGGTGAAAAGTCTTTTCATTTTTGCTCAGATCTAGATAACATTTTTGGGAAGCTTTATTATTTGAAGAAATTATGCAGCAAAAAGTAATTTTGGCCTCATTTACCTTCTCACGGGTAATTTTCTGGGTCGGATTGGTGAGGAGTTTCCTTAAAGTTATAGTTAGATCGATTGAGTGAGCGTAAACTTGTGCGTCCTTCCGTAGTTTGATATTTTAGGCAATGGATGGACATAAAACAAAGCAAGCTATACCAGCGTTAATTTTTCAATTTTCATTTCTGCGACTTCGTGAATGAAAAAAAGCATTTTGAGCCAATCTACCCAAAACTATGCCTTGAGTTGCCTTCCTAAATCGTCTCGTTTATAGGCGTAGTGGGTAACACGTTCATGGAGTCAGACATCGCTCTGCAAGGCAACGAAGGGTCGTTTTCTCTCGAGACGGATTGCAGGAGGCTGAAGATGAACTTAATAGGAGAGGAGAAGAGAAAGAGGGAAAAATTCAAAAAGTTGATGGACTTCCGAGTACGAGAGAAATAACTGTTATTGGGTGAGAGGTGGGTGCTCGGGGGTGGAATGGGACTGAGAGGAGACGTCCATTGGGGTCCATAAGGGGGCGCGCAAGCCGCGTGGGCGGATGGAAATAAGAGAAAAAAGGGGAAGAGGAGATGGTGGTTGGAAAGGGTGCTGTATAAATAAATTGCGTGGGAATCAAGAGCTGAATATCTAGCAATAGTGGGCGGGTAAGAGTGGGAGGGAAAAAAATGGTTGGAGACGAAAATAGATGGAATGAGCGAGAGAGAAAAGGGAGGAATTTACAGATTTTGACTTCGTAAAACTTAAAAATACGAGGTATTATTTTCTAGTGATTTTCATCGATAATGGTAAAAAAATTGTATTTTTCCGTTTTGTTTTTTTACTGCAACTTAGGGCTAGTTTGACTCGTAAATTTGTGACTCATAATTTATATTTTATGATAATGCAATAACGTATGTTCTTGTTTTCTTATAATTTAGAATTAATGCATGCCATTGTACTAAAATTTATGATAACAAATATGAAGATGTGTCGCCAAAACAAGTATGCCAAAAATCATTATAAAATTTAATTTTTGCCTATATTTTGAATATCGGGTCGAATATTGTGAATCGCTCAGGTGCTTTTGCTTTGATTAAAGCGAAAATATAAAATATGATTCCTGTATCATTTTTGTTATTGTGCATATAGTAAATTTTACCGCATTAACAGGCATGCTTCACTGAAATTTAGTCAAAAATTCTTTCGATTTGCTTAAAAAGAATATGTTTAAATATCCATTTAATTACCCAAGTCTTCAGTCAACTTAAGGGAGTGTGATTGAAATATCACTGCGCATTAAACTCATTGAGTTTGACCATTAAAAAGAGTAAACGATCTCATATTTAAATAAACTTTACACCTTCAGGCGTACATCGTGGAAGTATTTTATATTAAAATCCATATTAAAAATAAGTAAGTATTGTACTTTTCCACAATTGTCGAAACTCTGAAAGAGTTTCTATAATTGTGGAAAAGTACAATATTCATTTTCAAAATATTTCTCATATTTCTAGAGATATTTAAATATCACTCCCTTATTCTACTACCTTTGGAGATATTTCCAAACTAATAATAACCCTCTTTCATGGGCGTCGCACGCTCTAGAAATATATCGTTTTAAAAAAAATGAAGATATTTTGACGAAACGTAAGAATTGAAAATATATTCTTGTTAAGCTTGTATATTTATTTCAATTATTTTTGAAAAAAATATACGCCGTTATAATACTTTTAATGAAATCTAAAAAAAAAGTGTAAGATGTTATTTTTAGCATGCGTTATCCGTATTACTTCATTTACTTCATGCTACCTCCAACTGCATACATAACAAAATATAATTATATCATGATCTCTGTTGTCGTAATAGAAAAAAGAGGTGGAGAGATTTGAATGTGGGTACTTTAATTTCAAGGGTTTAATCCCAGAGTCACATTTCCCCGCATGAAGTACCAGCCTTGATAACCTGGGCATTGAAACATTTTCTACGAATTTAGCAATGGAGGGGAGTTGTAAAAATGCGCATAACTAGGTTATGGAAGGTTCCATTCCTCATAATATTATGTTTATGAGGTATATTGAAAGGCCAGTGTACATTCTTATTTCTGGTAAATTCCAGACCCAATAATTTCAACTTTGAATATGAAGTGGTTACCCTGAATACCGGTATTTTTTAACATTATCATTGAGATTTTCTGAAGGAAACGCATAAAGGATGATTTTTCAATGATATGATGGGCTCAAGCATTTCATTATTAGCATTCAGAAGTATCAAATTTCACATATCTTGTCATGGAATATTCAAAGACAAAGCCATGAAGAGATGCTAAATACAAAAAATTATGGCAAATAAACTAGGTTATTCATTTGTTTGATGCGTGTTTCTGTGTAGAGGCTGCTTTCGAACTGAATAATAGGGGTCTGATAAGTTTTCAACGCAGTTTAACTTTCTATAACTTTGATTTATTAAATTATTGAGAAGTCAGCAGCCACCTAAAGTTCCTAACAGAAAGTACGTATGCAGAAATTTTCGAAGTATCCAACTTTTGCGTTTACTCACTCATACCCATTAAGTTAGCGTTTAGCTGTAAATATTTCCTAAATTAGCAGCAATAGACGTTTTTCCGTCACTTGTCACTTGCAATTCATTTATAGAAATGAAATAATTATTTAAATGAACAATTTTATAGCAAAAAATTGAGTTTTCGGAACTTGCTTTCCAGAAAAAGTTTCGCTGACATTAATATAAGTGGATTAATTGCAAGTATTTTATGAAGGGATACAGCTAAATTTTGATCCCCTTTAGGCAACTAAATATTCTTTATTTCACAGCATTCTATTCAATTTACCATTTGCTGTGATTATAAACTCTCTAAATGTCTATTTTGCTGTTTATGTTTCCATCATTTGTAGTTCAAGAGTAAGATACTTTACAAGGTTCATGAGTGGTATTATTCCACCGCTATCACGTGTTTGCATTTTTAACTTCACTTTGATCTCTTAAAACTTTCCTTTATCTTCAAGAAGTCAAGGAAAACTTATATTGTAA
The DNA here is from genome assembly GCA_963169105.1 of Ceriagrion tenellum. Taxonomy (NCBI): domain Eukaryota; kingdom Metazoa; phylum Arthropoda; class Insecta; order Odonata; family Coenagrionidae; genus Ceriagrion; species Ceriagrion tenellum. The sequence goes on from OY720632.1 coordinate 67,560,421, forward strand.
ATTAGCACACAAGCGTAATCAGTTCAAAAGGGTGGACGTATTGGGAAGGGTACTGAGATTCAACGAGTCAAGGATATATGTGGATGTAGTTGCAAAGATTGATTACTATTGTAGATCAAAAGAGGTGAATTGGAATGCAACGGATGATTAAGGGTACTGAAAATGAAATTTAATGAAACTTTATGCGATTAAGGGATAGAAGAAATAATTGAAAAAGATGACGACTTTATTCGTTTGTGCTTGGGAGTTACCTTGATCATTCCTCTGCTTTGCATTCAAATGTATGCAATTATTGATTTAAAAGGGTTCTGGTTGTACGGCAAAGCCGGTCAATGGTAGCTGATTGAATTAAACGCTCTTGTGAGAGTATCTTAATATTTCTTCCTGTTATCAAGATTTGGATTTAATTGGACGTAATTATAAGGTATGAGCACCATAAGGTACGGTATTGTTGATCCTTTTTGATCTCTACGATCTCCACTTATGATATTTGGTTGTAATAAAGCTTCTGAAATTGATTCACTATTCGCGGGATATATTTGGTTGAAATGCTCCGTAGTCAGTTTTTCTTCTTTCAAGTCATTTTAATCTCAACTCCCACCAAATTAATGCATGTAATAGGTTAAAAACATTTCATAAAGGCCTTTGATGATATGTGCCTCGGTAATCTCTACGAGAGATCTTAGGATTTATGTTATCACGGGGAAACTCAAAGACCCCTCCTTATTACCGAAGTATTCATAGTATACGCGAATAATATTAGCCAAAATGTTGCCTAGTCAAGTAGAATTCATAAAGAAATAAGTTTTCCGTCTATAACTAGGTGATTTTGTTTGATCTCTTATTCCGTGAAAAGGTATAAGATTTGATATATTTGTACTTCATTGCTTAAAATTGCTAATGTAGTTATTTTTTATAGTTGATAAATGTTGCGCGACTCATCATGCTATCCTAAATTAGAGTTTTTGTCAGTGTATTGTTTGCTTTCCTTTTTAAAGACCAGATTTTCATAGATATAGCCATGAAAAACTTTCTCATGGAGGTTTAATCGAACCACAGACCTTTGGCTAAACGGAAAAATTAACCAGCCACTATCCTACTCTGGATTCCTAATTTTCGCATCTTTTTTTGGAATTAAAAAAATAGATGATATGCTACAAATATCCTTATGAAATTGTTCTGCTGTACATAATGTCTGTTGTTCCCTTCTCCGTCGAGGTGGGCCATTTTGCGCGATGTCTTAATTTCCAACGGGTTAACATCTTTATTCTTGAGGAAGTGTTTGAGCATAATATTTAGTTTAAAAAATAAAGAAACCTCAGTAGCGTGGTGGTCGAAGCATTTCCGAGGACCTGAGGTTCGATTTTTGGTCCCAATCGATTGTTTCCCTTTGCAAATTTCTATCGATTTCACCTCTGTAATTTGGTAATGTTAAAAATTGTAATAATGCCGTCAATTCATTAATGGTAATGAATTACAATACTTGGTAGGGAGTCTAACTAATGGGCCACCCAAGTCCGTCTGCACGGTGCTGGAGTCACCTTTTACATCTTTTTACTCTTTTACATCATCACATTACACTTACTTTTACATCTTGTTTTTTGTCTTTTCTTGCGTACGGTATGTCCAATACCGAATTATCAGCGTAATTTTCCTTTGCTAAAGGTACATAACACTTGATTGACAAACAGATTCCTCCTCTTCATTTTCATAGGCTTGTAACTTAATTAAAGTGGAAAAACTCGTTTTCAGAGCCCTAAAGCCTTATTTTTTGACTATTTTGGAGAAAAATGTAGTCAAAAATTTGCCAAAAACTTTCAGCTTAGCAATAACTAACGGAGAAGTGCTCGAGGAAAGAAGAAAATCAAGGTAAAGGTTGTCTGCTTTAAAATACCAATGTACCTCCAAGCTGGCATTTAAATAGCTAATTCTGTGGAATCTTGGCTTTCCTTTTTTACATTCTTCTATGCGACTTAAATACGAAAAAAAAACATTTATAAATAGGTTAGTGCAATTATTGAATTTACAACACATAGGAAGCGACCTATGCATTAAAGCGTATTATGTATATACTAAAAACTCTTGACGTGAAACAAAACCTTTTGCAAAAATTCCGAATTTGATTGGAGCTGAACCGGTGAAAAATAATTTCAATGTATTTTGCACCGGTTCGATGATGCAATACACTTCACCTGTTCGATTCAGGAAGGAACTTCTGGATAAGTTCGAAACTCAATAAAAGTCGGGGAGAATCGAAGGCTGTCGCGAGCTAATAGTGAAACTTTTTTTCATAGTTTTTTATTTTCATAGTTACATAGTTTATTTTTTTGAAATAGTGAGAAATAGTGAAGGCGTTTCGATTCGCCTCTCCGGCTTGACATATCTTCGAATGTCTCTCCAGAAAATTCCATAGTCTTTTAAAGTAGAGTTAGTGACGTGGCAAAAAGTGAAATAGGAACGAGGAAAATGTTGTGTGAACGGAGAGATTGGAATCAAATCTCGGTGTGCAAATGCTTTTCCAAATTTAAAATGTTGCTCCAATGACCCTGACCAATCTAAATAGCTGGTGGAATTGGACTGTAAATATATCTCTGCTCCTCTTCCGCCTTTACACAACCACTTTGACTGGATTGAAGGAGCCAAACGCTCCTCAATAGAGAAGTCAGTACCAACATTTGACTTATGAGAGTCCAGTCCTGTCTAGAGTCCCTTCGTTCTGTTGCGACCGAGTTAGTCCAAGGCAAATAGGAGAGCCTCGGATAGATCTTCAACGTCTTTACGGCCAATTTCCCTGCGACTTCGGCCCAAACACCTCAGCAGAGCTCTATGCGAATAATTTGGCAGTTCTCGCGCGGTCAACCCACCCACAGTACGCTTCATTCTATCTTCAACGAACAGTCGACAGGCTAGTCTTATGGTATTCAATATGGCAATTTCCTCTCAACACAAAGAAGACGCAGGTGATCTACTTTACCACCAAGCCAAGAATCCCGGGAGAAATTCTCGTTGGCCACGATTAATTACATTGGGAGATGATGGTCAAGTATTTGGGCGTCACAATTGACCGCCGCCTCAACATGCGCCAATATGCCGATAGAGTCGCTCGCAGAACCTTCGCCAGACGCTGAGACCTGAGCTCCATCTTTGGACACCATAACCTCTCGCTCTCAACTCGCCTGCTTCTACGGAGTTTGACGCTGAGGCCGATGATTTTCTACTCTGCACACGCTTGTAGTGGTCTCCTCACGAAACACGCGCTTCACATCATTGAAATGGCTGACTGTTTTTGTCTTTGAAGCGTATTGCGCCTTAGATTGACACCACACAATGAAACTACGTGACATCGCCAGCGAAGAACCTCTCCTGATATTCATGCAACAGCTGACAACCTAGTTTCTGACGAAGACCTCATTCACCAGCTTTGTTGAGTTTTGGCGGATTGCGGTGCAAACAGACTCAGCGTGTGACCGAAATCCTTCACACAGAGCCGGCACGGGAGACCCCAAGGACCTCCCGCCATCATGGCGTTCCCGTCTCCAGAAATCCGGAGAAAATCTCTTCACACAAAAGGCTTTGGCCTTTAAAGTTTCTTGAGCCATGCTGGCAAAGGATTCAAGGGGCGTAAAAAACTTTGCTCCGCATGAAGCATACATCCTAGGAGTCTTCATAAGCTGGAGGAATGAATAGTGTCCCCGCTGACGGTGACAGTCACCACACGGATACCAGTCGCTCCGGCACCAGGCAGTCTCCACCGCACCAGTCCGATTCAATGAGTTCAATGTTCCATGATTTCAATGAAACCATGTTTCTGCATTCTAATTATCCTGACGTACTTTCTAGCCGCGTGAGTCAATCTAAGGAATCCCAATTGATCGCATTGTCTGGCCGTATTTTTCATCGACTCTGCTTTATTCTCTCTCCCATAAACAATTTTGTATTTTTAGTGGAGATCCGACTCTCATCTCTAAGCAAGATAAAATGTCTAATTGGCTATGCTGTTCTAATCAAGTGTTTTGTAATTTAACTCGGTTAATTGTTTGTTGGCGGATGTTTTCTAGGTTATCTTCTTTTTCAAGGCACGAAGAGTCAAACGTTATTATGACAAATTCTAACATGTGAGACGGATTCCATGGATCCAATACACTGCATTTTCTTTCAACTCCACCTGATTTAATGATTTCAACGGTTGTGGTAGGGGTTGAAGATCGTCAGTCAATATTCAAAGAAATGATGAGATGGGGAATATGACGGCAGTGCGAGCGAGTGATGAGTCGGAAAGAGCATAAAATCGGAGAAGACGAAATGTTTGAAGTTTTGAGGCCGCCTTGATTTGTGCCTTGAAGTGCGCTTCGAATGATGAACGGTTTGCAGAAGTGAATATTACGAGTTTGGTTTCCACTCTTCGCCTCACTCACACACGTCGGAGCTTTTTCCACCCCATTTTCCCCTCTCATTCGCTCACTCTCTGCAGAACAACCCCCAGCTTCCTAAATTTCCATTTTTCTCTTCAAAAGCTTATTCCTTCCCCTCTCTCTCTCAATCATTTTTTTCAGCGCGGAGGGATAACAATTCGCGGACCGCGAATAAATGGCCTCCCTACTACTCACGCACCCCCTCCACTTTTTAATTTGGTGGAGGACCGAAAAAAATGTAAGAAATGGAGAAGGAAATAAAAAACGTTAACTTCGCGCACACAAACGCACAAACCGGGGTATTTTTATCCTCCCGTTGCCAATGGATGAGTGGGTGACACATCGCAACGTGTTTTTATTCCATAAAAATTGAGTGCTCCTCGCAAACGCTTCGTATAAACACAAGAGAAACCGAAAATATATTTATATACACTCTCACACTCATTTATGTATACATCGTCTGCCAAAAAAAAGCCTATTCAGGATTGCACTTCCAATTCATCCTGATTAATTCCCTGCGCATTAGCGAAACTGGAAGGGATTTGCTGCCTCTCTCTCTCTCTCTCTCTCTCTCCCTCTCTCCGTATTTCTCTCAAACACAAAAACACGCACGCGAGCACATAAATGTTCCTGACTTTTCTCTCCACCACATTGTCTTTTTATTTCCCTGATTCTCAAGTGGTGATATTTTTCCCCCCTCCAAATGAATTATCGAAGCTGAAAAAAACGTTTTTCGAAGATTAGAGCCGAACGTATACATATTCGGATATGTCAAGTTTTTAATCTGTTGATCCCGAAATACCAAGCGTTCCACTTATATACTCATGGTGTCACTTTTAACGAAGTACAAAAATTGTGTACATGTTTCTCGTAGCTACCGGTAAATAGAAATTGGCCAGTGAAAAAGTATTTTCTGTCGACTTGACCGTATATTTCATATTTTAATAATGGCATGAATTGAGTGAGTTACGCTGTGTGCGAAACTGTGTATCAACGGTAATTTAATGTACGTAGTGATTTAAGCGAGGAGATTTTCTCTAATTAAGGGATTTTATGCTGTTCCCTTCAAAAAAATTGTTTCAGTATTGGCTCTATATTCTGAGAGGTATGAAGAATCATGGGGATTACTTGATTTTTTTGGCAGTGCTGTCAGATGATAGCTAGCTTTTAGGTATTAGTGAATGAACTGCTGAAATTTGAATTAATTATCATAATTTCCCAGATAAGTATAAAATTTTAATATGATTAACTGTACCAATATCCTATTCCCCTCTAAATCCATAATTTCTACCCATGCTACAGGTTTTACCCATGTCATTTTATTGAAATTCACTATCTATAGTTAGGGTTCCTACATGAAAAAACATACTTGTGTTAAACGGCCTTATAAGGAACACTTTTTTAGTTTTCACAATTTTCCTAAATGTTATTCAGACTTCCGACTTCTTGTTTCTCGTAAAAGCATTGTCTTCTGCTACTTGTCCTTCATGCTCTAATTATTATGCTTCACGGCCCAATTGAAAAACTGTATTACTTCAAAATTGTCAAAACAGAGCGTAAATTTACTGCAGATCACAATATTGTGCTAAATATACCCATTCATGGTTTAAAGGTAAGCTCCATCTCTGGATTTAGATGAGAGTCAAAGGAAAATCGATTGAAGGAAATGTTGAAGGAAATGAACTCAAATTTGAGCTTAGTTATGGAATCTTCAATGCGAAAAGATCTATTTTATCTGTTACTTTTTGTTCTAAAAAAGGGGCATATTTCATGATTATAAGAATGAAAGTTCTTGCGGTAAAATGGTTAAGTTTTTAGTTTATTTCTTGGAAACAAATATTATTTGTTTTTAGCCCTAATCGTGGCGTATAAACGTTTTGGATGAATATAAAAAGGGTATCTGTTGGTTTTGGCTAAAATCCGTGAGGCGTGAGTAATTCATTGTTGTAGTGAAATGAGCAGATGAAAGGTATCACTCATGCTCGGGGCGGGGATTTTTCCACAAAGTTGAGTTTTTCCACTGAGCTCCTGTGACGAGGAAACGAATGATTGAACAGGATCAGAGGAGAAAGATATACGCTCAAATAACGGAAGATTACGCGCAGCAAAAGCTCAAATGAGTAGAACGATGGTGGAAACAGAAATGAAAGAAGATAAAGGACTCGCAAGAGATAAAGCGTTTATAGACTGAGGAAAATGGAATGAGGGTTAGGAGTGGGGAAAGAGTGTAAGAGGTGAAGGGAACTGGCGGATGATGTAAAGATAAAGCAAAGATGAAAAAAATCTCTGAAGGAAAGTCCTGAAACCGAAAAATGGAATATTTATACTTTTAATGAATGCATCAACATTCTTACACAGACAAGGTTTACATAAGATTTAGCGTGACGGAACGGAATTAATCGCCAACAACAAAAACTGGCTACACGTACAAAATAAATTTATTATCTGAACAACATTTTAATTCCAAACGCTCTCCTACTTTGATCTCTTCTATAACTTCACATAGTTTTCCTTATCTGCATTTAAATGATATTGTATCAAAGAACATTTCCATCTTCTCAATCATCCAGATTTGATGATGATAAATTGTGACCATTGTGAAAATTTTGTCTCATATTGTCGTGCAGTTTATATGTAAATTGATCGATTATTTGAACTGGAATTTTTAATGCTGCTGTCCTTATTCTGAAAGTTTTATCATTTCTGAAAATTTATTTTTTTGACCGAACATTTTTCAGTCGTATCCATTAGTTACTGGTTATTCTTTAATAACTGATTGGAACTTGGAGGGTTTCACATTTTATCATAATTATTTCGAAATCAAAAAATTATGAGTATAATAATTGGCTGAAAGTTCAATTTGTATAATAATTATCAGATTATTTTGAAGGTTTTGGTCGAATTTATAACTTAAGTTTTGCTTTTCCGACCTTTCGAAATATAATTAATTCCATTATCAGGGCTAGATTGTTATAAATGCTGGTTATAAATTTGATCGAATCCCTCGAAATAAACACAATTAGAATATAATTACCAAGGTCAACATAAATAATATTAAAACTAATTTATATATTTAATATTATGATTGAAGAATGAAGTTAGTCAAATACATTGTTTATATCGATAATAGAGTTAACTTACCTATGTTTTAACTGTAGGATGTTTCTTTTGGATTTCCTCCCTTTTTTATCCACAATATGAGCAGGTACTGAGTAGAGAGACATAAAAATTCATCGAAGCGTATGTTAAATACATGAAACGAGAAACACAAGCCATATAGGACGAGTTTTGGTGCTAGCTGTCATTTAAATCTGCTTTGGTTTGTTTTCTAAAGGAAGTTCATTTATTTCTTATTTTCACTTAACTTGATTGAATTCGAGGATGGGGAAACTTCACCGTCGGAACGTGCATGAAAGCTTTCGGTAGGGTGGAGTGGACAGCTCAGACGAACGCCGCCTGCTCGTCTCTAGCATCCACCATCCGACGAAATGTTTCCCTTTCTGGAAAGTAAGATGGGAAAATATAATCGAAAGCGGAGAACTCTATAACTAATGTTTACTCTCGGTAACCGAGGCAGCAATTCCTCGGGTGTCGAAAACGAGATCCTCCCTGTTCTTGAAAATTAATCCTTCAACGCCTCCCCGGAACAAAAATGAAATTTGTGATGTAAAAATGGAAAAGTAAATAATAGGCAGAGAATGAGAAGGAAGTAAAAAAAGATGAAAAGCGGAAGACGTGCGGGATGGGGTAAGCAGTGTGTGGGAAAATGCGAGGATGATGCGCACGTGTCCGCCGGAGTAAAAATCCCACGCAAGAGGACGCCCAACAAAGTGAAAGGAAAGGAGGGCCAGCCAGGGAGGGAATGAAAGTGCGGAGGGTAAAAAAAGCAAAGAAACCGAGTGCTCCACTATTTGTTTTTGAGCTGAATTATTAACCGATCAATTTTATTTCATATTCTTCCAAACGCCGGGACTCACAGTGTGAGGACGACGATTCGAGAAAGGTAAGTAGCGTTCACTTAGCATATGATTTTCCGAGGAATCTCATTGTGTTGATTTTATCTCTCGTTTCAGCACCATAAATATTTGATAAAGAATTTTTATATTACTTATTTATTATTTCTGTCACGCGTGATGCGGAATGAAGTAACACACATTAGAAACTCTTTTAATTTAATGAGAAAAATCATTATTCCTTCTGCTCTCATAAAATTAAATTCCTTTAGAAAATATAAAGAACAACAATCGCACTTTTTCACAGATTTTGATGAATAAATACTACGCGTTTTGACTCTCGGAGTCTACATCAGGTTACGTGAATTATTAGCATTTAAGATCACTGGCTGATTCGAAAGTCATTTTATTAATTAATGATTCAAGTTGAAATTAATACATTTAAATATTTTAATTATGCAGTGATGTGAGTTGGGAAATGTTTCCATAAATATGAAGTTTTTATAAACCATTTTCACTTAAGTTAATCTTTGACACACTTAGATAAACACTTTCGGCGCTCAAGGACGTTCTAGAACGTCCTGTGGGTGCTATCGGGTGGCGCAGGACGTTCTAGAACGTCCACGTTCAAGCCCTTCTTTACGGCCGGCCAGCGGACTCAAGTCACACGTAAGGCGATTGCAATTACACTGGCGTCATAGCTTAGGCTTTAACCTTTTCTACAGTGGGCTGCGTTTTGGAATACAATGTTTAGTTAAATAATGGCTATTTTTTAAACTTTTTCAATTTTTGTGGTTTGATACGTTAGATTAGAAGTGCATCTTGGTTGTTTTTATTATTTTTCTTTCGTTTTTGTTCATCTGATTAGATTTAACAATATTGATTGACAAATGTGGGATCCAGATTAATAAAATATTGGCCTTTAACTAACACACCGTTTGTTTGAATCCCGTTGCAAGTGTATATTTTGTAGCTGTAATGTTTCTCATATGCAAGTGTATATTTTGTAGCTATAATGTTTCTCTGACATAGTTCGATGTAACATATATCGTTGGTGCATATAAATCAATCTATAAAATAAATTAAGATTTTTGAATCTGACTAAATCTAACGCATTCTACAATACTTGGATATACCGTTTCTACTACACATAGAGCCACTGTTCAGGTGTATGTTAGGGGGTGCTATAGCATCTGCTCATGTATGTATTTTTCTATGTCTACAATTTTATTCAATATATTCACACATAATTTCCTTATTAACGGAATCTATACAGTAATGAAGAAAATCAAATAGTCACAATACAGTGCATGATAAATGTATTATCGATAATAGCAAATAATAAAATGTAAAAAAGCCTTTCTTTTGGCGGTTGATTGTCAGTTGCTCCCTAATTTCCAATGTATTACAACGTCAGGTTTCTAGTACCAGTTATAATTTTTGACCTTCTCAGGTGGCGATTTCGTTTTATATTTATCATGTGTATATTACTGTTAAATTTTATTAAATTTTTACCATTATGTCTTCCCTTTTTTTTCTTCGTCCTTGCAATTGTAAAGCCCTTTTTGACCGAGGTCTCGTAGCAGATTGGCGATTCATTTGTCAGTGCATACAAACTTTTTTGATAAAGAGGATCGAGTTTGAACTATTCACTAGTACATTTATTCGGGATTTCATTATGCTTCTAAAATATTGATCTTTAGATGTAATGAACTTCTTAGTGATGCACCTATAATTTCACAACCACTATAAATGCTGCACATGCTAAATTTGCTGTTGTAAATTAAAATTTAAACGTAAAAGAATTAACCGTAATGGTGTTGTGAAAAATTATCTGAGAAACAAAAGAAATTAATGTACAAGGTACTATAATCATTTCATTTTAAGTTACTCATATGTCAAATACAGGGAAAACCCTTCCCTGTGAAAATTAATATAGTCAACTCCATTTACTCTGTTGTATTTTTTTTTCATTTTATTGTAGAACTGCCATTGTAGATAACTTGAAAACGTGTCAACCCTCAGATAGTTCCATAGTGTTCATTGACAGTTGTTTATCAACAAATCAGTACGCACTTCGATGGGAAACTTCAACTTCCCTTTTTTACTCATGAACGCATTTCTGTGTTCGACATTTCTCGTCTCCATAGTACTGTTGACACTCTACAACAGCTGATAAGGACAGTTCATGATTCATTCCGAATGCAAATCTAAGAATGAATGAATCTATGCCATGATTATTTTGTTCAAAACCGTTATCCACTCTGTTGTCTCAACTGTCTTCCAAGCTGGACGCCTTTTACCCCCGACCGTGACATTGTTCTGTCATGCACTTTCCTCCATGTTAACCTCGCTTACCCCTCACCAAGGGATCCTCACCCTCGGTCTCCGTGCTAGTCGTTCGCCAATGCCTGCTGTTCATCCACACCCAGCCTTCCTTCAGGCTAGCCCTAGTGATTCAGTCATTGCAAAACCTGCTCGAAGGCCTCTCCTGAGCTAATCTCTCCTCTCGCTTCACTCTTTATGGAGACCCACCATACACCCCCACCATCGGCCAACTCTCTCTGTGACTAGTGCGTGGTCAACGCTCTGAGCCCTTCCCCCCATCCCTTCCCCCATGGGGAGTCTCACACAACCGCCGGCAGCCCTTCGAACCCAATTTCTCTCTCCCACTTCCGTCTCATTCCGTCCACTTATCCTTTCTACCCAAAAATACTTTGCCAACCACCCCTAAACCGATACATATATCTATGGAAGTGACGATATATTTTCTTGAAGACCATTTTTCTGCGGTTTGGATGCATTGAAATACCTTTGTCAATTGTAGAACACTGCAAATTTGGTTACATTATCCACATCAATATGAAATGGACAACGCAAAATCGAAAAAGCCAAGAGTGCCAAGTGAGGGGTTAGGACGGACAATCCCACAAATTGCGCGGCTTGTGGGGGAAACCGGTAATTTTGCGTTGTACTTTACTTCATAAATTATCACAGGAACATCAAAAACTGAAATAATGTAAATATTGATTGTAGTTTAAAAAAATTCTAGGCAGATGTATTTTTATTATTATGATTTTCCTTGGTAATTTTAAGTTTTCAAAATAACTGCAGGAATTTTGTACTTTTATGAACGCAGCCAATGGCTTACTATGGTAATTCTCAATTAAAGATGCTAGCTATCCCTTTCCTGAGATAAAATTTTGTATTTGGTATTATAAAGATCAAAATACTGAGCGAAAAGACAGATGTACTTCCGAATGAGGAATTTTCTTTTGGAGTTTTAAAAATAAATCGTATTCTATAAAATTTTATTGATATCAGCGCAATATTTTATAACCGAGAGGATTAAATGAGTGAAAAGTGTAAGAAGATTTTACAAACTGGATATACTCGTGAAATTATGAGCTTAATGGTAATTAAGGTTTGTTATTCATTTTTCTTAGACGTGAAATTGACGACGGGGAGATGCTGAAAATGCAACCCGCACAACAACCATGCCGGTGGCGCAGGGCGTTCTAGAACGTCCAAAGTTTAAACAGTTATAATTACAACAAATAGGCTTCGAAAATTAAAATTTTAGTGACATGTGTCTTATTTCATCGTGCTGAATGTAAATATGGAAAAAACTGAACTTCGTCACCGGGAAGGTATCACAATTTATGCCTTATGGGTTAAAAATAAAATACTGAATGATCATGGTATATCTGAGCTAAATGAACTCCAGAACTCCGAATAGAATACCTCCATTGTTGACTCGATATTGAGTTTTAATCATAATCTAGTGTAATCATTTAATTCTTGCATACCACGAAGCTCTCAGCAGTACCAAAGTGATTTTTATGGAAATTTGGGGCGAATTCTTTTATGCAGATCTATTTTGGCAGTTTTGATGAAGGCCCATCACATTCCACGCAGGTGAATTCATTAGAGAAAACATTCTAGCGAACCTCAAGTAAGTAACTCATTCTTGGAAATCAACTACAATACACCATTTTTTCTAAGAATGCCTAGTACCAGAGCACCGTGCAAATGCTTTGGAAACTATGGTAATTACATTGAGAGGCTGTTTCGAGCCCTGTGAGAATAGTGTACTGATCCATCATCATCATCTCCGGGTAGAATTTCATTGTTTCTAAAACTTTTGATGTCATTTGAAATATTTTCATTGATGGAATTTCGTCTCAGCTACATTATACCGTCTTAGAATATTGTTCCAAAGAAACTTTAGTAGCACCAATTCCTGAGTCAAAACGTGATATTTCGCTCCAAATGAATTATAAATAATTTGGTGAAATGTATCTCCTCCTGGAATATAGTATTTCACCTCGTCTCCATCCCTACTCTCTCTTTCTTCTCCTCCCTCTTTTCCATGTCACTAGCTTTCTAGATAATGAACTGGTGTTTAATGAAATGTTGGATGTCTCGGGAGACGGGGGAGCATAAAATGTGGTGGAACATAAAACATCAAACATAATGTAAGTCCAAAGTTATTCCTTGATGTGATTCCTTCCTAGGTTTGGATTAATAATTGAATTCTGCATCTGCTTTTTGACTATCCCCTCGTAAAAATGTCGTGTAATTTAAAGTTCACGAGGCTACTATTGGAAGAACTCTATTTTAGTCATCGCTAATTATTATTTACATCTTCACTGTGAAAATACTATTTTGGTCGTGTACGCTTTCGCTTACACGTTTTCTGTACCTTAAAGAAATTATTCCAGGAGGTACTGTTATCGCGATGAGCTCTTTGTACGCTGCGCAGCATCATTATTGTACAAGAGAACTCGCTCATGTTCAAACATCTTTACCCATAAGATCTATGGTATCAAGACACGCATCTCCCACGTATACATCCATAATAATATTGAACAATCAGTGACGCTAAGTGTCTTGTATTACTCCCTGCTTTATCTAAATCCGTTACCCAAGGTCTTTCCCAAGGACCCAAGGCCTTTCACTCTCTTACTTGTATGCATAACTATTATTATATTACGCTCTCATAACATTAAAAAAACTATTGTTCATTCACCTCATCTCAACTCCCCACAAATATTGATATAATTCTAGTCCATATGGTTGTTAAGACGTAGGAATCACAGGTTGATATTGTAAAAAACTGTTTCATATTTCTACGATAATGGTGTATTTTTTTGCAATTCATTTAACGTTTAGAATAACCTACCTACCTACTGACTGGTTTGACCTACTGACTGGTGCAGTAAAATTACTAAATACATTTCTAATTAATGTCCATTAGAATTCGTCAACCTCTTTAATACGAAATGCCATTCGCAAGAGTGAAATTATTCTTCTACCACCCATGGAATATACAATTCATTGGTTGAATTTTTGAATTGATCGTCATGAAAAGAGAAATGCTGGTACTTAAAGTTTAACTCTGTAGACATTAAATAAAAGCCAAAAAAATTTAGATAATTTTATTTCAAGACATTGCAAATGCTTAATTCGCTAAGACGCCATTACTATGCGTACAAAATAATATGTCGGTACTATTTATGACGTTATTACAGCTCATCTGCGGATTCAGAGGCATAAGGAAAAAATATTGCTGCAGGGGTGGCATCAATGAAAGAACATCTTGCAAGAATAAATTAGGGAAAATGGAGTTTCGTCGTATGAGTCATTTTAAAGCTTAATCATTTCAGAAAGAGTAATTTCAAAGAAAAACAATCTTCAGCTACAGCAACTTTCTATGCATGGTTAGAGAAATTAGTACCCCCGTAAATTTTTTTACTAGTCCTGGTTTATATGACAAACATTGAGGCTCGATATGCTTGCTCACCAGTGATCGCCTCACCAGATTTCGTCGATGACTTCCAGATTTAGTCGCCTGAAATTGCTGCGCTACCCAAGGCTCACTCCATGCATGTGTCGTTCTTATGTTAGGTCAGATGCCTCCAATTTATCCGTATTAAAGAGGTTGTATGAGAATTTATATGGTCTCAAATTTATAAAATCCTGCGCCTTACTTTTTATTAAGTACTAGTTTTCTTTAACTATTGAAAAGTCCATATCAGTGTGACTAATTAACTTCATTGCACCCATAATGAGGTATTTGCGTCATTTGAAAGCCAAATTGGAATTTGATGCCGATAAAGATATTACAACTCTTTTTATGGGGAATACACTTAATAAAATTTAAAAGATTCTTCAGAAGATATGTGATGATAAGATTAAAAGTGTCTCAAAAAGAATAAATCTATCAATATTTTATTCAACATTTTCATAGTGATCTGCGAAAGAAGAATATTAGTCCCTCAGCTCATAGAACCAAATTTTCAAGTCTGATTTAAACTGGTAATATAATCAGTGAGGAGTTCAGGCGTTACAAAGTCTAACTGTGAAGTTCAAACTTAAAATCGTGACATTATAATATAATTTTATTTATTTTCGGTTGAATCAAAATGTTTAATAAGCCTTTGTAACAATAAAACAGATTTCACTAGTGTTAAAGTATGAAAAAGATTTCTATTGGACATAGTTTAAAAATTTGACCATTTATAGTGCCTCTCCCTCAAGATCTCTTAATTGAGAAGAAGTATAAGCTGTATATTCCTTAGATACTAATTCCTGATCTTCAAAATATTTCATTAAAGTTAATGGTTCGATGCCATGCTTTCCAGCAAGCACCCGAAAAGTGTGATCAGAAATTCAACTGGAATCACTTATAAGTGATGTATACTACTTTCGTAACCCAAAATTACGGGAAAACTTCGCTTAAGTTTATGGTATCGAATCTTTCTTCCTTTAATTCAAAGTTCAGTTAATGGTGTGTGATTAAGATATTCCATTCACGCCTGTTTTTTTTCGCTTCTAATAGTGCATTTATATAGATATCTTATTTTTAGCCGTTTGTCAGCAAGTGTTGAGCCCGCAGAGTATCCTTTATTTAGGTCTAAATAATGTATAACATCTTTTGATGGTAACAAAGAAAAAATACTCAGTTAAAATTAATTCTTCATATGTTCATATATGATCCATGAACAAGTCCGAGGATATGAAAATGTTACCTCTCCGTTTCATTGTAGTCCAACGTAAACTTTTGAATTACGGTGTCTTTTTAAAAAGGCTTTTTATGGCCTCGCAAATGAAGACACACCAAGCATTATATTCCCAAAATTCGTTAACCTTTATTTAAAACTCACACTTGATGATCTTGCTGGGGTGTGTGGAAAAATGACGAGGGAGTGAGTGCGTTCAATACCTTTCTTGAGTCATCCGTTTATTAAATATCGCGTTTTACGATACTTCCCCCAGAAATTAATACCCCACCCCTTCCCACCATCTCTCCGAGTCCCGACTTGGCAAGGAGCCTAATCCGATCCTAATTAAGAATGAAGCGCTTTTTGAAAATCTTCTCCTTTTCTCATCCCCCGCCCTACGCCTCTGCTATTCCCCTCACCCCCGCCCTGATCTCAGCCACTCCCCCATCCCTGCATTGTCTCTTTTTCATTCCCGAAATGACGCACAAAAAATTAATACCCTGGCCGTTTTTCCTACCCACGTCAAATTTGGTCTCCCCTTCGCCTCCCTCAAATGTCTCTCACACCGCGCTCTGTCTCCCCTTACGTACCACACACCCCTATACTTTACCCCATTCTTTCGCTTCCATCCCCACTTTTCTTTCCCGTGCTCCCGATTTCATTTATCTTTTCCTCTGTACGGTTTTCTTCGACCAGCCTTTTTTCGGCGCTCTTCCACCCGATTTATCATCGGCACTTTTTTCTCCTTTCCGCACCGCATATTTCCATCATCGCTGTCGTTTGTTTCATTAGTCTCATCTCTTTAGTTGCCCACCCCTCTCCATTTTCGTTTTCCACCGCTCGTCTCGTGTGTTACTCTAAAACTCGCGGTTAACCTTATTTTTACCGTCCAATTGTAACGTTTGACCCCTTACACAATGAATTTCTAAATACCGGTTTGTTAGTCAATAATTATAAAGAAAACATTTAATACAATTTCACACTCTTCATTGTCCATTTTAGTGCCTGTAGATTTTAAAATTACATAGACCAATGAACCATGTAGGTCTTTGTATCTAGAAAATTACCCAAAGCCGTTGAAATTGATTGGACAATAAAAATTATGAAATTGTAGACGGCGCTTTCTTAATGACTGTTAACATCGTGAAATTCCACCAGGTGGCACCTCACTCAATCAACACTTACTGTTAATATTATCTGTACCTGGGGACCGAGCTTTACTCGCTAGACAATATGTATCATTTTCTTTTGAATAATATAGACATCTATATTATGTAATATAATTTTTTATGTATTTCATCTTAAATTTACAAAATCTCATCAATATCGCCGACATAGATTTGCTCAAAAACAAAACAGTAACAGAACGATTATTTAATTGTGAATGTTTCGCTAATATAATGGTCGGGTCCATTTAGAGGTCTTCCACGGACCATCTGAAGAAGCAAAATAAACGAATAAATAAATAAATAAATGCAGAGCCAAACAAATGTAATCGATGTCTCTATCTATGCGCTTCTCATGGGAAGTTGGGCTCTCATTTCTGCATAAAACATTTTTTGGGTGATGGAACCTATCCCTATCGAAATATTGTACCGCAAAACAGTAAAATGCTAATATTCGGGTAGAACGGATATCCAGTTTTGATAAAACAATTACATTGTGCATGCGTATATACAAATACTGCTCAATATACAGTGTACGAGATTAACCTCCACGTCAGTATGACACTTTCTACATATGCATACTACCATGCGAGCCGCCGCATGGGAGTAAGGTAGGGGGTGTTAGGACACCAGTCGCGTTAAACACTGGTTTCATTTTCATAATTGTTTTCACAACAGCCTGTGGTGGTAATATTCTCCCTGTAATAATAGTTTGTTTTCATAATAATACCGAAAATGTTCGTCACTATTGAAACTCTACGTGATTTTTAAGCCAAAAGAGCGATTTTACGTGAATTAAACTTGGCCCAATGGATTCCTCATACCACAAAGATATCCACCCTCAGTAAAATTAATTAGGTAGTTACCAAAGAAATGTTTGCATAGCCATTCGCCCAATCAAGAGATCACATGAAAAGATGTTATCCTATTCATTGATATTTCATTTTTTCTTAACTATTGTTGATAAGACAATAAACAAAAACTTCTTCAATTTACGTATACGCGATACGCGAAATCATCACCCGTTCTAGCGTGAAATTTACACCCAGGAAAAAATATGACACTTCAATTCTTCCCAATACCTTATTTCAAATATTGCCCGTAATACACAAGTCCTTTTCCGCCCATGTGTTTACCAATATTTATGTAAAAAGAATTAAGTTTTGGAGAGAAAAAAATTGGTCGAGAAATTTTATGTGGGATTCTTTACAGTGTTTCTTAAGCATCACGATGAACATGAACATGGCAACCCATACTTCGATTTATTGAGTACAATTTCTCCAGTAATGACTCTTTAAACCCTCGGGTGTCAATTGCCAGCCCGTGAGGTTAGAGGAAAGCTATATTGTGCATTGCAAAACCAATAGAATAAAAAAACATAAAATAAAAATCGGGAAAGAAGGGTGAGTCTTCCAGATGAATACAAAATTGACGGGATGAGTTTTGTGAGTGATGAGCTCGGTGTAGTCGGAGGAAGTGGTAATTTATAAGATTTTCTTTCAAAATCTCATTCAGGTTTCTCCGCCTCTTGCCAGTCTCGTTCAGGAATAATTATTTACGGCGGAAGTATTCCGATGACGGAAAATCCCCAGAACCCTGTTGGCTCATGAAAAATTTGACCGTCAAAATTTGCCTTATATCATCGAATTCCTCATTTTTTCTTCTTGGGCCACTGAGAACTTATTTTTATTTGATAGTGATGAATATCCGTTGCCCCGTTCCTCAACTTTAATCAATGAAAGGAAGTTATCAACAGAGGCGGTCTCCTAAATATTTAATTTGCAATGAAATCTCCTAATGGTGATTTTACTATGGCAGCAATTATGCTAATTGAAATCAACGATTTTAATATTAAGTTGCTGGACCTTTTTTTAAATTTTATTTCGCTTACCCTATGACATTCCGCCATAATCTTAGCGGATCGAAAGATCGACTCCCTCGAGTCCCTTGTGACTCGAGGGTTTCTGGGTTCTTCCCGCGTTAGTTCATAATTTTGGACGAAAGTATCGCCGGCATTCAAGTCGACATCTTCAGGTCCGGGATGAAACATAGTTATTAATAGATAATTATTAAGATGTAATGCTTTTGGTTTTCACGGAAATCCTTATTCCGTATTTAGATATGTGTATTTGCTGCTTTGGTTTCTATTCAAATTACTTCGCCCTCATAATGATTGTACCCAGGCATTTAAAACAGCTTTCTTTCTTATGCATGTAGCTGGGTTCTTACTCTGAAGTCTAAGAGAAGGCATCTTATTTGCTCTTTATAATAGTAACAATGCAATTTTCCGCGAAAATTACCCGCTACTGGTAACCTAATTTTCATCCTCCCTGTGCCGGTATTTTTGCAGTCGTGTGTTGATTGTTTGCGTAGAGAACCTTCAATTTGAACCAAACGCTAATCCGAGAGAATGCAACCCCTACGAATATTACGCGAGCGACGCCAGCTGGGGACTCCATACACTTGCACAGTGCACCAAAGGGATTTCTGGCTTATCAGAGCAAGACAGGCGACGCTTGCCTTCTTGGAAGAGGTTTGAGGGGTCTTCCCATCTCCGCAAGGATATCAAAATATCTCCCGCATCTCCACCAGGTGGCATTGCATGTTGCGCTCACCACCGAGAATGATTCCCTCAGCTGAAAAGGGCCCAAACTTCTGGCTTGAGGGGACATCTCACAGAGACAGTGAATTTGCATTTCTTCTAAGCTGAAGTGATCTAATTTTCCGCTTCTTGCTTAGAAGATTGATCCAGTTATTTTCCAATGTTACCGTACTGTGATTTTAATGAGCATTCGCCTATGCAATTTTCGTCCCCATCCACCTTGAGCTTTCTTTTGCCTGCTACTGTACAATATCTGCTTCCGAAGCATTATAACGTATTGCAATAGGAATGCATATAGGAAGGGGGTTTGAAGTAAGTTTTGAGTATAAGTATGTGTCAGGCTTCGTGGGCAGGGAGGAGAAATGTAATTTATTCTGTGAATTTAGCGTTTTTCAAGCTTAAGTCACTGGAGGGAAACCTCAAGTTTCTTCTGGGTAACTTCTTCTGAGTCATTACAGAAGTTCCTCGTTTAAGAGACGCATTTTAATTATTTCAATGACAGCAGGTTTTGACTAGTTTTAATCTAAAAAAATTACTTCTGTTTGGTCTGTACTAAAATAATTTTAGATATTCTTGTCAACCTTTCACAAATGTATTTTTTTAAATCCAGGGCTTGAGATGGAATAATTTATCTGAAAATATTGATTTTGCTGACATTAGCCTCAATAAGCTGAGCACAAGGTTCATGGAAGAAGTAGTTGTCATAGTAGCCACAGTAAATTGATTATTGTTTTCCAAATGAATGACTGGGTTAAATTACGTAACTAAGGATTTTTTCATTGTACTTGAAATATACGTACGTGTCGTGGCGTTATTTGTAGTTTCTGGAAATTTCCCTCTTTGTCTATCACTGAGTTGACGAGACAACATTAGAAATAAAAAATGAAATACTCGTTTTCATTATCAATCCTGATATGTAGAGATGAAAGTTTATTCGGATAAAAGTTACTGGATAGGACTACAGAATAACTACGAAAATACTTTCAAAATTTCGTCAATCAACCTATAATCTTTGAACAACTTGAAACGAAAATCAATATTCTTATTACCACGTTGTAACTTTATCATTAGAGGTAAAGCTACCATCTGTCTACTTCTCTCCACTCCCTTAGTATAAGATTAATTCACTAATCGCAGCCTATTTATTTCCTTTCTTTATAAGAAAAAATATATCAGTAGTCTATCATAAACTAATTACTAAAGTAGTGAAATGGAATTATTCTTCCTTTAGTCACCTATGCAAGTTATATAAAACTGGAAAATGTTCATGAGCAAGTCAACTGTTCTTTTAATCATTATGATTATGGCACGATTCCCTTGTTTAAATTTACAAATTTCTTTCGAATATGATGCTCATAAAATGATTTTCATATCTCCCAGCATTCATCATCATCTATCCTCATGATGACCTGAAAATAGTACTCGTCTTATTTAATGATTTTTTGCTAACTTTTCAGTACATAATTTATCTATTTATATTTTAAAATCTTATTTAGTCCTTGATTAGGCGTACACGTTTCCCCGGTAAAAACAAGGGAATGGCTGGGATAATTCCAAATTTGACAGTTTGATTAGTCGTATTTATTTGTCTTTTTGAGAGGTTGAATGGGCGAGTTTTTGTACTCATACCATGCAAAAAAATGTACTAATCATGGGTTAGAGCACCTCAAAAAAATACGGCATCATTTAAAATACTTTCTTTGGATGATTTTATGGCGTTATTGTCTTTAGTGAGAAAAATTGACAAGTAAAGGGCATCGATGAGTTTAAAAAAATGATACTAGGCACCCTTGAAAAATTGCAAGAACTTGTCTATGTACAAAGATTAACTGAAGAATCGTTTGACTGGATTGTAATCTTCTGAGCAGGAACCTGAGATAGATATTTCAGCCAGTTTGACGCGCAATTATTTACAGAGGGGTGACTTTATGTGGACTGATTGCTTAAGTTAATTGCATATTTCAGACTTTCATTATAAAAAATATGAAATATTCTGGGAGCGCTTTATTACTCTGAATCAGTATCAATGAAAAGGGTAATGTATTCTCGGAAAAAACGATGTATTGGAAATGAGTTGGTTATAATTATCTTTGCTTCTTTTCCTTCAAGTATATTTAATGAATGGATGAAAAATGTTTTAGATCATTCGTTATTACTCTTGGGTGGATGTTTGCTCAATAATACGTTTTTTGTAGATATTTAACTGTTCATATTCTAATTTTTCATACATTGGCATTAATTAACAAGAAAGTTTCATTCTAACTTTCTCAAAGTATATATTTTGTGTTTTAATTTCATTTTTTTAGAAGGAGGTGCTAATGTAAGGAAAAATATTCCTAATTTGCAAAGCTAATCGAAGAGCAATCCTTTCTTAAATAAATAAACGGGTGTATTGCACTCGAGGACGTCAAGTCAAGATGATATCCTCCAGGATGAGCGGAAAAATCTGAGGATGTAGCACTCGGTATGTTTGGAACATATAGTATATAATCAGCCATATGTCACTCGTAGCTGAACGGGCGATTAATGTTTGCAACTTACTACATGAATATGAATCATAAGGAATAAAAAAAGTACGATGGTCATAGGAGTGGACATATGAAGAAGTTCTAGACATGATGGATTGCGATAGGAAGCCGCCGGATAAAATTAGGAAGAGACAGAACAACTGAGTTACTGACTAAAAAACAACTGAGCTAGTGACTAGAGCTGCAATTAAATAGTATAATGGCCTCGAGAGAGGAAGATGTTGGAATATGGGGGCGTGGGAGAAGGATATTTGTCAATTTGTCACAATTAGGTTGATTTGGCAGCTAGAGTACTTGCTTTCCATCCCAAAGACCTAGGTTCTACATCTGGAAATTGGGTAAATTTTTCATTAGTTCGCTGATCCTTATCTCAGTGCGATGCGAGTTTCAACTGGTGTACTTCTTCCATGGTGTTGGGAGGCAAAACTGCGGTCCCCTTGGCGTCTTTTATTAATAGTAGAGGACTGCCGACTCCAAGTTTCCACCCACCTTTCCTTCATTCCATGTTAACCATGGAATCCTCGATTAATCATCCGACCAATCCAGGATGTAGGAATAAATACACACAGAAAATACGACGTTCTTTAAAATGCATCCTTGCAGGGAAAGTGATGATTGCGGCTGTTGAAAAGGCTAGAGTGATATTTAACCTCATCGAAGCATGCATTTATCGGCAGAAATGTCTACAGCTTTGAGGATAATGCTCAGTTGTAGTTCGGCCTCAGAATGAAATTACGATGTGTGCGGAGAAACGTTATCAATCAAGAGAGCCACCCGTCTGACACGCAAAGGACGCGTCTGAGACGGGTCCACCCCGAGAGAGGATTCGAGGACGTCCTAAGGTAAGAAGAAAACATTTTCTTCCTTCCCGACCGCAATCCCAGGCACACGCATCAATCTCTCTAATCGATTCAGGGACGGTGAGGGAGAGTTCTGGGTGTGCGAGAGGAGAGTCGTTTTTCCGCTCCACTCCACCTCCCAATTTCCTCTCAACCCTCCCATTCACCCCACCCACTCATCTCCCTCCGTCCTCTCTCCCCCCGATATCACTCAGAGCCTCTCTTCTCACACCCAGTACCTTTAGTATTCTATGATCTCTGACCTGCAAATCTTCCCTGCAAGAATACCGTCATGGTCTTCCCTCCCCGCCATGGCAAACTCGACAATTTTACACGCCAACTAGCGTCTCAGATACCAGGGCTTTCCTTCTCAATCACGTGTAGTAGTGTTGCGTAGCAGTATTTTTGCATATTTAATACCACCGATAAAATAGTCCACCTTAATTTGAGATTTTAAATTTCACGCCGTAACTCTATTATCTCAAATAATTGTTGGGGATGACTATTTCGAAAGTTACCCAATTCCACTAATTCATACAAACTCTTCTTCAAAGGTTTGATGGCATAATTATCAGTTTTAAATTTAAAAATTAGCTCAGCTTAGCTTAGATTAGCTCGTCTGGAGGTACTAAAATACTTTCTGTCATACTTAGCTAAAGAGCATTCCCCGCTCTGCATATAAATAAAACAAATAAATATGTGACAGAACTTTCTTCCAAATACTTTCTTCACATTTGGTTCAATTTAAGCTATTCTACAGAGCAGAGAGGCTTACATTTTTTCTTCCAGCACGGGTATCCTGATCACAATGAACAGAAGGTGAAATCAATCCCCTTGAAACTTTTGCCTAAATTTCTCCCCTTTCTTCTTCCTGTTATTTTCTCCAATTTCATAGCGTAGTGTTCTAACAACCCTAAAACTTACCCTTGATGCGGCTGTATGGGAGGTATGTTAGTATGGAAAATAATTTGAGAGAGATGTCGGATTTCTTTCATTGCAATGCTGATTTTGTGCCACTTTCATGGAGCACGTGTGCAGCTGCGTGGGATAACCCGTATGGAGGAGGTTAATTTCATCGCTTCGTGTGAATTCAAATTTCCGCAGTAAAAAAGGGCTAGAGTGTCATGGAAACGAGGGTGGATGGAGGGAAGGGAAGATGAAGGGGGCACCGCCGGCGGCTGATTTAACTGGCGGGGGTTCCAGTTCTTCAAAAGGACAAGGAAGGGACATAATGAGAAGTTGGGGTGGGGGGCTGCAGGTTAAAGAAATAAGTTGAACCTTCCCCCATGTCCTCCTCTCTTTCATTTGTTTTTTCAATTCATTTTCCCCATCCTACCTACATCTCACTCATTCTCTTCCCCCGCCCCTTCCTCCCCGTGTACGTCACATTCGTGGCGTATTTCACTTGGCGAATGGCTGAGTGAGGGCGGGGGTGGGGGGTAGGGGGAGACGGTAACGTCGAATGATTAAAACGCCATCTCAGGGGAAGCGCACGAAATGAAGGGAATTTTTGTGCGAGAAGGAGGGAGGTGGGGTTTCATTTGGGGGGAAATGCGATGTAATGTCACAAGAGCTCGGCGTTAGTGGCCGGCGAGCCCGCTAAACTTTTGGGGCTCCCCATCCCATCTCTCTCAGTGTCGAGAGGCTGAGGAAGGGGAGGAACAGAGTCGCGAGGGGGGACAGATAGATAAGTGAGGGAACGGTTTTTCAGTGTAGGGGGAAGGGAGATGATGATTTTTGTGGGGGAGGTAGTTGGGAGTATCGAGGGGAACGGATGGGAAAAGGGCGCTGTGCCAAGATGTGGGAGGCTCTTTTCCATTTTTTCCTCGAGTGCCAAGAAAATCTTGTTAAACCAATCCCTCTTAAATGGTGGAATGAAATCGTGCACCCAATTCTTCTATATTAGTACGTGCTTAGTGAGAGAGGGGCGATGAGCGAAAGAAATTCTGTTTAGAATTTGTTTCGATTTTTTCTCAGCCTCCCCTTTATTCTTGGGGTGATAATCGTCTGTCGGTTAGAATAAATAAAATAATATAATTTCTTAAACTTAAATACACTAAATTTGATCCTTGTCAATTATTACTAAAAGCATAGTATCGTAAAATATCTTCAATTTTCAGCTTCTTCATTATTTAGGAATGATAATTCAGGATGGCGTTAGGCCACATTGGAGATTTAAATGATCTTAGAGGATTATAGACAGCATCCAACTAGATAGGATTAGATAGGAGAATCGACCATTGATATGGCACCAGGCCTGGGACACTTGGCAGGTACTGCCTTGGAACTTACCACATATGGTTAAACCTGGCCATGTAAATGATTATAATGAAATATTTTAGTACATTGTATGCAGTTATATTCTTCATTGTTTCGTTTCGAAATTCAATTTAAATCTTAGAGAGATATCGAAGTTTGTTTATTGATAATATTTTATGTTACACTTCTTTTCAAGAATTTTCTGCTCACATTACTATTTTTTTGATGTTATTTTTTGTGAAGTATAAATGCACATTCTATTAACGTCACTTGACCTTGGCTATTTGGTTAATTTTCCAAACTATCCGGCGCGGCGTTGAAAACGAAACCAAGTCTTCCCTGACTCTCTTTTAATACTCATTGAACTGATAATTTAAGAGAAATATGTATTCAGAGGCAAACGCTAACCGGTACATATCTTGAGAAGATACCGGAGATGGACTCGGTCGCCTAACAGTTTGGTGGTATCTAGCTGGACAAATAATGAAGGATGAGCGGTGTACTCCGCATCTGTTCTTAAGCAACTACTCAAACATTCCTGAATCAATACTCTGGGCAAGCACTATCAGCCGTATCGCTTGTCACTGTCGTCTCCAAGGTCCCCAACGTCGGTTGTCGATACTCGAGGGAATGTTTGTTCGAGAAAATGGCGCGTGTGGTAGGTAAGGGAGGAAGACGAGCGTTTGAAGATTGTGTGCGTTCGCAATCGTATTCGTGAGGTCAATTGCTAATCAACGTTGTTAATTGATTGACTATGAATCTTTTGGGAAATAAACAAAAGGAAAGAAAGAAGAGCTCTTTACCCGAAATACTAGAGACAATTAAGAAAAGGGGATCAAACTAGTTCAGTGGGAAATCAGCCGTGTGTGTCAAGCAGTCCCCTCTCTCCAGAATGACTTATTGGAAGTAAATAATGGGGCTTAACTGTATTCGATAATATCTGAAAATGGTTTTATTCAACCAAATTTCTCGATTTGAGTGGTATGCATAAATTAATGATTATGATTTTCAGTTTTTACTATCCAATTTATCAGAATTATCATTACATTTATTCAATAAATGCTCCCCTATTAGCATCGATAGGTTTTTAAAAATCTTTTTGTAACCATGGAACCTGTTATTGCTATCCGATATCATTTCATTACTTGCAACCTTTCGCACCGTGTACTAGATCCGTGAAACAGAAATTATGGCTATACCTGCCTAGTGTCATTGTTCATGTGGTTCATATTTCCTAAAAAATTCCTCCTATTGTTTACTTAGGCATTCTTTCCATCTTGCAAACTTAGCTCACCCACTTATGAAAGAAATAGCCTCAGACTCTCTCTCTCTCTACCCAGATAAAGAAATCTAATCATGTAATGTTAACTATAATCTTTTGATTTTAAATACGATAATTTAGAAAGTAGCGATACTTTTCAACTCCTCTTCCCAGCTTTGTTGTAACTGAATTAAAGTTCACGTAATATTAACTTTCGATCCACAGGGTATATGGATTGCAACAGTTTCAATGACTCGTATCATTCCCAAGAAGTAATGAACTGGTATGTTGTGATTTCCTCCTAAGCCTCCTAAGCTAAACCTCATAAGAATGTTATATCATCACGAGTATCAGTGTGGAACATTGGCGATGTATTAATTAAATGATACACAGTAGTATGCCTCGATTCCCGGCGTTTAACATTAATGGGGTCTTCGCAAGTGTCTCACCAGGTTAGGTATTTATTGGTCGGGCCAACAAATATCCAACCTAGAGGTAAACCCTGCGAAGGCTCCAGTATACTTTCGTTAATTTACATTATATATTTACCTTTCTTTTGCCTCCTACCTCGTATTTGGTAGCGAAGGACTTTTGATTCCGTCGAATACCAAACACCTATTGAAGTGAAGACTCAGCGGTAGAAGTTAGGAGTGGAGGGATCATCCGAGGATAGGGGCCTCTCCGTAGCCTGGTTTGTTGGGCGATCGGCTGGGCGATGGATGGGGCTTTTAAAAGCTGTTTGCGCGCGTTCGAAATGTGTGTTTGACCTAGGGCCTGGATGAATGTGGTGGCGTCCGAGAACTACGTGGCCACCACGTAGGATCGGATGTGCGGTAATGGCCTGGGGGGAGGAGATAGCGAGGAAGGAGGTGGAGTAAGAGTGTGTGAGGGGTGGGAGAGAGCAGTTCAGATAGCGTAAGGGCACTTGCGGGCAGCCGGCCCTCCAGGCGTGGGAGTGAGAAACGACTGAGAGGGAGAGTGAGGAGGTGTGGGGAGAGAGTGTGTGTGGGAGGAATGGCATCGAACGGGATGGACGACCGGCACCGGGGGGTTAGTTGGCCGAGGAGATAGAGTGGGAGATAGCACTCAGGGTCGCGCTCTCAACTTGAAGACCAACCTACAAGGGCACACAGGCCATTGTTGTCATCCCAGTCCCGAGGGCAATCATCGAGGCACGCTAAACGAGGTATCTCCGAAGAGTACCAAACCTCGGTCACCAAATAAGTGAAGATGAATTATCGTATCTGAACCATTAGAAGTGTGAGCTCGGACTCCTCGAGACCATCCAATGCGATCCTTGTAATGGACTCAACGGGACGATTAGTATCTTTCGTGATGCGACGTCTTTATTCCCTGGGGAGAATATATTTCACATCTTCATATTACCACCTTTCCTACTGGTACCAACTACCGCCGCCGCGGGGAGTAAGGCAGTGGTGTTTGGTTTTTTTAGTGGAAGGATGTTCTGTTTCCTCAGCATCGTATCTTCTATTTTGTTGCGTCCATTGCTACAAAAGATATTGCATGGTTTAAATAGTGTCTTTCTTGCTGCACTGTATCTCGCTTAATTATTTTTTTTCAAATATTCTCAGCAGTCAATATTCCAAAATCACATAAAAGCATTTTTATTCCATAAACTGAAGCAAGAGTATTTTGTTAAATCGATAAATTGTCAATATCTCTGTATTTTTTCACACTCCAATCTCGTATTAGGATGGTTTTAATTCTCAAGCAGTATAATTCTGAGGTTTTAAGTTCTATTTTCGTTAGGGAGCATTGTTTTTGCCGCACAGAATTCTATCTATCTCTTCTATTTCGGTTACAAGACTGTTTATCTACCAAGTTCAAAAGCCTCCGGGTACTATTTCTGATGATGCATAAACTAAACAAAATAAGAAAAGAAAAACAAAAAAAGACGATCATGTTATTATCATGATCACTTAAATACTATAAACTCGGTTACGAAACATTATTTAAGATACCTACGTTTAACTTTCGATAACCTTTCTGTAAACGAGGCATTCAACGAGTGGTTGACTCTATTGAGGAGCTTAGGGACTGAGAGACAGACTCCTTCCGCCGTCAGAAGTCAGCCATTCAGTGATATCCACTTCGATGGAAATAATCAAGTGCTCGATCTGGAAGAGGAGGAGGCCAGGAAATCGCCACTCTCCATCCGAACGGTTTCCGAACGTCTGGAATCCAGAAAAATCCCCGATTCCAGCGCGCGCGGCTGAGAGTGGCGGGGACGATAGTGATTCGGGCGGGCACGATTCAGCGCAAATCGGTGGAGTGAAAAATCTTCGGGAATCGGGGGAGAGAGAGAGACAGAGACTCCGATAAGGAGGAAATTGGAGGGACGCTCCACTCGAGTAGGAGTTGAGTGAAGGGTCAGGCTCGGAGGGGAGAAAGGGAGTGGCGAGGAATAGAAGGAGAAGAATTAGACGCGTTAGAAGGGAAATGAGAAAGGAAATGAGATAATGGAGGGAGGAGGGAGCGAAGATTGGCGGTGGGGTGCCGGGGGAATTAAGGCGAGGTTGGGTTGGGTGGAAGAGGGGGGAGTGGGAGACAAGATGGGGGAAGGGAGGGATACAGGGAGTATAAAGTGATGGGGAAGGGAGATGGAATTAAGGATGCTCGTGTGAGTGGGACCGACAAAGTGGCGGGTGGATATCGGCAAAGGCGGGGGAGGATGGGAAAACTGTGCACAGGAGAAGAAGAAAGTGAGGGTAGGGAGGGAGAGGGCTGATATTTCTGGTAGGCGTAGCGAGGGATGGGGATAAGATAATGAAGATGTGGGGGTGGAAGGTTTGGAGGGAAAATACTTCGAGGGGCAATCTTAAAGAGGGGGTGGGGATAGAAGAGAAGAATCTTTTGGACAAGGAGTGGATGTAAACTCCAGAAGGGGAAGGAAGGAAGCGTGAGGGGTCGAAATAATAGAACGGGAAGCTGTGGTGGAAAGGGGAAGAAGCTCAGTAGACTAGGGAGAGAAAGATTGCGGCTATAGAGGGTTGCTGGGGGTAAGACGGGATGATTGCCGATCTAAGAGCGGAGTTTTTTCATGAGATTGTGGGGGGAAGGCTGTAAATATGCGTCATCGGAGGGGTTGGATGCTTGCGATTTGATCAGAGTGGAGAGGAGAGTAAACTGAGCGAGATGCGAAGTATGCGCCGGTGTGGTGATAATAATAAAAACGGCCGTGTGCTCGCGCATAAAAAAGCGAACAAGCCTCCCTCCTACTGCTGCATGATCAAATGTTTCCTCTTCGTTTTATTAAACTAATTTATCCAAGCTCACTCGTCCTGCCATCTCTTTGCCTCTGGGCGTCATCTTACGGATGGGAACACACCTAGAATTAGCCACTTTATGAAGGGTTCATATTTCAGCCTATTGTAAGGGGATGGCTATGGGAGATTAGTTTGATTTCACCTCCCTTCGGTCACGTGATCATCATTAATGTGTGGGTATATTTCTCGGATTTTTATAGTTTCCGAGGATACATATTTATACCCATAATAATTTTTAGAAAAGTGCGGAACGAGGAATTTCCGCAGTTTGCTTTGTATGCATTCCTCAAAGAGGTATTACATAAATTCAATATTCGTACACCTATCACTTGCGCTGATGAAACAATATTTGTGCACTCTCATTCGAGTATGTTCTCGCAAATTTCAGCGGAATCTGTTTTTATTTGGATATATTTTTTTTTACTCAGTTCCTTGAGCCAACCTATGAATTGCTACTGTTAATATCATATTTCATTTACTTGAATCGTCCTTGATGTGATGTTAAAAAAACTTGATGATTTATTGTCTTAAACTAGCATTAACTGATTATGACACTTTAACAATTGAGTTAGTAAGCAACAGAGGTCAATCTAAATGTGATATTCAGGCTCGGGTCAATGGAAAATTTTGATCTATTTCAATTGATTTTTTTCTTTAGCACACCCCGATTGTGATTCAGCTCCTTTGATGATACAAGAAGAAGAAATTGAATCCAGAACATTTTATTCGGTAATTTTAATATCAATTCTCTCTATCATATAGTATGTAGTAAATGTTTGGATAAATGTATTCGTGCGCTTTTCACCAATACTGAGTAGAGTTTATTATATTGTTCTTTTAACTACTTGAAGATGATGTCTATAGAGGTTTCAGGCAATCCTTATTTATATATCCTGGTTCCTCGAGAGATTTGGTTGGTAAGGTGACTGGAGTACTGTGCTCCGATCCCTCGAGCCCGTACTAGAGTCCCAGTGGTGCCATTTTCAGAGTAATTTCGTTCTTTACCCGGTTTCATGTGCGCTAAGAAAGAATGGTACACCGTCCGCCTGGTGGGACATTTAACGGTGCACCTCTTCCATCTTTCATTAGAAGCGACGCCAGGTTTCTCTCCATCCTCACTCCATATTCCACGTAATCGTTCCCTTACCAACCTACCCATTTGTTCTCAATATCATTGATGAACCTAGTAGTACTTTTCTCGAAGTAAACTAATAACCAATTTGACCAACAAGTCGATTTGGCAGCGATGGTATATCTGTAACCAATGTCGACTCCCCCGCAAACGTGTTAAAAAAGGATTTGTCTTATTTATATGCTTAGGGCCCATATCTCGTCTGTACATGAAAGATACAGTTTTGATCATCCAATAGCTCTCACAATGCCTGAGTATACCCAATTGTCATTCAACTTGCCATCAAATGTTTGAAAATCCATTTACATAAAAAACTTCTTTCAGAATTCTGCTTGTTTTCTAAATCTGGTTGGAATAAAATTGGTATTTCACTCATTCTAATGCCATTTTCCATATTAGTTCACTATATTTGTTGTTTTACGTTTCAAAAATTAATATTTTCCCTATTACAAGGCAGGAATACGCAACATTCATTGGTCGTTCAATCCTAAGATTGGTTGACAGCAGCCCTCCTCCCTTCTCTATCTAATGCTAGTAACCTTACCTCCGGGTATCTTTTCCTATGTACTTTCCTCTTTATTTGGTCCATGAACTTACTCCTGAGTCTTCCTCTGGGGACTTTTCCCTCTATTTTACCTTCAATTATATTCCTCACAAACTGATTGAGTCTCAGGGTGTGTCCAATCCATCTCGCTCTTCTTTTCTGTAAGGTGTTTCATATGGTTCTTTCCCCTTCTACTCTTCCCTATACCTTCTAATACTTCTCTATACGTTTCTAATGTTTTCCTAATTTCTTACTTTTTCCTAATTTCTTATTTCTTTTTTTTCCTAGAATAGGAACATGAAACGAAACATATACTTCTCAATAAAGCCTCGCAATATATATCCTTATGGGTCCTTTAGATATCGCAACATCCAGCTAAGTATGTCTTCCGGAGAGGATATTTGGAGGTGCGAGGAGTCAGCATATACTCGAGTCTTGCTTGGAATAATGGTACCGAAGGGTTCCTGAGATGGAGTGGGGAGGTGAAGAAGAGAATTGGCGAATAAGAGAGGACTCTTTGAAGGCCTGAGGATAGAATAGAAATGGATCATGATTAGTGTAGCTTAGGATGAAAGTGGTTGTGGAAGTGTGTACGGGAAGCGTGAGAAGGGGTGGTGGTTTGCGAGGGAACATTTTCAGGTGAAGCCAAGAATAGAAAGTGGGCCTCGTGGGGGAATTTGGGAGTGGATCGTGCTGTGAGAGAAGCGGAAGTCCCGGGATAAGGGGAGTGAGAAGAGAGGAAATGAGGTGGAGAGAGGGGTCTGAATGGGGTCGAAATCGGGAGTTGTGATGGGAGGATAAGCTGTCGGGAGAGTGGTGGAATGAATTTCGGGATAGGAAGGGGAAGCACCACGATTGGGCCATACGTAAAATCGTCGGATAAACCAATCTAAGTTTGCAGGACGTCTCATTTCACCGGGTATATCTTGTTTAGCCATTCACTGCATCCACTAGAATAATTTAGAGTAGGTGACTTCCGTAATCTGACTGTAAATCAAGTAAACATATTTATCAATCAAAAACTTGGTCGAACATTAATTATCGTATACCTATGCATGTAAACTCTCCGATTACTTTCCGTTGATTAATTATGAGTGCGGGCTCTCGAGAATGACTTCGTGCCATAAATAAAGGTTTCAAACGGGTTTTAAAAACGAAATTATTGTTCGCAAAATTATAGCTTCTGTTTGCTTCCGTACAAATAAAACTCACACAAGTTACAACGCTACAATGGTTATATAGGGACATATTTCAATTTTCCCAATTTATTCGCCCCTTAGATGGAGATTGTGTTCAACTCATTACTACTTGCTCTCAAAATGTTTTATCTTTATTAACGTAACTCGTGGTTTTTCCGATAAAATTATTCCAAACGTTCGTTTCTGACCTAAATGTAATATATTTTAGAGAAAATATTTTACAAGTAGCGAAATATATGAAAGCTTAAAGTTTTTCTTTGTGATAAAGAAAGTTGCTTTTTAATTGCAGTTACTATATTAAATCCCAATATATTTCTGCGTTGAGTACAACCACTCTTTCAGCATTTTATTGCGTAATATCTCTCAGGAATTTTGGACAGCACTGAGAAAACTAGCTTAATTTTCAGAGCCCTAGTAGAAGAACGATAATCATGGGACAAATGTAGCCAAAAGTAAGTTATTTTTCTCACTGAATTTAATTTCTGCTTTTTGAAGAAATTTAGAGGTAGAATCAAAACCTGATTAATGAAAACTATTATCTTAACATTCATTACATATACTTAGAAGAAATTTAGAAGTAGGATTACAACCTTATTAATGAAAATTATAATTTTATCTTAACTTTCATAATATATATCGCAGTCAAGCCAAAGCTTTTATTTATTGTGCTCTTTCGAGTTGAATATTTATCTCATTAGAAAGAGATCACCATTCAATAGCTACATCAAGAATCTGCAATAGGCGCTAGCAGATGAAGTTTTCTTTGAGCCAACTATGGGGTTTCGTAATTATTCATCGAGTTGTAGGCGATTAGATGAATTGATAGTGATAAAACTTTGCCTCTGGACAGTTTCTGGGACAGGATGTAAGTAACATCATAAAATAGAATTACATACTAGGCCCGGCTTGGAAAATTTTGACCAAACGCAAATTACTGAATTGTTTTTGAAAACATGCTGTGACTGCAAAAATACCTGCAAATAATTTTCGTTTGAGAGATGTCTCCAATACTATAATATTCACTTTTATGCCTTTAAGTAACCTGAGTATTATGGAAACCCTGACGGGTAAAGTGTTTCAGTATATCTCTAGAGAGCAAACATCACCTAGAAGCTCAGGCTTGGACTTGGCGAATTTGATGCCCACTTAACTTACGATACTAGACTCCTTTTAAGCTCTCCAATTTCATGCCACTGGTAAAAAAAGGCAATGAATGATCTAATAATGGTATTCTATGAATACTCACTCTCATTAAATATAACTCTACTAACTTTTAACTTAATACGATGCATTGCTATTAAATGCAATGCTCAACATTGGCCTCCGCTGCGTACGTGAACAGAAACCAGCGGCGTAATGGAAGAAGAAAAATATGTGTTTTAAGTGAGCAGCATCAGCAATTTTTATAAAATCTATTTAATTGTTATCATATTCTATTTTTTTTAAGCATAATGAAAACATGTTTCATAAAATGAGAACAGCTTTTTCCTCAGATACAAGATTACAGCATGAATCTTGGACAAAATAGAATATTTTTATTCCTTTCATATTTACATCAATAAAATATCTGATTTAAATAAAAGTAGGCACATCGCATTATTTCATTAAGGATGATGGCATTGAGTCAAAAATTTTCTTTTCATGAATTTACAGAATTTGGGTGAATATTATGTTTACGGGAAGGAATATTAGAGATTTATGATGGAGAATATAATTAACTCTGGCCACCATAAACTCCGACTCATTCCGACCATACGATATTAGTCAATAAAATCAGATTTCACTGACGATTTGCGGAGGTTGGTAATGATTGGGGGATCAATTGTTGCAAATGATATAGTAATGGGAATGCATTTTGTAGCTGGCTTCAGTTATCGCATTAATGGAATTGGTGATCCTCGTAATTCATTATGATAAAGCTCACCTTGAGGGTTTTTCGATGGCTTGGCATTGAATGGTATGATGAATGAAGGGTTTGAACACAGGAAAACATATTTTATGGAGTTTGATGATAAACAATGGAGTGGCAAAACACTTTTATCGGAAATCATTTGTACATCCCGGTAAACAAAAGCTTGCATTTTTTACAAAAGCCGCAGGAGATCAGAACTAAAAATAATGATGGAATCCAGGAAGCATAAAATTAACTTTTTATGGAATCTTCTAACCTCCTTCGTGTTTCCCCTATCAATCAAAAATAATCTCCGCCATTTAGTCTAGATCTGGATTGTTATGGCCATTTAGAGGACTTCCCTTGTACAAAATCAATAGTAAAACAACCGGTTCGGGAAATTGATTCATTCATTGCCAAAAATTTAATTTGAATACATCCAAGTGCTGATTTAACCGAGCCAATTTAAATTTTGCATTGCATATACTATCAAATAAATTTATCGCATCAAATGACGGATGTATGGTTTTGTGAGTTGAAACCACAAAAAATATTCCCCAGTACTCATCGTATGTGGTTTCAAAGGCTGAAATTCGATCTTCTTCGAGGCTTATTGACGCTTTCGTGCGATTATGATCCATTCATGAGCATATTTTGTATGAGTATGTTATATTTTTAAATTATCACTTCCCATAGACAAAAATGTTTCATAGGTAGTATTTTTCCGCACAAATCGACGGCAGATTATTTAATTCTACATTATTTCACCTGCACTTTATTTAGCCATAAAATATCCTTGCGGCTACTCTACGGTCGTAACTCTAAAAATATTTGAAAAAGTTATCTCAATGGATGAACTATGTATTGCAAAAAATTCTGGTGATTTTAGTTTTTAACTCCCATCCAGAAGCCAAGATTTGAATCCTTTAGAGTTTTCAAATGTGTCGCTTTCCTTACTCCAGTGCCATGAGAACAGCTTTATAGGAGCCATAAGTAATTTGTACCTTCGAAAAGTGTACTTCCGACTCTATTGGTGATTTTGTGATGAGCTACTTTCTGCCGACGTCTGGTGTTTCCTCAGTCCTTAACTCTCTCAGTGATCTGTCCATTACCAATCTTTCTATAATAAGGCGAATCACTTCAACAATGAGTTACATTCCTCAAATACAAACCAAGCCACATGCTCTTGTGACGTTGGGAAAATCTTTCAATTACCCAACCGCAGTAACGAGAGACAACTCTCCGGGGAGCATTTCTTTCTAAACATAAAAATCACATAGAGAAAATGCGCTGCCATCAAGGAAAGAGGTGGAATTTTGAGGCATCTCTGGGAAATAAAACGGAAGGTTAATAAACTTTAGAGAGGGATTAGAAATGTATTCTAGAGGAAAGAGAGAGGGAGAGGAAGAGATCTTAGGAGGAAACATAAAATGGAAAAGGCCAGGGGTGGTAATGAATCATCACGAAATGAGAGTTGCCTCATTCCGATATAGAAGCTATATAGATATGTAAAATACATGGTTAGGAAGGTTTAGAAGTGGAACGCTGCGAGATTGCGGAGTTTTAATATTAATTTTA
Organism: Ceriagrion tenellum; assembly: GCA_963169105.1. Lineage (NCBI taxonomy): Eukaryota > Metazoa > Arthropoda > Insecta > Odonata > Coenagrionidae > Ceriagrion > Ceriagrion tenellum. Next base: position 67,596,079 of record OY720632.1, read on the forward strand.
TTATTTATTATTAATAATATTAATTGCGGAGTGGTAATGTTTCTTATTCCTCTCTGCAAATTTTTTCAGCAGTTTCAATCCACGACGATTTTCATACCATAATTTTAATGTATGATAGAATCGAAACATGGCATTGCATTGAAAATCGTGCGGAATGTCCCAATTGCTCCAACTTTTAGAATTCCATCATGCTAAGAAATACGATAGTTCTTTCTTGAGAGAAAACGAAGGTCAATTATTTAGACGGTTTCAAGAGAGGTCAAAGGGTATATTCTTGCAGTGAGTTTAATTCATACCAAATGCTTACTTTGACTCATACTCTGCCAATCCACCACATATTTACATTGAAAAATGAAGATACGACTTTTCTCAAACTTACCGATGGGGTGTTTTCTTTCATAATTACTGGGATTTATAATTCAAGACTGTAATAGGTTGGTCATGATATAATAAAGTGAAAAAAATTCTATTGTCTTTAGTTTGGGCATAGCTCATTTGCTCAAATCACTCGAGATACTTTACACGATGATTAAAAATATGAAATTGATATAATACAAGGTAAAATAATATCATTCGTTAAAAAGTGCTGCGAGTGATATGAGAGTAGCTAATTGAAGCACTAGATTTGTAAGCTACCAGAGATTCGCAATTTGCATGTTCGGCTAATATTAATAGATTAGTTTCAAGATGGCGCAGAGGATGTTATTTTTGCATATATCAATATCTCTGAAACATACATATGGGATAATTCAGAGAGATACACTGCCAATCAGTTCCAAACAAAATTCCTTCTTTCCAGGAGCCATGAAAAAATATAACGAGTTATTGAGACATCTCTTAATATAGTTGGCATTTTCATTTACCATTCCCCTCTCCTTGTATTAGTGGTTGCTCTAACACTCCATGCCTCACGCCACCTCGGTTGATCGCGGAGTATTAAGTAGACATTTAAGGATTTACTTTCATTTTTATCGATAAAATACGATTCATACTCTTTTACAAATAATTATTTCTGATTGATTTATATTATAAAGCACATTTCACTGTGATAGTTAAATTTAACTAAATAACTGAATAGAGTGTGCTTGGTCAGAGATTACTGAAGAATGCATGGTACTATACACTATCGCTCAGGAAATACGAATATAGAGACAGACTGATGGATGGGACATTGAGTTAGTGGGTGGGATAGGAAGAGAGAGAGGTAGGAGTGGCAATGTCGAGAGAGGAGTGGGGGGTTGGAAAGGTAAGGGGATTGGCCGAGAAGGAATTGGTGATACTGCAGTCGCGAAACTCTATTAATTCCGCTCCATGAATTCCGTTGAGTCTCTCCCTCTCCTTCCTTCTCCTCCAGCGCCCCCTTCCACACATCTTTATTTGCTTCCACTCCCCCTTGCTCCACCCTCCCGTCTTTCCTTTTGGCTTTACTGCCTCCAAACGCTCCCAGCCTCCTTCCTACAGGTTCGACTATATCCCTCGCCATGTACATCCTACCTCTCTCCTCCTTAAAACTCTCCACCCCTCCTCCACCGTCCTGCACAATGGCCTTATATGAGACGCCTCCCAAATCCTCGACAGTCTCCTCTGCCAAAGCCTCCCGAAATCCTAGCGCAGCTCTCCACGACTTCCGTGATTCCAATCCTTCCCCCTCCTCCTTCTCCTTCCCCCTCTCTCAACGCTGCTTCGCCCCCTCTTACTCAAGCCTCCCTCCACCCCAGTTTGCAAGGCGTCCTACGACTACTCTCATTCTGGCTTGATTTTAATTTGGAGTCATTCTCTTAATAGAGAATGCTTAAGATCGCGAGTATATTAGCGTATCCGTCATATTGGAAAGGCGTACACCCTTTGTAAACTACATTCTGGCAAAAGTAGTCAAGCCAAACGCATGGCTGAGTTTGGTTTCTCAGTCGGAATTAAGGGCTATTTGCAAGCTGCTGTAGCAAATAATGCGTCACATTTTTGGTCAAGTAACAGCCTAGTACTTGAAAATGTATATGTGAGTAACGTTTTCAGATGAGGAGTTAGTCTAGCGGCGGGTGTAACAATTGATTATTGCGATAGAGATATAAGTGCGGAAGAGAGAGTCTGACTGTGAGAGTCGGATGCCTTTTCTCCCTCCCTGCCCCATTGCGTTAAATTAATTACTAATATAAGTGTTCCATCCTTGGTTTCGGCTGTGAAAATGCGATGATGGTTGAGGTCTCCACCGCGTTCACTGAATGGGCCACATTTTTGCACATGTTGAAACTGGCGTCTTTGAGTCGAAAACGTTGTCCAGAATATCAGCAAACAAGGTGTAAACCCGAATATTTAGTCTTACAGATAGGCATTTAAAGTGTAGTTGCCTCCGAGTCAGCTTTTTTTTCTCAGGAAAAGCATGTTCACCGAATCAACTATCACAGCCATTGGAGTCGGAGGGCACGAAAAACGATGCTTAAATAGAGTAAACGTTTTTTCCGTAGACATTATGGCAGCATGGGGATTTATCAATATGCCTGAGGTGCCATGAACCCGTTACAGGTTCAAGTGGTAGCTATTCTAGCTCTCTCAATCTTCCTCGATGCCTCCAGGCCCATCGCTCGCTACATACATCCAAACAGGGAATCTTCAAGGCTTCCATCCTCAGACTTCATCTTCTCTCCACCGTGAGGTGTAGAAACTCTCCTCGTCTCGCGCCTATCTTGCTCCCGATGCGCGTGAACCTACTCGGTCCTCCTCCCACGCCTTCCATCTCTTCCCACACCTTCACAGATTCCCAGACCACTTCCTATCGCCGCCCCGTCTCCGCCTCCCATTTCCCTCTCGTATGTATTATGCATGAGTATATAGTGTCGTTGAATTGGCCATTTGGAGAGGGATTGCGGATCTTTTATTATTTCGAGTTCGCTTAGACTCTTGCCGCCCGCTCCGCAGACGGTAAAGTGTTCCAAACGTTTCTTTTTTTCTTCTTTTGCTACCGTGCCGCTAAGGCGCAAATATTCTTGAGTCGTTTTGCAAAACACACTCGGGAAGGGAATCTTGAGGATTAAGCCCCTTGATGATGGTGGAGTGCGAAGTTCTAGAGTATGGAAGAAGAGGGATGGGGAAGCGGAGAAAATTGGCCGTAGCATTACGGTTTACTACTTTTTTTAATACGCATCTGGCTTAAAACCGTAAAGCTGCACATTTCTGCCAAAATACGGAGCATAGACGTTGTGGAAGAGCTTCATTTTAATAATCTACTGTGTGTTTCAAATATATTTTCTCAAATATCTTTCAAAACGACTTTCTTCGGTTATGATCGTTGCTTTAAGCTGAAATAAAATCGGTTGGAATGGAGGGGAAAATTTTTCTCGGAAAGTCTTTGTATGAAAAACAATTGTGGCTTATAGATAATGAATCATTAATAGTCATATTCATCGCCAAATCTTGAAAAAAGCCTTCTTTAGAGGTTGAAGTCAATGTTCTGCCTTCGTAGGCTGCTTCGGCAAAACTTCACCTTACCCTGATAGCGGTCACAAAGAGTAAAAATATTTGCCTTATAAAGCAAAGAAAAATTATATTAGTGGCATACTAATAAACGACCTCTAAAGCTGATTAAATTTAACTAATATTTCCATTGCATTATATATAATTTGAATTTGTTGTCTCCGAAATCGATTACTTGCATGTTCTTACATGTTTAACGTAGTTGTGAGATAACTGTTGGCAGAGTACTTGCAAATAATTTATTTATACATTAATTATTTTAAAATACCATTTAATTTAGCGTGTATTTGGAGTTCTTGTGGAGTCGGAGTCTCTATTTCAGAACTCTGATTTGAATTTAATAAAATGATTATCAATAAAACATTAAGTGATCTGTTTCATAACTGTATGTGTATTTATATTTGTTTTGAAAATTATCTTTTTTATGTGAACTCTAGAAGTATACATCTAATTGCAAACAGCGAGGTGTAGGTTTCTTATTCCAATGTGATTGAAATAAAACAAGCTCAACAAAAAATTGGCGTTGAGACATTAACTTGAATACAGGTAGCAGTTTCGAGAGTGACGAGCCGGTCTAAAACATGTCAATGCGGAGCATAATATTTACCCATTGGTATACTTTTCCATGGGGCACTGAGTGGAGAATACTTCTATCTAATCGATTTCCATCCCTATGTGATTACATCTGCTATCCTATCTTTAATTGTCCCAACACCCAAATATACGGTCTTTTATTCTGCACATATGGACGAGTAACTCTGTTATTGGTTGCTTTAAGTGTGGAGGAATGAGATTGCGTTAAGCACAGGGGGTAAGGAAGTGGAAAGGAGTTAAGGGAGGGGTTGAGGCGTTCGCAGATTTTACTTCTTTAGAATTAATTACTTCAAAAAAGAGATTCATAGACTGCAATAGGGAATCCCCATAAACTCTTAAGGGGTCGCATTTCAATCTCCAACCCCTTGTTCCCTCACCCACCGTTCATAACGCTTCTTGCCCTTGCATCTCGCGCTGAATTCCGCCGACGAAAAATATTCTGCCCTTCCACTCAATCACGTAGGGCACCTGACTGGTTCCATCCTCCTTTCGCTAGAATTTCCGTCTCAAACCCCGCTTTTGAGGAAAAGTTTTCCCTACCCCTCAACCACCTAGAATATCACTGTTCCCCAAAGATGCCTTATCCAACCCTTCTTCCTTCTTCCCCTCTCTTTCAGGATCCTTTATCCCTCGCCCTGCTTTACCTACCCCTCGTGTCCCTATGTAAGTCCTTCACAGTCCGCCCCCGCGAGTCCCTAAAGAGGCAAGTCGCAAAAAATGTGACGGAAACGTGGAAGTTGAGGGATGAAACGGAGGTACGCCGGTTGAAAAGCTAGGGGGTTGGGGGTTTGGAATAAGGAAGGGGTTGTTTTTCAGACCCAACCCCGTTCTTCCTTTTCCAAAATCCAGGGCCCTCTTCCCATCCTCATGAACGTTGACTCTCGTCCCTCCCCTGGGATTCTCCCATGCGACTTACTTCATCCCTCGTGTTTTATATATATTTTTCCCAAGATCCACCCCTTTTTTCCTGGAAGCGTGCAGCGAAGAAAATCAACCTCTCCGAGAGAGGGAGAGAGATATAGAGAAAGAACGGGGATGTGGAGTCCACTTTGGTAAAGAAATGCCTCCCGCCATTGTGAAGCGAGGTCCATAAAAGAGCACATAACGGAGAGGAAGGGGAGAGAGTGGATGGATGCCTCGGATTTGCCTGAGGAGGAGATTCCTGTGGGGGGAGAGGAGAGATGCCTCTTCCATTGGAGCATGGATTTCGGGAGGAGGGTTCGGGGGAATTCGGACGCCGTCGCTTACACAAATGCCAAATTTTCCCAGACGAGGGGTCTCAACTTCCCGTTCTTTCCCGTCGTGCTGCGCGCCCTTTCATGCTAGCCAACTCCCCTCTCCCTATTCAACCGCCAATTGCCCGACTCCAAAAACTGCCGCATCCCAATTCTTACGTTCACTCACGGCAGATTTGCTCAGTAATGATCTGGAGCAGTCATCACCAGATATAAACCAAATAGTTTCAGGCTTACGTTTATGGATTATTTTCATTTTCTTAATAAACGAAAACAAATTTTTAATTGACGTGTGCACGTCATATTTTACCTACCCAGATTTTGACAAGCTATGCTTCAAAACCTAGGATGGGAAAAATAATCTTAAGATTGCATTATTAAAATTCATGATACATTTTCTTTTATCAACAGTTTTCCTCAATGTTCAAATCAAATGAGTAAAAAATCTCTGAATTAGGCTAGGATTTACACTTGGCCGCTGACTTTTAATTTAGACTTTCCCTTTAATTGTCTATTGATTTAATTGACTGACGCTATGCAATAGAGTTACTCAAACTTAATTATGTTTTTTAAGGTGTTTTATGCTTCAAATTTGTGTAGGGTAGAAATCCCTCGATAGGTGATGTAAAACACCTCGAGAGGAAATATCACATTATTGAAATAATTTCATTAAGACATATTGCACAATTCTGTGGAATATGATTATCTGCATGTTTATGCCATATTAATACGAAACTAACTCATTAGCTTTAGTAACTACTTTTTCCGGGTGGATAAAGTCTTTCAAAGAGGTTTATGATGTATCATTATTATACATAACTCACCATGAAGAAACTTGGAGTATGTTCCTCAAAATTTATCGTAACCACAGAAAAAAATCTCCTCGTATTCAGCGCATTGTCACGAAAAAATTTGCCATTCAATTACGTGTTCGGAGGGAAAGAATAGAAAATGCAGAAAAATGGAGTGAATAGAGGATAATTTTGGGTATGGTTAGGGTGAATGAGAAGGTGGTGTTCGAGAATCGCATTCTACTTTGGTTCTCGCTCTTCTGAGGTAAAATGAGAATTAAAGGAATTATGATAAGCCAGGTGGAGAAAAAGACGAATGAATGGAATTTGCCAAACTTTAGGAGAGGGATGTTTGAGTCAATCAATCTATTGACAATGATTTACAGCCACTGCTCGCACAGCGTATTTGTGCAGGCATCTGTAGTCCGATAACAAACCATTTTCCCAATTTTCTGAGAATCATGATCGTGGCTGAACGAAACGTGAGCAGAGGAGATTCTTTCTTCCATAACTTGTTCGATGTTAGTTTTTAAAATTAAATTCAAGCATCGTATGTGCTTGATAGGGGACAAAAAAATAATCGTGGCAAGCCTTTACAGTTTGATGCAGAAATTTTAAGGACTTGAATTGTATTGAGTGAGCAATACAATAATGAAGTTTGTCAAATTAAACCTTCATTATCATAAAAAATCCATGTCTCTTTCAAGCCATGTAGCATTTATGTTTATTCTGGTACTCTATGTTAATTCTTTGATTTACATTCCACCTAACAGTATATACTTTTACTCGAAAAAATGAAAAAAATATTTTGTCAACATATATGTGTATTATTTCAAATCGTCAGATTTTGACCGTTTGACTCAAGTTATCTCGAATTTTTCCACGAGGTATTTGTGCTGTAATTTAATAGTATTCTCTTTCCTTAACTTCCTATGACTTAGTTACTAGCAATACACGCCTTCTCTGCCAAATATTGCATCATATGTAATATTTTTCCGTAGAAAGTATACACTCCGTTCCCCGGACTGAGTTCTTACGACTTCGTGGAATACCTTGTCAGGGTACGACTCACAAAACTCTCGGCCCAAAATTTCCACGAATTCACAACATGTTAACTCACACCTAAGCTAAGGAAAATTGAAGGTGGAGGCACAAGATACTCCCGCTGCCAAGGAAGCTTAGTCGAGTAACGCTACGCAGTCAAGCGGTGGATCGGAAGAGAGAGGCAGAGAAAGCACATGCCATGGACTTAGGAGGCAACATACAGAGAGAGAGAGAGAGTGAGGGAGGAATGGAAGGGCTTTAAAGGGCTTAATCCTGGTAATGAGCATGGCTCATGCAAAGTGCACTGCACGGATTTCCCGCAGCCGTCTTCCCTCATCTAGGACCTCTCTCTTTCTCTCGCTTCCGACCTCCGCGTATCCTTGCCCTCGATTTCGGGCCATTTTAGCCTCTCTCTCTCTCTCTCACTCTCTTCCCGGCGCAGCGCATCCAGGAGAGAAACCTTCCATCCAACCTGATTTTTACCCTCCCCCTCTAACTTAATGTCTTGGAATGCTTGGGCGCACTTGCATCACGGAGCCATTTCCTGGGATTCGAAGTCGCTCGCTTTGTCGCCTTTAGGTTTACTTGACGTACTTACACAGCGGTGTGCCCGCTTACCTCCGTGACTCGTTTAAGTCTTCTTCTTCCTCCCCACTTCCGTGGATTCTGCTATCTGTCTCCAGCGACGATTCATAGTGCAAAGAGTAAACAAAATTTCGTATTTGCATTCCAAGTAAACGTTCATACGCTCTCACCCCGGAACTCGACCTTAAATTAGTCCAAAAGGGAATAATGGATCTACGGCTTTGACCTAATCAATGAAATTTTATTTTTTCTCATTTTTTTACTGCGCCTACTAAATGGATTCTATATCAATAGTAACCGCGGTTCATCAATTGAAGAATTGCTACTCAGGGTAACTTTAAATGTCAAAATGGTGTGCAATCACATCTCACCCGGCATTATGGAATACTTTTTGGGTATTTTTAGGAGCATTACGCATTATGTGCTATGTGTATTCTATGGATTTGTATGCAGAAGTTTTATAGGCTAATTAAGTAAAATTTATTTTTTATAGACAAAAGAATTGGTCTTTGCCATGAGAGTAACAATTAGAAGAAAATACCACACAAATATATTTTCTAGAGAGGAAGTCACCTTCTAATGAAAGACTAAGCATGAGGTATCTTGGAACCAGGCCACCCTAAGATCCGAATTGAATCCCTAGTGATTTGTAGTGCCGCAGATCGCATGAAATAAGTCTAGAAAAATTCAATCATCGAAGAGGCTTTAGATGCATTCGAATGCATCATAAAATGAAATAATAACTTGGAATGACGATTCCTACGATTTACTAATTTATACTTCTGCTCCCGGGAAATAGTTTGACCTTTCTACTATATTAATAATGCTAGTGTCACTTCTCATTGATCTAACACGTTAGCAGCTATTCATAGGAATAATACATGTGTCGCTGAGGAATAGAATTTACGTCCTGTAGCGCATATCCCGTGGGAGATGAAGATAATGTCGACGTATCTGAGCTCTGAGCTCCCCCACCCCGAACTCTTCATGTCCAGCCCTGCGTTTTCCACCTTCCGCTCCGGTACCCCTCTGGATCATCTTTTGATCTCGAAAACGGCTCGTCCATTATCTTGAGAGCGTCCCTTTCCCGCGAACTCACGACCCGTAACTATTCTCTCTCTCTCGCTCTCCCTTTGAAGTATTTTTGCCAGCGGCTTTCCCCCCCCCCCACCTTATGGGTCTTCCATCACCTTTTTCCATTTGACCCGTTCCCGTGCGCCTTTTGCGTCTCCGCCGGCTTTGTCCGACGCGCGTTATCAATCAAAAGTGGGAGACAACCGATTGACAGGCGCAGAGAAAAGAAGGGCCGGCGGATGTGAAGGGAAGGGGGAGACGGGGAGCTCCCAGAGGCAAAGATGGGCGCCAAATCCTCGACGGTGGTGCCGCAGCACCGCAGTTTCCGATCCACAAAGGTTGATCTGTGTGAATAGTTTATTACTGGTTTTTGTTTTTGTCTGCACTGCTTATCGAGGCACTGACGTTCCGTGGACAGGATGAGAAATGCCTTTTTGGACAGAGGGATTTAGAGTGGGACAGAGGGATATGACTACAAAGAGGAAAGGGGAGGACGCGAATGAGCACAAAGAGAAAGAGAAGATAGAGAAAGTCTCCGGAGGAAGACTATGGTATAAACGAAGGTTTTTTTCCATTTATCCACCGTCTTGTGATAACCCGAAAAGTATCCGTCATTTTATGGGTCATCAGGTCATGTGCTCATATCATGAGTTTAAATATTTCTCCCTAGAAATCAATCAAAAAACACGCAAGCTTTTGAGACCTTGCTAAACATGTTCATTTTTCTTATTCAAACTGCTATGTGAAGCAGTAGCCCTTTTAATTTCAGAATCGCGGTGAAACATCATACCTTGATCATTAACCCAAATATGTATTATGAGTTTCATAATGAGAGCAAACTCCTCGTAAAGGTTACTGAAGTGACAGCGATCTACCACCTGTTTTGCGGTTTAATGATGCCCTAAAGAGTTGTCGTCTGATGGAATAGGCATCAATAAAATATATGACGTTGATGTAATTTGTAGAACTAATGGGATCCCTACGGTAAGCCCTTCCCTGGTAAAAGCATTCTGAATTAACGAATTACAGTCCAGAAATAATTTGCATAATCATACTCCTCTTCCTGTAACCAAAATATTCTTTTAAATTTCAAATTAATCCCTTTCCGTGCAGTTAAATTTTCGATATGTTTGCTGCCCGGCCATTGAACAAGGGCTCTCTAATGCCCGCTTACTTTTCTGCTAAGACTTCTTGGACGAAGAGTGAAGCCGTTTTTCTCAGTATATTTCCGCCCTGCTAATATATTTATATCGTTATATAGTTACTTATTCTGGCTCACTTTCACAGCTCTTATGCTATCCATTCCATCTTCTGAGTTGCACGCAGTGTAGGGTCCCGACTTCCCATTTTAAATTGAACGGTAGTCTAGTTTTCGTCTGTTCAACGCCCCATGTCACCCTACACTACTTTTAAACCATTTATTTGCCGTGAGATGTTCCCTATCTTCTTCCCACATCCATTTTATTCCTTTATTTTACTCGCGATCGTTTTCCTCCTCGCTTAGACTTTCTTTTCTAATGACGGAAAAGGATATTTTTCTCTTTCTTTCCAATTCCAGATGCATCCAAAAACGCTGTGCTCTCCGTTCCCCCTTTCAGCCGCACTGTCTCCGCCGCTCTCCTTTTCAGCCTGCCGTCCACATTACCCTCACCGGGCCTTAAGATCGGTGCGAGACGAAAAATTCGATAACTACATGTCTTTAACTTCACATATTTTCTACCGTAAATTAAAGCAGGCAGTGCATGTCCACCATAGTTGTTGACATAGGCCAGGGTTTTTATTTCCAAGGTGCAAATCATGGTAATTTGAAAATGAGAGTGAGTTCTTAAAACAATGATTGTTGTTTCAAAACAAAGATTGAAAAGTATATTAGGGTTGAAATTCACCATAAATTTCCCAAACACATCCCTTAAAAACATCTACTTCTAAGTATATTTATATTCTAAGTATATTTTATCTCTTCTTATATTTTATCTCTATTTGTGATTATCGCAATCAAAAGCAGCGTGAAAGACCGAAAATAAATCAATAATTTGCATTATATATTTACACATTTATTTCAACACACTTTCATTGATAAGTTACTTATTATTTATTTTGAAACAACTTACAGCCTTAACATTCTTTTACCACGTATCATCTGCGCAATTGGGTCCCATCATTTAATTCGCCGAGGCAGCTAAAAGTAACCAGACGTTCGACATGCCATTTCTTGCTAGGATGCAGAGCAAAACAAAACTGGTATTTGCATTAGGGTGGAGGCCTACCACCGGATGGTGGTAAAACGTTTCCGACATACCCCCTCCATACACCTCACTGGCTCGGGTAATGTCTTCGGTCCCTCGTTCTTCCGATATTTCCTCTCCTCAGTTTCCTTTCTGCTCTCTACTGAAGCTGCCCTCGCCAGGAGTGACGTCGACTCGACGTTCTCCTGTCTCTCTCTCCTTCTCACCTTCCATATCTTAACTCCCCCTCATTCTCCGCGGGAAGAGGGAAGATATCTTTGCCTTGACGCGGGTTGGGAAATAATGAGGCCATTCCGAGAAACAATCGAATCCCATCGGAAATCGATCGCGTGATAAGGGCCGATGCGACAACTCACGGCTGGGACGCCGTGTTATAGCGCGTCTGTCGTTCTCGCTCCGTGCGCATAAAGTGCGAGAGGATTCCGATAAGCAGGGGGTCGTGGGATTGGGTCAGAGTTGGGAGGGTCGAGAAGACGTAGGGTTAAGCGGGGAGGGATATGTCGCGTAGATGTAATGGTTAGGCATCCCTCAGGGAGGGGCCAACTTCTCGGTGGTAGTAACGAGAAGTGGGTGTGAGGGAGAAAGGTCTGTCCACATACACCGGTGTCGGGGCCTAACGCGGTAAGGTATTTCACGTTTCCCTCACCAATCCATCCCCAAAAAACCTGCTTTAAATTTAATATACATATCTAACATTGCTTAAAACACCTTTAGACCTGAAAGCTGACCTCCAGTCAGTCAATGAAGCGGTATGAAATGCAACATCTAAATTATCTTCCTCAATAAAGCTATTTTCAATCGTTTCATAGAGGCGCATCAAAATATTTGGCAATAACTTTTTTTGAAATGCCGATAACGATTTCACTGATTTGAGTTGAACAATCGGTATATTTTCCAGCAGTATTTTTCTGTTCGAAAAGTCAAAATAGCTATAAAAAAAGAAAAATATTAGGATTGCAAATGCTAGGAATTCGGTGTGCGTCAATTTTTATTGACATTACCTGAAGTAATTTGAGATTGATATTTATCTATCATAAGATTGATGAGTATGAAGCTAAATCTTCTTAAAGTAACACTTCCCTTTCATTCACGGAAACAATCTCATAATAAACGTATCCACTCTAAGGTACAACTGCAAAATACAAAATTTCGTGATGCTGAGTTCTTAGCTCTTGAGTTCATATCACATTTCATATTACTCAATGCCTATTGTAAAGATTTTATTCAACTAGGAAAGGACTTTAAGGTAATTGGCATAGATGATCTCGCAGGTTTAAGCAAAGTAATTAGGGTGGATAAGGCTGGAAGGGAATGTTCTAGTATTGTGCAAGGAATTCATTTAGCATGAAGACAAGTCTTTTTAAACGTAGTTGTAAAAATGATTTCAACAAAGTCACGCAAGTGTGACGCACTTAAGGCTCAAGGACCTTTCAGCGAGAAAAAAGTTCCATACGGAAATTGGCTATCAGATAACATATTTCAATTTGACATTCAACTCAACTCCGAAAACTTGTCCTGGCTGTGGTTGCATTGTTGCGGGAGATAAAGTTTAGGTGATAGTCAAATATCACCACTGGAAACATCTTGGCTTTGACGATAACTCTATTTCACAAGCTTCTGCAAGTCTTGATCCCCTCATTTTGAATCATGACACCTCTGACGCCTCTGTCGTTTTCCAATTAATCTTATCTTACACTTTTTTCTGCTTATCACACAAAATTCCTCCGTTTATGTGTTTTTACATTTAACTCAGCCGTACTCAGCCAATGCGTGTCTTTAAACCTTCATATGAAGAACATTTGCCAAGGCCACAAAAATTGAGCAACTGTTACCTCTTCTTTTACCTTTTAACAGATAATAAACAGATAGAGAGGTCCTCAGCAGTATAAATTTTTCAGGTCACAAGGTCACATAGGAGTCTTATTTTGAGGAAGAGCTTCCTTAATTCCAAGCTTGTATTACTATCTGGCTTCTCGTTACTACAAAGCTCTTTTTCAGGTTGGATTCCTTCGTTGTCTTGGTGATATTGCATGTTATATTTTTTGTACGTTCCATCACTAGTTACTTTCCAGGTTGAATATTTTCTTACTAGTCTTATTTCTGTTATTTTCAAGGCTATTTAGCAGAGATAATTAGCAATACTACCTCATGTCTCTTTGTTGTTCTCTTATTTAAAATTAACCAGGATTCCAAATCGGCTTTGAATTCTGTGTATTTAATAAGGAGAAGAAAATTTCGTAGTCCATTGAGGAGTTTTTTAGATGATGGACGAAAGAAAGTGATTGGATGGGTTGGTTAAATAATTCACATTTGTAATGGTTGAGAGAAAATAGTAGTTTTTGGAAGATATGCAGTGAAGGAAAAATATGGTTGGTCAGTGGGGGTAATGAGGGGCAAAAGAAAGTCAGATGCCACCGTGAAAGAAAAGACATTAGAATAGGTATTAAATGGGATACGAAGTGAAAACAAGCGTGAAGCTAAGCCAAATAGGAAAGTTTAATGGAAAAATGGAAAACAATAATGAAAAAAAACTTCCCACTAAAACATACCATTTATTAATAGCGAGTTATACTTACCAGAATCATCTTTTTATCAGTAACTAGTGAATTATTAATTGCCATTGGTTTCAAATATATTCTCCTTTTCGTGATGCTATGTTTTAATACCGCTTGCCATACCTCTGCATTTTATGTAGATCTGCATTTCATTTATCTCGGCGGTCTTTTGAAAAATTTTCTACCGTTTTTTTATCCCCCGCTTATTTATTTCTGACAACTTTTTAAAGTGTTAGTGTTTAATTAATGAATTCACCCTGAGGGAATATGTAGCATTAAAATTAAAATAATTGTTTTCTCCCAAAAGTGATAATTTTTAGTCGTTAAATTGAAGGGCATGGGAATAAATTGAGTGCTTCAATAATGGATGAACCAATTAAACTGAAATGCTCCTTATATTCAAATAAGCTTTCTATAACCTGTTGGTGCTAAAAATGTAAAATTAAGAGTTGATACTGATATTACAGCAGCAAAATTCACACTTTCACCCTTTTGTCATTTTCAATTTTCTAGGAACCCACTCCATCCGCTTTTTTCCCAGTGTCATGTGGCTTCATGGACTTTTTTCAACTAATGATTCGATCATTACAGACACCTGATGTCACGGAAACCCTTGGCTATAGGTTTTCCTCTGTCATATCTGTATATATGTATCTCTATTTAAGTTCATAACGTTTACATGTTTTTGTTCACTCTTTCATATCTAATAGATAGATTTACACTACCTCTTTTTTGCAAGGAGCGTGATGTCAAAAAGCTAAGGAGTTCTAAACGTAGTGACTTCTATTGAGTCGCCCATTTGTGATCACTCAAATGCTTCGCACATTTGAGTGATACCATATTTGTCTTTTCCTGTAAATAACTGCGATGCCCGAAATAGGGGATCGAAGTCTACTAATAATTTTATACCGCAGTACCACTTAAGATGCAACATTCTGCCTAAAATTATCGGATGATAGATGTTTTAATTGATATAGAAATAATTTTTCTACCTTTTGTATTCTTATTCGTAAAAGTAAAATAAAATAATGGAAATATAATTGAATAATCGTTATATCAGTGACAAGAAACAATATTGTTTCGGAAAATTGGAAGCAAAGATAATTAATTATGTAAGATACAAATATTAAGAGCAAAGAACGTAAGCTATACTTCATTAATTTTAGTATATGAAGCTGTTTTCAGGTGTTTTCATGATAACTTCATATGCTTCTGATTAAGGGTAATAATATTTATTCCACTTCAACAAGAAATACAAAAATAATAAATTAAACAGAAGAGTAAAATTAAACAAAAAAGTTAAAAAAGAAAATGGGGGTTTCAATATCCTTAGCTAATCTACCAAGATGGATCATAATGTAATCTATATAGAAAAAAATTATGCCATTTAGATTCTTATGATTTTTACGTGCTAAATTCGGTAGTTACGCGCAAGGATTTCTTGTGCCTTACAACTGCCTAAATTTATTGCACAAGTTATCATCGACCCTAAACTATTCGACCTGAATTATAACGTAATCCTTCTTCCTCCTTTATTTCATGGAGTGTTCAATTTTTTAAGTGGAAAGTTCAATTAAATTAATTAATGAGAGGGACATAAATGACCAATAAGCTCAGCAGCAGAAATCAAGGTAGTGTTTCTAATTTCCATGTTTTTCCTTCGTTGCTGTCAGGCAGTTCCAGGGATCTCCTGGCACATTAATGGCATCATGTCCCAAATTGATATAGAGCACTGTTGTGAGTGACCGACCTACATCTATATTTATTCTGGTGGAATTGGAGAGCATGCACCAACGAATTGTCAATATTGACTGCGTATCGGATATATAATGATGATAATAATAATATTTATTACGGGGAAACCCATTTTTCATAAAAAGAAAACTTGATTACATCAAAACATACATTGAATTTGTCGTGTTGACTTTGAACATTTATAAATTACAAGGCTTATGCGAGGGACTATGTATTCACGACGCATTTCCGAGTGGGCGAAAATAAACAATGTGTAAATAAGGCTAACAATGAGTATCCGAAGAAATTAAAAGATTTTGGGTCTCGTGACGTTAAACATTTCATGCTCCATTTACCTAATTCATGCGGACGTTCACTCTCTGTGCCCGGGAAATTCCGTTCCATGATTTCACAATTTATAGGACTGCTTCTCCCACGGATCGATGCATTATTCGGCGAGACGTGTGAGCACGTGCGGCTTCATAAATCTGGTGTACGGGCCCGCACCACTTGACTTGAGCGAGCATCCCGGCTGCGGCCTGCGTTTCTCTGGTCCGGACCCAGCGCTCGCGCGAGAAGGGGCTTGTCGTCGCCGGGGGGAGGTCAAATGGCTTGTGGCGGCGGCGCGAACTGCACTTTCCTCCGCACTCTGCCTCCCTTCAGCCCTTCCGTCAAGCCGTCTAATTGCGCCATCCATCTCCGTTTACGCCGCTCGCCCCGGGAGAACCATTTTCAATCCATTTGACGGAGATAACTTCCAAACGGAGAACGGGGTAGGGGATCGTATTAGAAAGGCAGTTGAACATGTGGTTTTATTTCTCTTTCATTTTAATTATTTTTGCCGAGTATCGCTCAAAAACTACATTTTGGGGACGAATTCGAAAAGATTGATTCGGGTGGGTGGTGGTGGGAGCGAACTGGAAAGCCGTCGTGCGTTTTGAAGTGCGGTTAATGGGAGGGCTTCGGCCACGATGCTTGAAACGACGTCCTTAGGGACAGCGTCCAGTCGGTTATAGGTCCTTGAGCGCTGCTGGAAGCTCGATTATCGAGTTCGTTGGTGGCAGTTTCCGGTGGAAATCCATGGCCATTTCCAGTTTGATTGAGTGATGAAGTAACTCATTTCGGCGCGAGGTTACCAAAGAAAATGTTCAACCTTTAGACTTGTAGGTTGATTCAGAAGTAAAATAATTGAGTTGAGACCTGCTCATTGGAATCATCTAAGTCATTTAACCCGAAATTTTGCTAGCGACAGACTTGTAATTTCCTAACCAATGTTGATTTCTTTATTTCCTGATAGTTCTTATGAGCTTCTCCCAATATTTGGCCCATGATTTTATCCCTTGAATTCCCTCTTGGAACTTATCCTTTATTTTTATTCTAAACAAACTCATTGGGCCTCAGGGTGTACCCTATTTATCTTGTTCTTCTTTACATTTGCTTATCAAATCGGCTGGACACTCATCTTGTATCTAATGGGTGTAAGTAATATCGTCCTTTTTAAATTCCTTTTTGAGCCAGATGGAAATTGATTGTGACCTTTTTCAATAATTTCGGGTGATTTTGATAGCTTTGGTTTTAGAGAACCTATGAAATATACATTCTGTTTTAAACACCTCTTTAATACACCTGTAGTAATACTTAAATGCTATACATATTGCGCAAGAATGGTTTTGAATGCCCCAATTTTACATCAAAGTGATATTTTGATGCTCAATATTTGCGAAATATCTCGTCAAAAATTGTTTTTTTTTTGCTCTGAATGTTTTGCAATTATTATTAGCTCTGTCAAACACTAAGCAAGCAATCATCATTCGTGCACATTTTATGAAATAAATATGAACCATCAATGCTAGCTTTCGAGAATGTAATATCTCTGGCCACCACGTGATCGTAGAGTATCTTTAGAGTACCATGGTCTTGGAGTCGTTTGGGTAGCTCATGAATGATCACTTTCTTCCACATACTAAGTGACATATTGAAAAATGAAGGTAACCGTAGACACGTTACTTTTCCTTCCCGTGCATGTTTACACCTTTGATTTACGTTTATTCTCCCCTATTTTCTACAAAGACTTCGATTTAATATTTCTTCCGCTAGGATATCTGAGGATTTTTGACCAAATATAGGCGGATCGGGCTTGCTCCTTTATCCCAGGGTCGTTTTTAAAGGGAGAGAATCTCTGAATAAATCATGCGAAGGCATGTAAGGGCAAGGGACTGTGTATAGGCAGCCGGAGATTAGCTCCATCATGGGCTTGCGTGGAAAGGAGAGAGAGAGAGAGAGATGTGAAGATATAATGGATATTGAAGGGAAAAATGAGGATCTACGGATTGAAGTGCGTGTAGCACGCTTGGAAGAATCACCGAGTGAGCGTGTTCTATGGCCCATAAACGGTGCCTTTATCCTTTTGTTCGTCGTTCTATGACCCAATACCCGACATAAATTTAAAACCATACTCAAGTGGGCAATAACGTTAAGCTTTAAAATCCTTTCTATCCTTACGTGTCACGTAACGTCGAAGCTATACCCTGAGGTAATGGACGACCAGGTGTCGTGGCTACTCCGGTGAAAGAAGATAGACTGTGCGGCAAGAACCGATTGAGATAATCGGAGGACCTCAATCATTCTGACCGAGGAAAGACGCAAAGCTGCGTAGTATGCAAATAGAAAGAGGCAAGGCTCAATCCGCGAGTCTCCAGACTCCTTGCTAGTACGAGCATTACAACAACAATACTACGAACAATGAACGTGGTACGAACAACAGTACTACAAACGAACTGAGTTGATAGTTATTGCGTATCGTGAAAAAAAGTTTTCTGGGGGTTTAGGGGAAAATTATCTCCGTTGAATAAATATGAAAGAAATAATTTTCTATAGTAGTCAGATTCAAATCGGATCATGTGGTAATTTGGGCCACAATTTTTTCTTGGCAAATGTATTCAACCACGTCCGGCGAAATGTGATGGACTATCATGATGAAATCTAGTGAACAAAACTTGTTATATTATACCTGATACCTTAGCGTCGGAACGCTTTGTAAATTAAAATTAATGAGATGATATTGCCAAATTGTATCAATTTAATTCCTTTGAAGCAATATTTCCTGCTGGGGACAACAGGGTGGGAGTGAAAGGACTCACTGATACCTGATTCCTTAGCGTCGGAACGCTTTGTACATTAAAATTACTGAGATTAAATTGCCAAATTGTATCAATTTTATTCCTTTGAAGCAGTATTTCCTGCTGGGGACAACAGGGTGGGAGTGAAAGGACTCACTGAAATCTATTTGCAGCAGTATGTTGTGTTGGCGTCACCATCAGCTATACAAACGAGCTAATCCTAGTGTCGCAATCTTTTTTTCCAATGAGCACACATGTATTAAAATGAGGAAATTTCATAAGGAAAGAATAGATTGCCAATGAAACTATTAGGGACAGGAGTATTAAAAATATTTTAATTTTTTCTCTTTAAGAAGACTATTTCATACATCAAATTTTACGGGTGCGAGTAAATGAATTAGGCAATGATAATTGGAGCACCGAAGCTAATTCTACAGTAAATCATATTTTCAATGGGTTGTATTTATCAGCCAGTGCCAAAAATAAAGCCGTTGAATGAGCCAAGAAGGGCCAAGTATGGCCTTAAATACTTGACAAGCGTGCAACATGAACTGTCATAACACTACGTCTGGAGTTATTGAGTGATGTTGTTGTAGGTATTTGGTGATGAATTGCGCAAATTGTCTTAATTGTTGGTGATGGTGTGTCCAGCTTTAGGTTAGCAATTAGGAAAAATTGAAGACTACGTCTATGAAATATGGTCTGATCTCAAAAAAGCCTATTTAAAGTTTCGCAGAAAGAGAGTTAGGCAAGAAACTCGTGTATCCTGGAAGGTGAAAATTTTCCAAAACTGCTAATTCGTGGTTCATTCAGGGGGAAACTGATTTTCCGCAAAATATTCTATCGCTTTGAAGGGTGTGCTTATTTTAAAATATTTTAAGTCCAAATTATTTAAATTCTTCGAAGATATACGACGCCCAACTGCCATCGCTCTCAATCCATCCACAGGCATTTAAGCAATTGCTTTTCTCTTATTGCCCTCTTGATGCCTTCTCTCCAACTTATTCTAAGCCTTCCTCTTTTTTTTCTACCTTGTGGATTCCACATGAAAATTTACTTAGATAATCACTCGTTCGTCATTGGTTGTATGTGATTAAACCACAAAAGCTGTTTTTTTAATGTCATTGAATATTGTCTGAGTGACTCCCATTACATTTCTTATTTTCTCATTTGTGATTCTTTCCCATTTAGATATACCCGCAGATCGTCTCCAGTAATCCTTCTCCTTAATATTTAGCATTTGTTTTGTTTTTTTTCTTCATCTGATATATCTCACTCACGTATGTGATAATGCTTTTTACAATTGAATTATAGATTATATTTTTATTTGCTTTGGATATACTTTGATCCCATAAAATGCTATTCAACATGAATAATTGCTCTTTTATTGCAAATTTCTCGTCAGAATCATAATGGAACCAAAATATCAAGGATGAATTTTGCGGATAGCTCTTATTTTAGAGCATCAGTGGAAGCTGAAAGCTTTATTTACGCACTGGCAATGACGGTAAAATTCCGGTGGCAGGATAATGGGGCTGCCCTTAGAATGACTGAGATTACCTATAACCGCGACCCTTAGAGATCCTGCGCTGAGCCGACATCCACAATGGCCGCGTGAAAAATTTACAATCCGCCGCTTGAGTGCGAATCCCAAATTCAGCGCTAATCTAAGCAGTTGCAAATTTTTTCAACTAATTGCCGACCCCTTTATTTTTCTGAAAGTTTCGCTCTATCCTTTTCATTGTCTTCCGGGATGCCGAAGGTTTCAAAGCAAACAAGGCCGTTGGGAGGAGTTGGAAGGAGAGGGACTCTCAATCAATTTTCACGTCTAGTTAACGAGCATATGGTTCGTTCCACGGGGCACTTCCTTCTAATCCTAAATCGGTGGCGGCTCGAGAGCAGCTTGGCAATGGTATTGATTAGTGGGAGCGCGGGTAGGTAGGCGAGTTTACTGCTGGGTGAGTGATAAGAATAGGAAATGGATGGAGGTGGAGAGTGCCTGCCTGTGATAGAGAGAGGCATAGAGTGATAGGCGCAGGAGAGACCGAAGTGACCGAAAAGCTTAGGGGTTAAAGAAGCATGCGAAAGGCCTACCATCCACGAGTGAGAAATTTTGAGCGTAAACAGCAAGAAATTGGAATACTTACAGCCGTGTTTGCTTTCCGCCACGGTATTCACCCGGTACCGTTTTCATTGTATTTCACGGAAAACGTAATGGTTCTGCTTTCGGGTTGATCCGGCGCTCATCTCTGCCGTGTCTATCTAGCTCATGCCACGGAGTCTACTTCTGTGTCGATATATTTGTTTTTGTGTTGAATAAAAGCACAACATGCGTCGGAGATAAAAAACGAATGGAAAATTGATAATTTTTCCACTTGAATTAGTTTTCATTCTTATTTCTAGTTTTATCTTACTCGATTATTGACCTAAAGGTTGGGAATGACGACATCACGTTAGACGTGTTTGGATTGTTTAGATTACCGCAACACGTACTATCTAGGCATGGCGATAAATCAAACAATAATGTACAAATGGCTCACATAACGTTAAAAAATGGTAAATTTTATCGATTTTTGTTATCTGTGCAGTTCTATAAATTTTTAGTCTCAGAACTGTTTCATCTACATACTACCATTCGAGCCGCCATATGGGCGTGTGGCAAAGGATGATGGGACGCCAGTTGTGTTTAGGCGTAAAGGACAAGGTTTTTGCATGTGAAATGGCGGAATGTATAATGGGCATAGTTTAAGTGGAGCTCATTTTTTATTATGGTCACATATTGTACGTTGAAAGAACAAATTTTTGTGCCTATCTGCTCGGAAATGTATTTCTTTTCTTATACCACCTCTGTTGGACCTAGAGATGTAGTGTGACGTCAAAACGATATTTCTGTGTCTCGTGTGGTTCATTTCAACTCCCTGGATGATTTCGCCCTATCATTTTTTAATTCGGCATATTAAGCCAAAGCTGAACTATTTTCAGGAAATTTTTCGGTGGTCAAAATATCAGCACCAAAGATCTGAGAATCCTTCTGAACATGAAAAATATGTATTGTAGTACTCATTCAAAGTAAAAGAAATGTAGAGAAGCAAATATCAGTTAATTCACGTAAGTTTAATCTCATTCACTTCCCTCTGATCTTGAAAGTTAACTTCCAGTCTTCAAGTGGAGAAAAGTAACCGCAGTCCAAAGAGCCAGCAAAGGGGTTAAAACATCCTGGTAACATCTAATGCCTAATAGGTAAGAAAGGCTCATCCGTGCCTCTAGAATCGTTTTCTTGGTGGCATTCATCAAAGTTTTCTAAACTCTAGATGTGAGGTGAAAGAAGGTTCCGGGGCTCTAACAAAGGTGTTACATATTACCATTCAACTTATTATCGCTGGAATTATTTTTAGGAACATTTACATAAAGTGCTCTTTCCTTCTCATTTCCACTCTTAATATAACTTCACTAAGCAAAAAATGTCGAATGGCGAGTTATTCTTTCCCTTTACAGTCTCAAAAGTCCCTAAAGGTTGAAGGCAGTTCGTTTTCCGTCCATTTTTAATGATTTTTGGGCAAGAAAAAGTGTCGAAATTGGAAGTGGCAGGGGAGACGGAACAAAAAGACGACTAAGGCAAACAAATGAACGACTCCGCCGCGCAATACCCATCTGAGATAAAGAGTGTAAAAACTAATAAAATACCACTTAAGGAACTTCAACCTGAATTACCCAATTTTGATGCCCCTTCCTCCGTGACAAACCTAATACCTCTCTCCGACTTCATCCCTCCTCCCACTACCACAGCTTCTCCAGCCCCCTACACCCCTATAAACGTACCCTGCCACCTCGTCCTTCCAAAGCCATCCTAACCCACTTGCGCAGGCATCGCCAGCTTCCATCAAACTTTCCGCTCCTTTCGACGGAGATGGGGTAGATGTAAGAAGGGGGAGAGGGAGACGCAATTCCATTACCCGGTGGCTTTTGTCATGCCTCCAACTTTGCATTAAGATTCCACACTTTCTTCTATTTCTTTCTCCCTTTTCGTCCCTTTCGATATACACGATGGAGAAATCTTTCCTCGTCCCTTTTTACCAAAGCTTCCTCTTCGATTTCAAGCGAAGCGTTATCATTTTTTTATTTTGGTAGCTCCCCACTCCTTCTCCGCGTGATCCTATTTCCACCCTTCTTCTTCCTTCTCTCAGGACGTTCTTCCGTCTCCCATTTCTACCCCTTCACCTGTTACGTAAACTCTGCGAAATCCATTTCCCGCATTCGAGTAAAAAAACGAAACAAAAAGAAATCCCACTCCCCCTAAGGCATCTTCTGTTTTTAGTTTTGTTTCTTTTATCTTCAATCCGACGAAGCAAACCTTATCTGTTCCCATCCCCTTTTCCTCAGTTCCCAATCTCTCCCTTTCCCGGAAAAAAAGACTTGTTCTACGCCCCGAGTCAGCGTCACTCCGTCTCACAATAAGAATCTATCAAAAGTGTTGTCGAATGTTTCTGTCTTGGTTGCATCTTAAGCTTCAAATTTTATATTCCCTCTTTCCCTCTGTCTCGCTATTTCTATCAATGCTTTATGTATAAATACTTGACATTTTCTGAGCCTACGTGCTGTATTGGTATGGTAAAAATTAAAGGGATAATATATACGTAAATTTGTCTAAGAATGCCAAAACGGAGAACTAAAAATCACTGCTTTGAGATGAATGTACGAGTCAAGGGTGTTTGCTATTTAATGTACTGCAGAAGAATACAGGATTGGAGAAATATTAATTTTCGGTATCTTGATTAAAGCCGCTTATTTTTAAAAAAATATCAGATAACTTGTAATTTTTTACTTTTAACATTAGTCGTAAAGAAGTTTCGATCATCCAGGAAGGTCATTGTTATTTGTTTCATCAAGAAAGGCATTGTATATTAGTCAGGTAGGTAATTGCTAACAACAATTTGTTGAAGAGTCTTGCATAATAGTGACGTTAACAATATAGGCCGATAATTTCCTGGGTCATATCTGTTTGCTCTTTTAAATATTTGTTTTTTGCTGGCTATTTTCCAGTCTTGGGGTATCATGCCATCGGAAAATGATTTGCTAATTATGATTGCTAGGAGTGGTACAATCTTTAGCGCTAATTCCTTGAGCACGCATGCAAGTAATCCCTCTGGACCTGGGAACTTGGTACTATATTTGAAGACAGTCATTCAGTTATCCCATTGGGTTGAATAATTATGTGAGCCATAGGTTTATGCAAGGAATGTCAGAGTTAGGTAGTACATACAGAACAGTCTGTTTCGGTCAACTCAATGTAATACTACATTATCTTGCTGTTGACACATACCGGACATTATGAATCAGGGCCTGATATGACAAATGTGTGCCCTCCTGAGAATTAACTTCGATGATATTTTTCAGATTTAACAGGTTAAATTTTGCGTCAGTCAAATAGTTGTTGATTATTTTTACTCAAATTTTGTGTTTTAAACTGCGTTATAGATTCTGTTATTTAACCGTTCCATATTATTTCCGGTAAAAACAGGAGTAATTAAACAATCCTATCATTTATCTGATCTTTCTTGAAGGGATTCTGTTTATTAATTTCAATTGTGTAGGGCATTCATACTTCTGGCTGAAAATTTCATATGAGGTTAGCATCTTGAAAGTAATAACTAGGTCAGTACCCATGTGAATACCAAATCATGGGTTTGACCATCTGGGCTAAAAGTTAAATTATTTAAGTATTCTTACCTCTCCTAGTAAATTGAAAAATATTGTTAATAGGGAATGAGAAAGCATCTAGGTTTTATTCGCATGGAACCATTCTTGTTGACGACTGCATTTCCGCAAGCGTTATAAACCTACACGCCTAAAGTAATTTCGCTGTGGTTTTGACTGTTTACATAAGCCCCTCCTTAAGTGCAGATTCATTGGCTTAATGCCTCCTAACATGGGAAGCTTTCGCTATTTTTTTTGTTTAAACTTCGGCAAAAATCAATATAAATCAAATATGTGGAGAAAAGAACATAGTAAATAACCATTTTGCGGGTGCAAACGGTAGAGATTGAATACCAATGTCAGCCTTACCTGTTTAATAGGTTTTTGAGAACTGTGCCTAAACTTCAGAGAATAAATCCAATTAAACGTTCAAAGACGTTGAGAAACCATTAAAGGGAGAGATGTAGTATCCTAAGAGTATTTACTATCCAATTCACTGAGAACAAATTCATAAATACTCCTTCTGATTACTGTGCTTTTTGTCAAGATGTGCGAGGTTCATAGTTTGGCACCGAGTTCAGAAAATCCTTTTTTCATGAGTACAAGCAACTGCACTTTACACGAATTTTTCAGTGAGTACAATGGAGAATGGGTTTAAACTCAAAGATTTATATCTTTAGTTCAGTTGTTTTCATAATGATGAACATAATGATGAACAGATAGAAAAATTCATAGGAATAGATTACAGAATCTATTATACTAATTTTAAATCCTTTTTCGTGTTCTAAGCGTCAGGGAAAAAAGTTGAAGAGTGGTATTACCTTGATTTCTATAACAAAAACCAGTGAAACAGAAGCATTGGGCTGGTAAGAATTTACATGTAATATCTATCAATATCACCACCAATAGCAAAAAAGGAAAAAATTCCAATCCATAAAAAGAGATTGTCCTATTCGTGTGGTTTATCTCTTACAGGCTGAAGACCACTGAAAAGATTCATCGGAATATCCGCGGCCGACGCACGCAGTATATTCATTTTAATATTTGATCTTCGATGCGTGGCTTGCCACATTCTATGGGAAATGAAAGGTTTTTCCTGGGACTTCGATGTATACGCCTCTTTTTCTCTCTCTCTGCCCCCCTACTCTCCCCGCCCCCTCAGTGGGGACAAATCATGGCGTGATTCGCGTGAGGGGTGGGGACCTGAAGCCACCCTGTCCGTATAGGATGAGGAGTTACAACCTATGCACGGGAGTGGCAAGGGAAAGGATGACCTGCCGATGCCGACCCTTAGAGTAGGTCTAATCAATATCACGACTCATCAAATATCGTATATCGCACTAGTTTCATAAACATCACATAGCACACACATATTATGTTGTTACTTCAGTAAAGAAGTCAGATTGCTAGTTCGTTTTTCGTCCGTCCTCCTTCATAATTGCTCGACGGATATGTAGTCATGCCTTCTTTATTTTTGGTCTCTCTATGCTTATTTTTGCCAAATGGCTTCTCTTTCATAGACGAAAAGAAACAAAATCTAGATTATACTCAGCTACTCCGAGATCAATGATGATATAAATACGGCGGAGACTAGGGCAGGCACAGCAAGAGCATGAGGGTAACTTGAGACTGGTTAGAGTGTATACTAAGGAGAATCACGGAAAAAATCAATTAATAGAGAATGAAACGAAAATATAAAATAAAAGTCGTAAAGTAACAGCATTGACAAATGACTTTAATTAAATTGATTGAATAAAGTGATAAGAGAATTCACTTCATTAATAATTAAGCGATTAAATGGTAGAAAAAGGTACTTGTGATAAGTTAACGTTGGTTAATATGGTGATGCTGGATAATATTATTATCTTGCAGTACTAGAGCCTACTATGTGTCATATATCATGATTATTTGGTGGAACGGTGACCACAAGTTGACGTGTTTGCGACGGTTATAATGACATATTGGGAAGTATTGGGAGCTGACAGAAGGGTGCAAAGAAATGTCGCCATTAGGATAAACCTACTCTCTAAGGAAGGCGCATAGGAATCCTCAGAGTCCCTGCCGACGTACGGAGTAAATAACTTGATATGCTTTTCACCTCAAAAACCAGTAGAAATGGAGATTTATAGAAAAATATCCAACGCAATAGGTATTTGAACTACAACTCTTATGATCGGAATCCATAGTATTTTTGGTGATTTCAATTCAATTTGTGTCAGATAAATATTATTTGAGAGAATACTGTTTCATTCTGAAAGTCTGTTTCATCCTGGTTTTTCCAAAATTTATTTACCTATTTTCCTATTCTGTTGAAAATTAGAAAACTAACGAAGAAATGTTGCAAATAATTTCATGATTCAGATACATAAAACACAGTGCAATCCAATACAAAGTTGTGTGGAATACAATTATTTTGCGACACACCCCATATTCTGTGTTATAAGTTACGGTGCAATACGATCCTGAAATGTTGATATCGGTCAAGGGTATCTGAGGGTCCATCGGCTACGGAAAGTGGAGAGCAGGCGGAGGGAGGGGCCTGGGTGGGTTGTGGGTAATGGTTTGTTGGCCGGGGACGGGGATCTCCAATCCCCTGCTCTCCCTCATCTATCATCTCCTAGCATTTATTCCCCAAATGCCTCGGTCATCCCAAACCATCCGTGCTTACTCAACGCCCGCACCACAAGTTATGCTCGGTGGGGAAAATTTGCTGGGAAAGTTCAGACGGGTTCTCGTCCTTGCGATATTTAACCACCTCGCTTCAAATTACTGCGGAGTAAACAGCGTTCAGCCGTATCAGCGAGGGTGTAGTATGCCTCAGTTTCAGGAAACGGAGTTTTAATTCGAAATGTTGTTATGCCCTTAATAAGGAAATCCCCTCTCTCTAACCACAGCTCTGCTGAGGTAGCTTCCCTTGTGCCCAAGATGCAAGTACTTTAGACTAAACTAATAATCACTACAGGAATCAATTACCGTTTCCATCTTATCACCATTTTTTCCGAAAAATATCCATATTTTGCTTATATACATCCCGTAATAATATAGTAATTTCAATTTGCCTGTCAACTTCCATGTATTATTTCCAAGGTATATTTAAATATTTTCCAAGTATACTTTTTGTGCGTATGCTCCCGTTGTGAACATTATCGTCGCCATTTGAATGCTGTGTTCGATGGTTTCCCAGCATTCTTGAGGTGGACATGTTGATTATGTGCCTGCATTAGAAATCAAAAACTCGGATTCGATTGTCCCTTTGAGCATGGAAAATGTGTCTTATCTTGGAGGTCTAGTTCAAATGGAGAGGTAAAACCACAAATGTTAATGAGAAAAAGATTCATCTCCGTCTTGTAAATATCATGATGACGGGTTTGCCTTCCAGAATTGTAGAAGTTTACTAATAATCACTACTCTAAGTAGGTTATGATGTACCATTAATTACGTTAAAAAAAGTTTTTTATCTGTAACCCTATAAAAAACAGTTCAAATTTGAATTCCGTATCGATTTTCCGCGAAAGTTTCCTCGTTTCAGCAAAAATTGAAAACTCGTGGTTTTACTTTATTGCCTTTCTTTGGATCACTTTAAATGCTGATTCATTTTTTTAAATCTTATTTTATTTTCTATTAGCTTAGAAGTGGCAAATTTCCTCTTAATTGCTACCTTACTAGATATAATTAATACCCAAAATTTTAATTTTCAATCCTTCTCATTACACAGTAGTATGCAAATCAAGTGAAATGACGCTTGTTTTAAGTTTTAGTTAATTTTAATTTTATTTATTCTTCAATATAGTGGCAAAATTAAATTTTCGTTAACTGTAAGTAATTAATTTATAATCATCGAAATGAGAAAATTAAATTGGCTGCTTTTAAACAAATTTTATAACCGAGGATGGAATTTTTTCATATAGAATACTGATCCTCCATTCTATTTATAAATATCCATAAAAACAATAACTTTCTTGTTTTGATGAAATAAAAGTACGTGAAAAGTATATGGAAGAAGAATGTGAGGAACATTTTAAGGGATTAAATCTTAGCAAGACATCTTATTTTGAAATCAAGACATTTTAAAGAATTAAATCTTAGCAATGTATTATTATGAAGTATAGAACTCGAGAACGCTAATCTCTTAAAAGAAAAATGATTATTAAATGAATTAAGAGGTCAACGGCATAATGATATACGCCTATAGATGTCTTTAAGCTCCTCTGAAGGATCTGTCCGAGAAACTCATTTTTGGAGCAAAATTCGATTTTACTTGTCCTTCAAGGCGGCTGAGTTTTTGCGGCCTATCAAACTCGTGGGAATAAAAAATTTCGATGCAGACCATCATGAAAACATTTTTGAAACTGAACTTTAGTATAATACGTAATTTAGGGAGGTCGTGGGGGTTTGCGACTCGCGTGATATTGCACAAGAACCGAAGATGAGGGTGGCTAAAGCGATGGTAACTAAGTTTACTTCTTTGGTATTTAACGCTTACGAATTCATGGAACATGTAAACGAAAAGTTCATTAAAATATTTTTCATTCATAATTGAGATATATCATTTCCTATTTCATCGATAGTTTACTAATCATGGAAATAAAATACGGTTATGATTTTGACAGACAGGGGATTTCTTTTTTCGATTAACTTGTAACCATCTTACCAAAATAAAACATGACTAAAAGATATATTATTTTGCCAATAGTATTTACCCTCTGATTTTTCAAATGACTAACCTACTTAAATATAGTGAGCTTTCAAATCAAAATCTCCATTTGGAATTTTCCATCTCCATAGGAATTCTCTCTTCTTCATCGCCACCTCCAGACTGTCCCGATTAACTAATGTTTATCTTTCGTACATTACCTCAATGATTCTAATTTTACATTTTAAATGATCTATTTTAATAGAATAAGATCAGCTGTTCTAATATAATACCATCAGTATTGTGAATTAGTCGATGCTAGGATAACCAAACACGTGGTAACGTGAATACAACAGAGAGCAAAAGTGTCATTTTCTTCCCGGATAGCAGGGTGGGAAAAATAACTTTCCATCCATGCGAGGAAAAAAAATGGCTTTAATACATATTTTATAATTATCAAAACGTTCAACTTAATAAAAAACAGATTTTGATCTATTGATTGACTGATCGAATGGTAGGGATAGTCAAAAATAGGTATATCTACATGTCTTCTTTCTAGCCTTTGTCCTTTATGTTTCGGTATTCAGTCTCCACCGTTTGTTTCGATCGAGAGCTTTCTTTGGGGTCACACCACATCTCTCTATGCCACTTCTCACACTATTTTCAATTTTTTCTGTGTGTGACATTTGATTGTTTTTCACATCTGAATAGAAAGTTTGTAAGAAAATTCTTCATTATAATTATTACAAGTTACTTTTGTAACATTCCCCTACGAGTCCCCGATAGACCATCAGATTCCATTGCCGTCATAATGGCCGATATTATTATTATTATTATTACATATTTTTTTGATTTTTCCTTTTTACTCTGAAATATATCTTTCTTATATCTTTCCCTGAGCGCCGTACGGTAAGTATCCAAACGTGAATTACGATGCCATTATCGCCTTGTTCATTATCATGACTTAAATTTCCCTCGCTGAGGTGGCTTTGCATGAGGTCGTTGATTAATTCCCATTTGCTCAGAGTATTCGACAGATTTGCCCTTTTTGGAGACTAATAGAGTATGTCTAATCCCTAATACCTGGGTGCACAACTTTATTCGGACGCCACGCTGCCTGTTGAGCGCGTCGTCATTCATCCAAACTGCACCTCCGCGTCGCGTAGCCTCGCTATCTTTCGTAATTTTACGATTTAATCATCAAATTTTACTACTGTTAGATTCGTTTATTATATTTTGAGCTATCTGGCTATCTTTGCTTCGTGCTTTTTCATATTTTTAGGTAGAAATTTTTTCATTCATTTATTAAATTTCAGGTTACATCTTTTTTATCAATGCCCCTCACTTGTGCTTACTGTATACATGATATTTTAATATCCCTCAGTCCTTTAATAGGTAAATATTTGCCAACGGTATTTATTCACCTAAAATTAAGGGTAAAATTTGACTGGTTCTTCAGTTAAATCCTTATTCTGATCACGCGTTTAAATTAAAGTTTTGAAAACATTTCGACTAAATGTGTTCTCGCCCAAGTAAACGTTCACAACATTTAATTCTCCAAGTCCGCAAACGTTCCTTCCCATCAACTTTTAATTTGTTTTCCGCCCATAAGGCGTCATCTTTGGAGGATTAGTTTTTTTTTACTCCTTTTAAATTGCTTCTCACTACATCCAGTATTTGCAAAAATAGAGAATAATATTTTCGTTCTTCCGAAAAATCATCTCCAACTGGTGATGTTGGGATAAAAACTCATAATTTCAAAGCTCCGTGACCCACTTTCCCCGGGTTCACAAGGGAGAGGGGTAAAGGTAGGAGTTGGGGAAGGGGGTTGGATCGGGGGGAGAGAGAGGGTAGAAGGGGTCGGGGGCGATAACGGAAGCAGTCGGTCCAGCGAACTCAAGGCGAGAGCGGAAAGAAGAACGACAGAGAAAAAATATCGAGGCGTAGTGTAAGCGACGGATAATGAAAAATAAAAAAATAATGGAAAATTAAAAGGGAGAGGTTTTAGGGCGCAAAATTAAAGTGCGGAGAGGAGTAAAAAAGTATGCGAGCAACTACTCGCCTGGAGAGATTTCGCTTTTCGTCTTCCGCTCTTCACACATGCGGCTCTAGCTGCCTCTCCCTTTCCCTTGGTTCGCTAACTCCTGATTCTATAATGTTGGTTGAAAATTTTTTATATAAAATATATGGTTGAAATCTTTCTAGCGTATTGACAGCAGTTGTCGATTAGCCTTTCGACACCAGTGGTGATTATCTATTTCACGATAAATTTAAATCGAAAATTCTATAGTGTTCATGGCAACTGATCGAAACCGTTCCAAGGGTTCGAAAGCAAGGAGTGCCTGTCTTTCTACCTGCTGAAAAGTCTACTCTTTTGCACTACCATGTGGTTATGACTTACGTTCTTCACATTTCCAATTGAAACTTCAAAACATCCCACAAATTTACACTTTACGCCCGTAAACCTATCTTGGATCCCTTTGTAAGCTAGTTAGAACAATTATTGATTTACTGGTTAAAGTTAAAATAATTGACCTAGTAAATAGTTTTTATACTATACAGAAGTGTATTAAGGATAATGGATGCGTTTTGAAACTATGCAGCTTGCGGTTGCTGGCAGAAATATTGCCTGATGTTGTATTACATGAGAATTAGAGCAAAAAAATAGTGAGCAAGGAGTAAAATCGGTATGAATTGTGTGAATTATTTAGATGATTTATAGGTTAAGAGGTGAGTGTCATCGTTAGGGTGGCAATTATTTTTTTAAATGGCAAATGCATATTTATAAATTAAATCATTGAAAATTTTAAAAGGTTGGCTGCAGTGCTTCATCGAGAACCCTTATTCCATCGGGACTAAGTGCTTCAACATTACATGTACAAATTCATCGACGAAATTGTTCAAATTCTCTACGGAATAAAATTATAGAGACATCGTGACCGGAGTATCATTTCCATTTTTAAGACAAATGTCATCGAAAATTATCAAGTTGCAGAAACGATCTCCTGAGTTTTGGCCAACTTTTTGGTAAATTTCCCAGTTATGCCGCTTAAGGAGAAGAAAAGTCAATGGGAAGCATGATCGTGAGTCATACCTCAATGGCATACCGTGGGCGCGTAATGGTGAAGAAGCGGCCGGAACTTCGGGGGCCGATAGGCCAACACTGCCAAAAAAATTTTAAATATTAAAATGTGAATTTAGTTAAACTTTGTGAAGTAAAGTAGTATTTACACAGAAATTTTATGCATACTGTCCTACTACTACATAGTACATAGAATATGATATATTTAAGAGCCTTGGCCCAAAGGATTACTGGCTCCTTATGGCGTACAATAATCTATCTTCAACTTATTGGTAAATTCATTCTCTGAATCGTATATTT
The DNA here is from genome assembly GCA_963169105.1 of Ceriagrion tenellum. Taxonomy (NCBI): domain Eukaryota; kingdom Metazoa; phylum Arthropoda; class Insecta; order Odonata; family Coenagrionidae; genus Ceriagrion; species Ceriagrion tenellum. The sequence continues at coordinate 67,628,233 of OY720632.1, forward strand.
TAAGAGGTCGAATTCATTGCTTTTCTCAATTTGACAAATAAGTGTCACCTCATTCTGCAATAAAAAATGTACGCCATATCCACAGAGTTGTGATGTCCCTACGAAATGAGTAGAGAGAAGAAGGATGTGAATTTGTTTGAGAATATTATCAAGATAGAATTGGAAATGTCTTTGAAAAAAACACTTAAAAGGTATGATTTTAGGAGACTACAAGGAAAAACAAGAGTTGCGTCCAGGGGGAATATTTTAGCCAGCAATAATCAATGATTGTTGCTTCAGAGCATAATATTTAGGCAGAATTCTTTTAGGTTTAGTAAAACCACTACCACAATAAAAAAACAATACATAGTAGCTGAAAGAGGGCATTGAGAGACATTACGAGAAAATACTTCCGGGGGATTATAAAGAAGGCGGAAAATCACTGAGCAATGGCTTTAATGTCTACGTCCGACTGTTCCTCCTTAAAGTTTACCATTTCTAAGATTGATCATTGACTCAATCAATTAATCATTTAGAAAGTTCCCTTGTCATGCTATTTGCTTGTTACATTCCTCATAGCGGTGTCAACTTTTCAACTCCCAGTTACCTTGGCTTAATCGTCCAGCCATCAGCTCCTATCTTTTTATGAGATTACTCAATTGACAGATGAGTTGATTATTACTAACTGTACTCGATATTTTCTTTTGATCGTCATGGTTTAGGTTCCTATTCATAATTTGTCTCCAGAACTGTTACGTCGTGACCATTGAGGAATTTTAGTTCCTCAGGTGACAATTATTTTTATCCCTTCCAGAGTAATCGACTACACTTCCATCTCCAATCAGCCACCGACCTTTTTCATGGTTCCTTCCAATCTCCTCGACATTACAGTTTGTCCTCATCTCTGTTCGGTACCCCTCCTTCCACATCTGTCTCTCTCTCTCTTCCACCTTGTACAAATCTTTCCTTTCTTGCCCCATTCCATAATCCCTCATTCTTCTCCTCTTCACCTCGCTAACCAACTCCGTGATTTATTTTCCGACGTCAAACTACCTTCGCGCCCTCCGTTATTAAACTCGGCGCCCCAGAGCTCGCTGATTGCCGAGAGATGAGAGAGAGAGAGAGAGAGAAGGTTAGGAAAGGGAGTCAGGCTTCCCCGACTTCCCTTACCCAGGGCTACCAACTATCTTTTCTGGAAATGTGAGCGTTTGGGTTCAAAAACCAGGACTTTCGGCTATGCCTATCCGTAATACACCATGCGCTGTCTTTCCGCAGCGATGGCATTGGTGACTCGATAGGTTTTCATTTATGTTTGGGTTTTAGGTGCCCAAACCATTGAGGGTAAAGTACAAAATCTGATAACCTTAATTACAAGGAAAACTCATCAGTAATAACGAGGTGGGGATCGAAAACACGGTATTTGGGTTAGCCAGGTCGAGGAAAACGAGTCCTGCAATTGCAAATAACCGGCTAGTTTTCTATTTAACCAGAAATTTGGATGAGAATGTTTCGAATAACAGTATCAAAGAAATTGAAATATTCCATTAAATCCTCCTAGAAAGGCTAGGAAAAAGATTTCTGTCGAATTAAAAATACCGTTGGCCTCCTATACTGAGATATTGAATTAAAATTGACAAATTAGAAGAGATTTTGTAGCTAAAATCCCAATCCTTACTTAAGGAATATCTAGAGGTCTTTAAGTAGTTCACTGTAGTATTTCTCCCTTCTGATGGAACGTTTATCTGTGTATATAAACCTTGGTGCCACAACTTAAGCAGGCGTACGCTGGTACCAGGTTTCGCTCCTGTTATTTCCCTATATAATATATAACAGCCCAAAAAAACTTCAGTTGTGGGTCTCCTCTCTAATTACCACTACCGAAGCAGCTGGGTAGTCTATGCTGCGAACGTAGTGCGAACGTGTCTGGGAAAATGAAAGTCAGTTGGCAACCCTACTCACCATTTCTCTTTCCTCCCGCACTCTCTAATCTCCTCCCCATTCCATCCCCCATCTTACTTCCTCTTCCATTCCTCTCCCTTTCTCTCTCTTACCGTTTCAAAATTGGAGGGAGACTTGGGGAGAGAGACGAACTCTCTTCCTAAGGGGGTATGAAAAAGCAAGATAGGCAAAAATAATGGATTCTTCTCGTGATATTTTTTCCTCGGGTGCGAAATTTGAAGAGAGAAAGGAAGGACCGTGAAAATGAGGGGGGTGATATGCGGGTGTCCTATACGGGCGTGGAGGCGAGAAATCCACCCTCACCTCTTTCTCCATTTTTCTAAATTTGTAGCCACAACATCCATTTTGACCAGCCTCGGTTGAAAGATATTTTTTCACGTCAAAATCTCTGAGAAATCATATTTGTTCGTTCATGACCGCAACGTATGTGTGTTTCTCAGGTTACATGCATGTATATCTGAAGTTTTTCCCGGTTAGATGTCCAAGTTCTAATCTCCGACACATTATTTTTAAGTTGCTAAATTAAAGCGTTGAAGAGGTATTTGCAGATGAAGCTTAAGTCACTCACGATATGTCCTTTCAGAGAAACTGACTTCATAAATGCACTGATGACCTAAAGCTGTGGTTTTTACACGCAAAATATTGTAAAACATTTTGCGAAATATTTTACCGATATAGGTTACATTCTACTGTAAAAGTCAGGTTAGATTTCTGAAGCATGAATTTTTCGACGATAATTGAATGTGAAGATATTTTATGCTCTTTCACCACTATCTCTTTCTACAAGTTGCCAGTGAAATCATCAGTTTCAACTTATTATCGCCAGAGATCAGGGATAGTTATTAGGAAAGTTTTACGCACAAACTTTGATATTGTCATCGTCTTGACAATGTTTGCGTTAATGAAAATCGTAATTTTATGTATTCAAAATATGTTACGCTTCGATTGAAATTTTGTAGTGGAATTCCAATGTATATGTATAGAGAGAGAAATCTGCATCACATAATTTGAAATCACGCCCCCATTGAGCCAACAAAAACTTATATCAGATGTCAATGTTTATACCTTTGTAGATTTATGAATATTTCCAGGTGACCAGGAGACATATCCTCTGACTCGTTTGCCTCTCCAATTTTTTTCAAAAAAGAGAGAATAAATGAAAATCGAGAGGTGAAAAAAGAAACATGAGCAAAACGATAATAATGAAATGGACGGAGCAATCAAGGGCCGTGGAAACGCAATTAGTGTGCGCTGGTGCTTTTCAGCCCGTGAAAGTGGAGGTAAAGAGGAAAAATCACGCGGAATTTCAGACTCGAACGATGAGCGAAGCAAAATCCACTGTAAAGCCCCCTACTGCAACATATTAGTCACTCCGATAAAAAAATTTAATCTGCCTTTTATAAAATATTTTCTGCATGTTTTATTGCTAATATGTCTGTGGTCCTTGGCCTTGACTGAATTTTAACTCTGTTTCGGATGAACTATTTGGTCATGTAAAATATTTTAAAGTTTGCCTTAACTTTTATAATTCCTAATATATAGTGATTTGAATAGTGAAACCACTATAAAAAGGCCTATTAGTTACTCCCTCGGGTATATTAGGCTCGTGGCTGAAGGAGAAGAACCTTGGAAGACTTCTCTGTGGGGCTGTTTTTTTCTAAAATATACGAGCCGCAGTGGGCTAAATTTGTCTCATAATGAATAAATCTTGAGCTTTCATGATATGCATATTAGCAATTGCAACAACATTCGGCCATGATATTTCTGAAACCTCTTTGCAATCAGAGAGAAAGAGACCGAACACTGTAACTATGAAGTTTTCCCTATCTGATGTCACTTTTGACGAACTTTGGAATTTAACATAACAAGAGGTTATTCAACGGTCAATATTACAAAGATACCCTGACCCGGACGATAGTGATGGGACATTAATGTAAACATTGAGCATCAATGAGGTGATTGATGTTAATGAATGTCAAATATCATTCTCTCTTCGTTTAAGTTTATAATTCTTTATAATTGCTCCATTTTACCAACTTGGCATAGTTTGGTGCCTTTCACTGATATCCTCTCCTCCTATTTCTCGAATAAAGCTTCAGCGAAATGCAAAGATTGTTTGTAAGTTTCTTGTGTAAGTTATTGCGTTGAAGGGCTTGAAGAGAATTATCTCTTTAAACATGCCATTTTACCTGAAATTGTATCGACAAGCATAGCTGAAAATGGGGTCTTGACCAGGTTAATTTATCTATCTTAACTGACCAGCCCATTCCTTAAAAAGTTTACAGGATGTGTCAACATTTGTCAGCACTAATTTGAGAAAAAATGCTGGTTAAATAATGATAGAAACAGAAATACAAACATCACGGATAGAGCTTTTTAATCTATGGACCATTGAGTACATTTCCTTGGATGCACTCTTCTTGGCTTACGTTTCCCACGAGCTGCGGTAACTCAAGCACAGTGAGTATTGTATGCAAAGAAGGGTGGGATGAGAGCATCTCACCCCAGTGCGGGGTGCGCCACCTTCACTGCAGCTCTGTCTCCCCCGCCTCTCCCCTCTGGGGTTCAAGGGCACGTGGGGCGGGAAAAGGCGACGATACCGGAAATCCAGGAGGGAAGTGGGGAGCAGAGGAAGGGCGCAATTAAAATTGGTGCTCCGGGGGATCTTCTGGGCATTTTTTGGGTAGGGAACGTCGGTTCAGAAGGAGACGAGGGTCCTGAGGAAAGAGCCAGGGCTTGAGACACTGGAACGAAAGGGGAGGAAAGAATGAGGGTAGAGACTGGCTGCGGGAAGCGATAAGTACGGAGAAAAATAAAAGTGAACGAGAGACAAAAACGTTTTTATCCCAGGGAAAAGGAGGCGAGACGGAAAAAAGGGGTAAGAAAATGAAAAGAGGAAAAATTCAGGATTAAAGAGGGAGGAGAAGAGGGTTGATACGAACATGGGGGAAGGAAGGAAAGAGGAGGGAAGATAGCATCATAAATAAGAAGAGAGGGAGCATGAGGGTGAGAAATATGAGGGTGTACGTACCCCTTGTCTTAAATTACGGAGCAGAGGGTGGTTTTCATTTGGCTGCTCTCAGGATAAGCCTGAGAGGAATACCGTGTAGTGGTGAACGGTAAGGTTTTGCAGTCGTTTATGCCCCTTATCCTTTATTAAAGCGGCTACTCCTCGATTATCGGTATGTCCTAACGTCCCGCCTTCATTCAAGTACATCTCAATTGCCACCCATCGCCAAAATTCGTGGAAAATGTGTTCGATTCTCCCTCAAAGGGCTCATCAAAAATCCTCACTTGACTTCCCTCAGTTGTTCACTTCCTCCGCCAGTTATTTGGAGCCCATTTTTCCAGACAAGTCTTCCACTGTCTCAATCCCATTGGCACGCATCCACAAATCCATCTCAGCACTACCCGGGTGGTTTTCCTTCACCAACTTCGACAGATTTCTTCCTAACCGACCCCACCTACCTCTCTCACTTTCCCTTTTTTCAAAGTTCTCAACCCTGTAGTAGTGTGGAAACTGCAGATTGGAGCCATGCGATGTTGCGATTCATCGATGTGATATTCTTGAGATACCGCTTTCGAATCTGTACCTCCATGCCATGTGATAAATTACGTATTACCATATGATGGAACGAAACAATGGATACCCCGCTCCGTTGGATAATGCGCGATGTGATATGTGTTTATAATAAAAATCAATGCATCATAGAGATAGATTAAGAGGTAATTTGATATCAGTTCTATACATGATTTACATTAACAGTTATTATTATGAAGAAATGGGAGGCTAATGAGGTGAGATAAAATACATGGCACATGTGATTTTATAGTTTTCTTTCCATATTTCAGGCTTTCGATGACGAATTTCGGATACTTCTGCCGGCTGTTTTCTTTGCTAAAGTAAAGCCACTCTTTAAAATGCAAGGTAACAGATTTTGAGATATTTTTATTATGACATATGCTAATTTTTCAAACGTTATATAGATGTCGTATGCGTTATTATATGTGACAATGTCCACGATATATTTAGTATCTTACTCAATATATTATTTATATCGCAGTGTGATACTATGGTTCGAGCGTTTCATAGCGCTACGGAAGAAAGTAGTGGAAGAAATCGAGATTTCCACGGGAGAACGTTCGTGTGGGAAATTAAAGGGAGCGGAATGAATTAAGAGACAGCAGTGGCGGAGCCGACAGCGAAAGGGTTGGAAAAAAGAAAGGGAGTTGGCGTGATGGCTACCCAAGCGACAACCTGAGTGTTGAAAAATTAAAAAATTCACGTTTTAGTTTCTGCGCTTTTAAAAAAATACTACTAATATGAATGACAAGTTTCCTCTGGAAGGGAAATTGAGAATGTGAAAAAAGTTCATAATTCATAAATTTTTCATATATTTATTTACCTTTATTAGCTTCAGTAGACGACGCAAGACAACACTTTATTACTTTTACGGATTTTCCCCTCAGTAATAGCAGTGTATACGAAGTTATATCAATTTACAATACAAGCAGATGCCTATAATTTACTACCCCCGTATCCATTCTTGATATTATTCAAATATCGTCAATATAAGATTTTTGCATCAACAAAATGATATAGGACAGAAAAATAGTATTTTTTACTTATTATTCACCTTGGCCTCCATTTGTTCTTAAACTGTCTACTTTAATTCTGGAACAAAGTCTGAAAGTGTAGGATTATGTTCTAACTGGAAATGAAGGAACATGACAATCAATTAACTTTGCCATAAAACTTGTTTAATGTTTTTGAAACGGTAGCGGGGTAGTTCTTGCAAGGGAGTAGAAAAAATAGCCTCTCTCCTGTGTTCCATGGGGGTGGAGGGTTTAAAGGGTTTACTTCACATTCCATCGGCCAGCATTTATTGCATCCCGCCAACCAAGTCGCTATTCATCAAAATCCGGAGAAATACTCGGCTAAATAGGTAATAGGAACCTTTTCCTCCTTCGTATCCCTCCTCTCCTCCCTCTCTCTACCACCCACGCACGGATATGTGACCCTCTCGGCCCCGTCTTTTCGTTATCGTATCCGTTTTGTTCCCTGTCCTCAGGCGCAGCAGCCATACCTTCCCCAATGGCGGCAGTGGTGTTCCCCTCGTGGAAAAGAGGAAAGGTTCCCGGGATAAAACATCCGAACCCCCACCGTCTCGAATGAGTTCCTCGCCCGAACCCCACCTTCCATCTCTTTCCCGCTCTCACAGAGCCTCGGGCTAATTTCGGGAGGGCGTGGGGAGAGTTAATTGGCGCCTGCATCTTAGGTCATTTGCTAATTGAAAAAAATAACAAGCCATATCGCCTCTCACCCCTCCGCCCACCTCTCCCTCTTCGTTTCTCGTGCGTTCCCTCTCCCTCTCCCTTCCTCTCCCTGCACCATTCCTACTATTCTCCCCGACTCTCGTTCTTTCTCATTTCCTCTCTTACTGTATAAATCTCTCCACGCGGCGCAAGGGAAGAGGCTCGTGAAAATTGGGCTTTTATTGAACCGTTAATCCACCGATGAGAAAGAGAGAGAGTAAGGAAAAAATCATTATCGCAATGTTCCTTCCATTTCTCTTTCGGCGTCAAGGATGAACGAGTTTGAGTGTGGAATTATCCGATAATTACCAAATGAAAGCGGATGTGTCAATCCTCTGATGCTTCGTTTTCAAGGTTACCGTTTATATTTCCATTTCAAACTTTCAAGTAGGGACTGCTAATTCATATGATGTTGGTTGAATATGTGGAATCCCAAAGTATATTTTTTCTTTGTGTCGGTTAAATATGTGTTCAACACGCACAATTTCTCTTTAGCTTTATCTTAGTTCTTATCCATTTTTCTCTGCTACCGGAATAATTTTTATAATTTATTCAAAACATATTATTGGCAGCCTCTATTAAAACGTTAATGCACATTAATATTTAACATTTATGTTTTTTCCACGATTAAAGCAAATAATCCATACCCGCGATCACGGTAACCCAATAATTTAAATCTCTCAAAATTTAAAACAGCTGTTTTAACTTATGATATTCACTGATTGTAATCTTTAAATGTAAATTAAAATCTACAATAACCGACGATGCGTATAATTGTGATCCCTCCTCCCATCACTCAGAATATGCTCATTCTAGCATATTTTTGATTGATAAACCTAATTGTCCGTATATGCACTATCGCGAATAAGGTTACATCCATTCATCTATCCATGTACAGCATGTTAAGTGAGTTTCAAAATGTAGAGGCCCGTAGCTTTCAGGCATAAATAATACAGGAATCAGTGCCATTATTGACCCGTGGTTGATTAAGGTCACGCGCAATTCCCTTCCTTGAATAAATGATGCAACTGGACGGATTTAAATGAAATTGCGTGACCATCTATCGATTTTTAACTCTAATGGAAAGACTCTTCTGAACCAAAAACTGTGTGAAAAATGATTGGCTTACTAATGTCTTATCTAGCGCATTCGAATTTCAAAAACTCCAACATACAACTGTCGTTGGAGTATTGAGAGCAGAATTATTGAGTTCATTAGATAGCCTAATTGTACTCGTGTGCTATCTTATGACCCATGCCGTCATTAAATCAGAGTGAAAGCGGCATTTATGGTTCATTAATCGAAATGGATTGATGATTAGTTTATGGCAGTCAATTTTGAGCTTGATAGCAATTATGTCGCAGTATTTCCATCTCTCAGTGTCATGGCAAAACGACTACCGTTTCTTTCTCTTCCCAAGATTTTCTTCATTTAATGATTAAGAGTTAATGGGAACTGGGAGACTTAAAAGAGCACACCATTTTAGAATTATTAGGAAACATAACCCCTGCACTAATTACTGTGTTACCGAAATCAATTCTTTTGACAGATTGATTTTTCAAATGTTCAATTTCTGACAAACATTTGGTTTTTCTTGCGAGTTTTATGCACCTTAAGCCATTTTTTTCTGTAACTCAAAAAAGGAATGCCTTGATCCATTTAATCATAATTATCGTATTCTACACTTAAACGTAGCCAATTCCGAAGAGCTACTTGAATCTCCACAAACAACGTGCTATTTACTCTGATAATTACAGAATTCTACATGCTTAATTTTGCAAGCATGAACAATATTTGTTAAATTAATAATAACTAACTAAGTGTTATTCAATTTTTTATGATGATCAAGAAGCCAATTTTTTTTCTCTAAACTTGGAATTTCTTATGGTGGTTGGGTGCAGAAATGCATAAACTGAGTTTAACCCACAGAGTTTTGTTAATTTTTTTAGACATTCGACCTTCGGTGGCATGTGGTGGAAGAGTGTAATCTGCAATATGGAAAAACTAGCTGAAAGTAAATATGTAGTATCAATACAATAATTGGTAACAAATTTTGGATGCTTAACCAAGCAATCTTTTTGAAAGTACTTATTGATACATATTATGATTATGGCATATTTTAGATGCGAAACACGTACTTTGAAGAAAGATATAGGAACTTGGAAGAACTTAAAATTTAGTTATCGTGAAGAATAAGAAGAAATAATCGTGGAGAATATAGGGTGAGGGTTAAATTTACGAATCAAGAAGTGGTAATTGGTGAATAAAGAAGATCCCTGGGAGAATTAATAGGGACAATTAAAATTGAAGTATTTTAAGCGAGAATAGTTTTTAGAAGTTTTAAAAAGACTGGAAGAGAGATGTTAATAGAGGCAGAGAAAAGTGGAGGTTTGGTATCCTGACAAATACTAAGGAGGGTAAGAATTAAGTGGAGATCAAGAGGGAGACCCAGGCTAAACTGTTATGGTGGCATCATTTCCCATTAAATTCGCCCGAGGGCATAGTTAACAATTTTGATGAGTACGGTGATTATACTGACCGGTGTGCTACTGTGAAACCTCACCTCCTTTAAGCGGTCACCTTTCTAAGCGGTGATTTTTTTTGGAAACGGAATGAATTTCCCATGCACCTAAGGAGTGTCAATATCCCCTCCTTCTAGCAGTCACCTTCTTTTGCGACCATTATGTCATGGGTCGAGTGGAGGCCGCTTAATACAGGCTACGCCGTGATAAGTAAATAATAAGGCGGATTCGAAATGGTGGGCTAATATGTCTTTGTGGGTAGTATAAGGGTAAAAGTCACTACTGCAAGCACATAGCATCTTTCATCACCTCCTTCTCTCTCACATACACACACACTTCCTACCGCTGAACACCTTGAAAATCCGGGCTCAGCCAACTTCCTCGGAATACGTCAGCGTGAGGCCCGGCATGCAAAATCCGTTCTCGCAAAATGCGCTGAAAACAATACCGCGCTGATGACACTTGCGTGAAATCATGATGCAAAGCTGAACTGAGGATGGAAAACGGGGGAGAGAGACTGTTAATGCGCAATGTGCGTGGAGGGCGAGAGAACAAAGAGGAAAGCGAGAGAGGGAGGGTGGAGTGGAAGATGAGTCTTGACGCGTGAAAATGAGGGATGAAAATTCGTGGCCGTAGTGGTGGGAGGATTGGTGAGGGAAGGAAGGGAGCGTTGAAAAGACGCTGTGTGACACGCAAATGAAGGGAACGGCGAAGAAATTTCAGCAATCAGGCAAGACAGAATGAGAGCTTAGACATGCATGCTGCAGAATCAAGTACCAGTAGCCGTACAGGTTATTGAGGGTGCGTAATAATTGTTGAGGTAGCAACAAGTACAACTCCATATGAGGTATTTTTTTACCTACCAACAACATTTATGTGTGACGTGAATGCTACCCGCCGATGTCAATATAATCGAATTTGTATGAAATTTACGCAGCAGGAGTCTTAGAAATCAAACAAGATTAAACACCCAACGCAAAATTGAGCAATTTTTTTTCTTTTCTTGATATTTAGCATTGAAAACATTTTAAGTATCACCTGTCTTCAATAATATTTGCAAAAAATTTCCCAAATCATTTGAAATCGGTCGATCATAAAGAAGATCTTCATGATAGAATGAAAATCAGACTATGTTATTAAATTTAGGGTTCATGTCCATTGATCCAAGCTCTAGCGATATCAGGAATATATAACGATATCAGCCACTGGTTGAACAGAACAGCAACAGATACGGATATCGGAAAATATGGAAATGTGGTGATATAGAGGAATTGTTGACATCAAGTAAGTGGAGAAAATCAGTTAAATGTATGCCCACTGAATTGGAGGGTTAAAGGGTGTCAGGACGCGCTACGAAGTGGAAGAGAGAAATTTACTTTTCGAAAAGGTTTGTTATATGACAGTCTCCTGGAAGGTATTTTGCTGTGAGGAAGGAGGAACGGGAACCATTACGGAAGAATAACAAGGATTAAATAGGTGAAATATATCATAATAAATACTTTGAAGCGTTTATAAAAGAGCGTATAATATACTGCAGACCAATCTTTATGGCTGCATGAGATACTTTTCCAGACGTTTGAGATGCAATTTTTTCAAATTTACAAAATTTTCATAGTTTCACCATATCATTACAGGCCTAGATACTCCAAAATAAATCATATGAAAGACGTTCAACTTAATTTTTTTAAATTTAAAATAAACCATTTTACACCAACTTTTTATATGTAAAACACTTAAATCCAGTTTTACAGTCTTCAGTAAAATATTTTCTCCGTATGAAATCCAGAGTTAAACCTGTCTTCATATTGATAGTGCTCACATCAAATAACCAATTTGAAATATTTAACAAAATTCGAACTCTTGGCAAGCATCAATTAATCGGAAATATCTCATCTTACGGTTACTGTTTACATGAATTCATAAAACCGGACAGTAATATGACTAGGGAAGTTGAAAGCTGCAATCAAGGAGATTACTAGCTTCAGCGCGTAGAAAGCAAAGTTGAAAATACGTAATAATCTTGAAGGGGGGCGGATTATTTGGGGAATGGGGATAGAAAGGCTTTGCGTGACACACAAATGAATCTCCCAGGACCTCTCCTGGGGAGAGGTCCTGGGATGATAAGATGTGGAGGAGAAGTTGTCGGAGGTATTTGTAGCGTCGCACGCCCGCCACCCCCTTCGCGACGCGACAAGAGTGCGAAGACGGGAGTGAAGGCTTTAAGGCAAAGGTTTGAGAAGAGTTGCTCGGCGCGTAATTAATCGCTGCGTACGGAAATGGATGAAAAGCAAGGGTGAGTTTGGATTGGAGGGGGCGAGGAAGTTGGGCGTGTGGGTTGGAAGATATGATGGCTCGAATTCAGTGAGGAACGCTTAAGGTATAATGCTCACGCTGCGGAAGTTGATTTAATAGATAACGGCTTTGTCAGGAGCAAAGGAATTCTCAGTCCCAACTCAAAGGATGAGCATCCAGGAGACACCCTGTGACTAATATTCGTCTCCCAACGGTTTACACCTATTTCATTGTTCTCGAAAAGATCTATGTTCTATTTTATGCTGAATAAACGACACCCCGTTTATTATTTGGTACTGCTATTCAAAGGGTGGCAGGGTTAATATTATTTTGACTTTGTTCAATTTTGAATAAAAAATACTCAAAAGGGAAATGGTTACAGGCTTTACTTAGTGGAAGTTATCCATTATGGATAAAAAAATGACTTAGTTAATTACACTGGAGGTGGACCTGGAGTGGAGTTAACAAAGTCATATTTATTTGATTCAAAAAACACTCCTTTCCAAAAGCAATAATTACCGTTCATCTTGAATAATAATTACAAATATCTGTCACACAATTTGGAATGAACACCATGGCAGGTGTGACAGTACTGAAAACACTATCAACTAATTGTGATTTTTCGCATCATTCAGAAACTCCTGAATTGTTATAACTAATTTAAAGTACAAAAAAATAAGGGAATATTTACTCGGCACAAATGGACTTCATTAAGGCTGAATTGGTACGTTTTTACTTGATTCGTGGATTTAGAAAATGTACTTGGTAGAGTTAACTGGGAAAAAAGCTTTAAGACTTTGTTGATTCATATACTCTTCAAACACACTTATTGGGAATAAATATATTTAGAGGGAACAGACGATGGCAGCTGACAGGGAATTAGGTTGGATAGTTATCGCGGAGAAAATCTATACTTTAAACCCCATGGTCACCTAAATATTTTAAAATGAATGCTGAAGAAATGGTAAGAGAGGCTTGTTAGGAGATAGCTGTGGGAATAAAAGCAGGAGGACAGTCAATAAAGTCTGTCAGTTTTACGAACCACAAGGCGGTGGATAAAGGTTTCTTGGGTCTTCCACCGGGTGAACAGGTCCATGGGGCCCGTTTCGGAGAACGACGAGTAGATAAAACTGACTCTATTTACGAGAGCCAAGGCCATAGCCGACACAGAAAGAATTCCCAGGGAATTGAACCATCTAAAAAGAACTTTCCGTCAGAACGGCTATATATATAGTGAGCAGAAAATTTCCATGGCCCTAAAAAGGGCCTTTGAGACAAGAGGGTGCCGCACACCAGAGCCGTCTGAGGAACCAGTGGCTAAAGCCTTCCTGCCATATGTGTCAACTATATCGGGGAAGAATTAACGCATTCTTCAACGCTTTAGCATCCAAACAGTACATTTACCACCGCCAAAGCTGAAGGCTCTGCTAGTTAAGGCAAAAGATCCGGTCGGCTTGAAGACGCCAGGGGTCTACCAAATTCCCTGTGAGTGCGGAAAAATGTACATCGGAGAAACTGGGCGTACCTTAGAGACAAGACTGAAAGAACACCGGAGACACTTCCGATTGGTACAACCGCAGAAATCAGCCGTAGCGGAGCACAGCATTGGTGAGGACCACGCCATACGGTGGGAGAAGACCAAAATAATCAGCCGCACTCATGGTTATTGGGATTGTCTCGTTAAAGAAGCCATCGAGATCCGTCTGCAGCCGAGAAATATCAATAGAGACGCAGGTTTCCAATTGAGTAACACTTGGAAACCAATCGTGGCCACCGTTAAATCCGTCAGGGAAGGCGGGAAAACTCACAGACGCCACAGCCAATCAGGTGGCACCTGACCCGGGAAGAGAAAGTATATATACCGGCAAAAATTGAGTAAATGGTCGCTGTACTCCCGAAATACGGTTCTCCCATTGTCCTACGCCAGCCTCTTTCATGGATAAGTCCAGAGTTTCATTTATAAATATTCGCGGTGGCTTGGGCCAAAAAAGGCCCTTGCTTAAAGAGCACATAAGGACAAAGAAGGTCGCCATCATGAGGCTGGTGGAGACCTATCTGCGTCCAAACTCAAAAGTAAACATCTCTGGATTTCAGGAGTTCAACAACGCGAGGCTAGGTAATACTTCGGGAGGCACCACGCTCCTGATCCGAAATGACATCGCCGCCGTCAGAGAGGACATCCCCCTAGACTGCCTCACCCCGGGAAATGAAGCGGTTCTCGCCCGGGTTCACATTAAGAGAAGAAAAATGCTAATATGTGTTATCTATTCCAGGCCCAACGTGGAACTTCCTTTAAAACTCCTGGATCACATTTTGGCGTCATGTCCCACAGCCATTATTTTAGGAGACCTCAATGCAAGGAACACATTGTTCAGGGACCAGGTCACAAATGCCAAGGGGAGGGTTCTACAAACATACCTACTAAAACATTCCCTAACCCGCTTGGATATCCCAACGCCCACCTTCGTGGGCAAAGGGTGTTCCTTCCCCGACCACGCCCTGCTAACCGGAAATCTCATGGCACTCTCGGGTGACGTGACGGTTGACGATTGCCTCACCTCTGACCACCTGCCCTTTTCCTTCCCCTTCTACCTTGTGGACCCTCTCCCTTGCATCACGATCACCCGGCCCGACTACAAAAAAGCTGACTGGGACAATTTCAACCGGACCATAGAAGAAAAAACTAAAAACATAGAAGAGATGGAAACAACGGACCAGGTGGACAATACCCTCAATACACTGGAAGACGCTTTTAAAGATGCCGCCGGTTGCATCCCAATGAAGACAATTGACCCGAAGAGGCCACCACTACCAAGGGATGTGGTGGAGATGATTAAACAAAAGAGGTCAATATACCGGGATTGGGTTAGGACAAAAGACCCCAACCTGAAAACTGAGTGGAATCGGATGAATGCCCTCATCAGAAGGAAGGTCATTCTCCAAAAAGAAAAAAGTTGGAAAAACGCCTGCAAAACACTGGATTACAGGGACAGTGGAGCATACTGGAGAAAGTTTAAAGTGCTGACAGAACAACACAAAGCAAAAGCATGCCCAATAGTCGAAAATAATTGGATGCCAATCTCCGATGCTGCAGCAAAAACTTAGTAATTCCGGAGAGTCCTGTCAGAAATATACACGCCGGCCGAAGATCCCCTCTTTGACGAAGATAAAAAGGACAGGTGTACTCTAGCGGTGCAAACGGCAGAAGTGCTATTGCAACCCCTGAAGACACCTGCCAGGATAGAGGACGACCCGGTTCTCTAACCGATTTCTGCGAAAGAAATGGAAGAATGAATGCCGTGGAAAAACAAGGCACCGGGAGACGACGGGATAACAACACTACATGTTAAAAAAGCCCCCGCTTGTACCCCGCTCCCGATGACAATCTTCAATGCCTTACTCTGCATAGGATATTACCCTGATTTTTGGAAAAGGATTACCATGGTAATGATACCTAAACCAGAAAAGGACAAGAAAAGAGCAGAGAACTACCGGCCCATCAGTCTCACTAGTACCATCGGCAAATGGTTCGAAAGAATACTAACCAGAAGGATGAGCACCGTGTTTGAGGCCAATGGTGTCCTGCCCCAACACCAATATGGCTTTCGACCACGTAGATGCACCTCCGACCCTCTGGAACTCCTGACCAGCACCGTCACGGAAGCCATCAACAGAAACAGATATGCCGCAGCACTGTTCCTGGATATCGAGCGAGCATTTGACAGTGTATGGCATGATGGGCTGATGTGTAAAATGGCAAAAATCCCAGGGGTGGGTGCAAACCTGCTGCGCATATAAACTGCTTCATCAGGGACAGAAATGCAAGGGTAAGAGTGGCCTCTAATCACTCTGTGCTCTTTCACCTAAAAGCAGGTGTTCCCCAGTTCCCCAGTGTTCGTGATATCCCCGCTGCTGTTCACCCTGTACTGCCACGATATGTCGATTGATGGTAGAGCAAGAGGTGCGGTCACTCTATGCCAATATGCAGAAGATACCGCGATATGGTGCGCAGGAAATTCCGCCCGGACGGCAACAAATAACTTCCAGAAGATGGCGAAAAGATTTGAGAAATGGTTCACCATATGGAGAGTGCGACCCAACGCAAACAAGTCGCAACTCCTCATCGCCGAGCCGTTAGGAAGCAAACACGATGTTTGCAGAATAAAACTATGCGACCAATGGATAAAGGACTCAGAAACAGCAACATACCTCGGGGCACTAATCGACCGGCACTTAACTTTCAGGAAGCACGTGAGGAACGTGGTCGCAAGGTGTAGCAGGCGAAGTAACCTCATCAGGGCGATCCGCGCAGGGGGGGGGGAGTCTCGGCGAGGTGCGGCCTGCATCTATACAGGTCGTTAATACGGCCAGTTATGGAGTACGCCGCGCTGGCCATCCTCCCGCTTCGACAGACATTAAAGTCGTACGCCACCCTGTAGCGAAGGATCCTCCGGCACACCTTCGACCTGCACCCGTTGACCCGTTCCCGTACTGTATATGACATAACTAATGTTGAACCTCTACTCCACAGGATGTGCCGCCTACACTGCGACGGGACGAGGAGGATAGCTGATAACAACAGGATGCTTCTGGACAACATCATTAGCACAGCAGGTGGTCCACTGCCGAGAAAGCCAAAGAAGAAGCTGTATTCCACACCGAGATTTATCTCCGACCACCTACATCTCTACCACCCAGATGTCACGCTGCCTCCTAATAACAGCTGACCAACGGTTCCCGCACCTGCGCAGCTAACTATCACCCCAGGTTTTCCTCTATGTCCCAAGAAAACAAGAAAGAAGAGAAAGAAGAAGAAACAACTGACGGAAGAACCGGCGTCCTCCACAGTGACCCCACAGCAACCCTCGCCCCAAGTGACTCCCCCCCACCTCCCCAGTGATTTCCAGTTAATCACCAGTACCAGTGACTTTATTTATTTATTTATTTTTATTTATTTTTTTTATCTATTATATTATTAATATAATAGTTATATAATATATATAGTTATAAAGACATACAGTGTTAAAAAACTTTTCATAGTTTATCCCTGTTGTTACCTGCCCAGTGATACCCAGTTGATCACCAGTGCAAGTGACATTATTTATTTATTTATTGTTATTTATTACCAGAGACATATATATATTTCTACAGAGACATATCCAGTGTTAAATTTTACAAAATTTACGGTTTGTTTTTGTTTGTTGTCTTTTTTTGTTCGATGGTCTTCCACCGGTTAATAGCCGTCAGCAATCGTTAGCTCTCCTCATTTTTACTTTGTCGAATAAACCTTTCCGGGAAAGTGATCGGAAGCCATCTCTACGTTGTATTTTCATAGTAATACTTTCAAAAATTTATGAATAAAATAAAGAATTAATTTTCGTCGTTATCTTATGACTCTACTACAGTGACGGAGATTAATATAAATATTGCAAGAAGTAACTGTAAATTTAAGGGAAAGTAGATGGAGTTGGATGAATTAATAACAAAACGAGGAATGTCGGTGATTTAAAGTATTCCTCCTTTAGCGAAATGGTAATAAATTGTGCTTCTTCTTTGGTGCATCCATGAAATGGTGCAGACTTTTCCTTATCTGTAGTTGCCGGCATCTGCAAAACGGTTTAAATGCGCTTGAGGATTAAAATAAAACATTTTCCCTGAAAATCCTATAGTGACCCTAAATATTTCCTTGACTTGCTAGAGCCTGCCTGATAAATAAATGGTGTTTACATAACAAAAGTTGGTTCATATAAACAAAATATACGTACCCTCGAGGGTGAGGGTCTTATCGCGATGTTGGGAGATGTAATCTACGTACAGATTAATTGCTTACATCGGGTACAATTTAGTTTCCCTTGCTTTAATTTCTCGTAATTGCGTCTCAAGAGGGATGTTTACCTTTGTTAAAAGCTGTTTAAAAATACTCAAAAATAAATCAATACAGTCACTTAGACTGCCAACCTTGGCAGATGAGTTTCTTTTCAAAATTTACCTCCATGGAGAATTTTGTTGCTAATTTTCACTTGAGGAATACGGCTTTGTGAATGAAATAGTTTCAGTACTCTTCGTTGCTAGTGCAAATTTTTGTCTAAATCACGAGGGAAAATGGAAAGATTGGAAAACGGTTTCACGCTATGTTTTCAGCGATCAATTTTATTCTATAGAGGTTGGGTTCTTCAATACCTATGACCATCCACAATTGTGTAATATCTGACAAATTTTATGCAAGTACATACATCTACTTGCGTTATGCTCCCAAGGTTTTTAATAATATGACCGTGAAGGAAAAGCTTCCAGACTTGAGATAGCCCGACAACTGCCTTGAGCAAGAAAATTAATGTTTCTGATCAGTTTCTTTATCCGTTAGGTTATTTCCTCGACCTAATAATAATTCTCAGCCAAATATCTAACAGATCCACTGTATTAAAATAAAATATGAGAAATTGAATTTCTGGTCAATATTTTTCGTTCAAAGTTCAAATAGTTAACGGAATCATCTATCTTGACTACCACAATGAAGGGTGGGCAAAAATTATTTCAATGAGATGTTTAAAGTAATGCATTCCCATGCCAAATTTTCAAAATTTGACCGACTAAATACCAAATTTAGATAAGATAATGCTTTATTTGCTCTGGAAGTAATATTCTTTGGATCAGGAATGTGCACTAGCAAGAGAAACTCAGATAGACCTGATCATATCAGAAAAAACAATCACATACAGTAAACAATCTACCAATCAATCACATATTTAGGTATTTTCATTCGAAAAAATTGCTCATAATTTGTAAAATGATAGGCACTGATACCAGATGTACACATGAGAGTGTTAACATCAAGTAATTTTGTTTATTTATTCGTTTCATTCTAAATGCTCACAAAAGTATGAAATTTCATTTAGATAGAACCAAAACAATTTTTTTATCTCTCCACCGTCTTGATGTTTTTCAAATCTGGTATAGTTGGGTATAATTGTGGACTGGGTATAATTAATTTATTTCTATTTCTGTTAACCATTATTTTTTAGTTAAAACATCTAAATAGAGTTGAAAAATGTAGGAGTGAATTCCAGTTTTGAAAATTTTATACGTAAAAACTGTCATCTGCAATCTTCTTCTTATTTCGAATTTCAGAATTTTTAATTCACGGTAGTATGGTAAAACATGTTCATTACAGATATTATATTCAGTACAGTTTTGAATTTTCGGTAGTTAGGATTACTGTGATTTTGAAATGTTCCCATAAATATAAAATTTTATTGAGATAGAATGAAAACAATTTTTTTAATCTCTCTACTGTCTTGATGTTCTTCGAATCGTCAAGAATCGCATTCCATTTGCAACAAGAGTTGACATAGGAGGAATTATGGTACATAGGTATTTGTCACCACTAAAGAACAATATTCAATATAAGGGATCAATGAGGTGTTGTATAGAGTTTCAATAGTAGAGACATCTAGTTACGAAAAATATTTAGCTGGTGTACGGATTTTATTACTTGATTAGAAAAATGTGTTGGATGATCATCCCAGTTTCGAATTATGTTTAATAACACCTAAGTCATTGATTTTATCTACGTATTTTATTTATGTATTGCAAACCTGAATCTTTTGAAGTAGTTCCATGTTTTAGTATTGCTAGAGGCCTTAGTATTTTTATAATGTTCTTTGTTTTCTGTGAATTTAAATTAATAAGTTATCTGACACCCAGATACATATAGAAATATATCTTCGTTAATTAGTGCCATTGCATTTGAGGGTCTCGCTGCAATCGCAGTCAATATAAAACTGCAAGTCATCAGCGTACAAACGGTAGTTGCTATGGTATATCATATTCGGGAGATCCTGATAGCAATTGACAGAGTAATGGCCCATGAATTGATCCTTGGGGGACACCGCGTTCAACAGGAAGTGATCCTGTACATAAATTATTCTTCCGATCATTTGCTGCTTGGTTGTTGGATCATTTTAGAGCGGAACCATTGTAAAACAGAATTAGATAATTTTAAATTATATAGTCGTCTTAAAAGTAAACTGTGATTTTCACAGTCAAAAACTTTCCTGAAATCGAATAGAAGCAATATTGTTATTTTCTGTTTATCCATTGAAAGTCTTATATCCCATGTTATTTCAATTAAAGCTGTTTGAGCCTTACACCATTTATAAAATCCAGATTGAAAGTTATGTAAAAATTATTTTTTGACGAATGCTCTATCATAAAATTGTGCACAAATCTTTCAAGAGGTTTTAATAAGGCACAGAGTATTGCTTTAGTCGGAAATTTTTACGGGATTTAGCTTCTTTTTGATGAGTCAAATGAAAGAAGATTTCCATAAGAAGGGAGAGATAGAATAGTATGACGAGCAGTTGAAGATTGGTAGTGCTATATAAAGGATTTTTTTATTGAAGTAATGCTAATTTCACCTGCTCCTGTTGAGTTTGAACTTACCATTGAAATGTATTTTAATAATAAGTCAGCGGTAAAATGTGGGAAATGAATATTCTTATTGCTGCTTTCTCTGTCAATGTTATGAGAGATATCGGCGTTTTCTTTTTTGTCCATATTATAACATAAGGTAGAACTATTTATTAAAAAATTATTACGTTCATTAATTGAAAAATTAATATTGAAGGGTTCATTACGTGAGTTTTCGTGACCTAGTATTTAATTTCTTGCCAAATAGAACGAGAAATTTGCTTATCCGAGAGACAGAAATGAAAATAGTCAACCTGAACATCAAATTGCATTTGTATTACCTTATTTCGACTAGCTTTATATTCGTAGTATATCATAACAGACAGAGTCCATCGGAAATCCCAGCATAAAGAATCTCTGTTACTCATGGCCCGTTTTATTTCTTGCGAGAATCATGGAGCAGGGTTATACTTAACTTTATATTTAATGGGAGCGTGCTTATCTTGAAGGTTAGTATTGTTATAATAGAACAATGTGAAATTTTCGTCAACATCTTCCGTAGAAAAGAAATTCTCTCAAGAAAGACCATTCCAGTCAATTCAAAGTCAGTCAAACTAGGCGTAGTCCAATTTGGATAATTTATTTAATCAGATTTCAGGCGGTTTCCTTGGAGGAATCTTGGAAGTATAGACAACATACACCAGCTCATGCTCCGATAAAACGTAAACGGGTTCTTGACCAAACTCAACTATTTCATATTCAAGGCAATTGCAATTTACAATTAGCAATGTGCGACTCAAAACCAAAACATGCGTAGCTTGAAAAGAAGGCAGATGAAGAGTATAACAAAACAGTAAATTCTTAACACAAGTACTCAACTAACATAAGACGCTCAACATAAATACTTAAATGTATCTTTGAGTAGATCAATGTTAAAATCACAACAGATAATAGTATTTTAATACTCAGATAAGTATTTATTAATTAAGGATTCAAAATTTTCATATATGTAACTCGTATTTGGTGGTATGTACATGACAACAAATAACTTGTCATTTGTATGGGACACTTAATTGAGCATAAATTCAGGTTTCGGAGGAATTATATTGGCAAGTTCAAAAACTTTACAATTTAAACTGTCATGAATGTATGTAGCAACACCACCACCTTTATCAAGTCCATTATTCCAAATCAACTGGTAATTATTAAGTATCATCATATTACTTTTGATGTTTTCTTGTAGCTATTAGCCGTAGGCTAATAGCATGTCTCATATATTCCTAATGAATGATAATATTCATTAAGAAAATAGTGTCTGAATTCATCAATGAGCCCAAACAAATATTGAGTATTAATATGACATACACTAAGCTTTGATAACTCATGTGTGGTGTTAGCTTTGGTATTTTAATGTAAGATGTGTGCTTCAGGGTTTAAACAAGTGCACAAGCTCTATTATACCCTCTGTTGATTCTCTCCTGTGTTCAATTGACTCGATTGGCGCCTTTGCTTTTTCTCACAAGCAACCTCCCTCTTTTCATCCAGAAGAACTTGACATTCCCGTTTTTTCGGATTGGAGGCTGCGGATTCCAGACAGGAGCTTTCCTTAATGACAAAGGACTTGACAATTTCAGTGTCAGAAGTAAGAATGCCTCCTATCTGACCACATTCCGGAAATGCTCCTGCCCAAGGTTGTTTAATCAAACTTCATTATCCGGCAGTTCACTGGTTAGAGCCTTATTGTCACTTAATAGCTTAACATCCAGCTTATTACTTATTTTTGCAAGGTAGTAGTTAATAATCTCAATGGCCTTCACGTGCTCACTCGCAGATACCTGCCATTAAGAGATGATGCCCTTTTGTGATCGCTGCTCGTCTTAGATGGAATTGACGTGCAGTAGAAGGGCCTGCAACATTTCCTTTGTAGTACTATCCTCATCAGGATGAACTGTAGAAGCATTCAAAACAGGACCTGTGCCATCTTTGCCAGAATGAACAAGAGAAACAGAACTGATGACTCTAACGGGAGTTTCTGCCCTGCGATCCAGCTAATGTATTTCAAGGCATTTCTTGTAGGTCCACGGCTTATGCAGATCAAGGTGGGTCATGAAGTCCTCCTCAGTGAGGAAATAGCGCGAAGGGTCATGCAAATCCATGAAGGCACTGCAGAAAAGGCTAGAGGTGCGTTTTGTTGGGAGGTCATTTAGGACACAAATTCGGCTGGGCATTGCGAAACGCACTTCGCGAGCAAAAACAAGACACACGACTATTCACCTGGACTGCCTGAGAGAAACTCATTACAATGTACGCACGGTATATCCGATGAATAATGGAAGTCCCTGATGTTGGCCTTCCTCCTGAACTTCAATGTATAGGAATTTAGCATTTTAAAACTTAGTGTTTTCAATCTTTCTTGAGCTGAAAGACCAATGGATCCTGTTCTTGTAAACCATTTCTCTAATACCACTCCGTATACATTATCCCGGGGAAGAAGTAGTCGAAAATTCAGATTTTTTTAGAAAAACTGCAAAAAAGTAAAATAAAAGCCAGTTCTCTACCCCCAAGCATTTCCGATTCCTGTTGGGTTTCAAAATACGTCTCCAAAGAATATTCTCCATGTAGCGAACGCGCGGGCTCACGCACAACTTCTGTTGTATTTCGCATGGCACGGCCATGCTTTTGCAGTTTTAATGCCCATCGTGCTTCGTGGAAAAAAGTGGATATATTCTCCTTGCAGACGTCGAACTGCGCCCTCCTTTCCCCCTCCTCACCTAACTACAATACAGCCCTAAACAATGGCGAAACGCCTTTTGTGTTCCCTCAGCCATGTGCACCTATGCATGCATTCATCACCCTTCTCTCCGCACTCCATATCCGCACGTGTTTCCCTTTTGGAATTATGCACCGGGAGAGGCAAATAAGGCGGAAGGAATATTGGTTTATCGGAAGGAGGGGGAGAGATGATATGTGGGGGGGAAGGACAGAGGGAAAGAAGACTCGAAACGAGTGCGGGGGTAGACGGAGGAAAGAAGAAGTGTACACCGGAGGTAAAGGAGAAAAATCTGGCTCGGGAAGACCTATTCTTCTGTCCTGGGGACGCACATGCCCATTTATGAAGCCTTTCATGGGACATGATCTATCGTTCCCTGGGGAACTGGGACAATGGATGGCCAGACGGCAATAATAACCCAAAGATAACGATGTTCTATCTCTCCTTCTTTCTCTACCTCTCTCTCCTTAACCCTCTCATTCTCTCGTCCCATTTTCCTCCTCGACTCCGCGCAAAACATATCCTGGGCCATCTAATACTTTCCAGTCCTCCCTCCTCATGTGATAACAAACGCAGCCACCAAGCCCGACGGATTTATGAAGAACGTTTTTTTTAAGGGAACATATGTAGTGTTTCCCTCTGTGTCCTAGGTATTGATGGGTGAAGCAGAAGGCGGCGGTAATATGAGGAGTGCGAGCTACGGTTGCGTCAACGTCCACGGTCGGTTTTTGGGGGAAACACGGGGAAGGAGTACACTCGTGATCGATGTGTTAGAGGGATAGTGGGGAGAGAGAGATATAGACGGAGGCAAAGATAGAGAGGGAGGGAGTGAGGAAGGGATGGAGGTGCTCCCACACATCCGAGTTCTTGCCAAGCCGTGCGCAGCAAATCAGTGTATGAATGCAGCCGGGAGAGAAATATTGAGCGTCTTGATTTATGCGGAAAGCGCATACTTGGGTGTATCTGTACTGTAGGCTGTGTCAATAGCTCCATAAATTCACGTTTGAATTCACTCGAGTTCTCCCATTTGGAGAAATGTTTTTATCTCTAAAGCGCGCTTGTCATCAATGAAGATTCATGTCGGAAGAGTCATTGTTTCGAGTGTTATATAGAAACTTTATTCCAAATGTGATAAAAAACATGTATTTTATCCTAAAAAAGAGCAAAAAATGTCAGTTAGATAACTGCTCTCGAGTTTATTTATCTTTGAGAGAACTAGTTAAAATTTTCGGATTACCTACAGCATCAAAAAGCATAAATTATTATTCATTTTATTTAAAAAGTAAGTTGTAGACCCTCGCTTCTCTTTCCTTTTTAAAGAGATAGCTATTTATGAAAGAAATATAATTAAATGACATTAAAATACGCGGCTTTTATAAACTCATGTGGTTCTTTAACTCTATACCATTTATCTGCAAAAACATTAAATAATGTCAATTTCTAAATTGAAACCAACAGTGACATCAATGTGTTGAAGTAATTATAAAATAACAAGGGTTGAATATAATCTTTCTTTTACGTCTTCCATTTACATTATTGTATATTGCAGCAATCCCATTGATTAAGTATCTATTAAAGAAAATCAATATCACATGCTGAGCGTAGAAAGAGAATTCCTGGTGTGGATTTTTAGGAAAACCATAACAAATATTTTTACTCTTTATGGTTTATTTGATGTGCATAAAATAATCGTATGAATGCTGATCTTATTAAGCTGGAGGTCAATTTAATATCCCAGGTTGTTACCAATTGAGTAAATCGTCGGTGAGATTGATGTCCTTTTTCTGACATGCTGGAAAAACACTCGGCAACTCCTTTTTCTAATACTTCGGAGAAAACCATATCCCTTTTCCGAGTTCGACGAACCGATCCTGACAGTTTCATTTGTCAAGTTATCGCTCCCCGCGCGGTAATTAATCATGACTCCCCATGATTAGGAAATTTACAACTGTAAACTTTGTGTTTCCGCTAGTCTTTCTTTGCCACCTAAAATATTATTTGTTAACAATTGTTGCTATTTCTTTTAGTAATAGCCTGTTCCTTTAATCTTTTATTGCTCTCCTTGTGGTGAGTTTGACATAACTAATTATTTTGGAAATATTTTCAAATTAAAATTAAAAGACAGAAATTTTAAATAATACAAAATAACACTAGAAACCAGTTTAGACCTCCAAGTTCCGTTTACAATATTCTTCTTTGATTATACATGTCCTTCAGTTTTCAGCATCTGTTGATCAAACAGCTTCCCAATTGTCATTGAGTATGAGCATTGAAGATATTTTGGATTATTAATTCACCCCATCTCTGAGGTAAATTAATTTGAACTTTTTCTATTTGAGCCTACGAACCTAATAAGGTTTTTTCAAGTAATTTTTTGAGCCAAAATCTTGGAAATATCAGCACTTGGTCAAATGGAGATATCTTTTTACCGCAATAAAATGGGTATAGCTGAATGCCATATGAGAAGGTGAAGAGTTTTTAAAAAAAAGGCTTTCTTTCTTAGAATTTTACTCAAATTTAGTTGCACTAGCAATTGCTCATGGTTCCTTCCTCTATATACTCATGGAACGGAAGGCCATTCTCTTGGGAAAAAGAGAGTTATTAACTCGCATAATGTCAAGAAAACTTTGGTCAGCTCTCAGAATAAATTGCCCGAAAATTTTAATTTTGCTGGCAATATTCGCCTCGCCTGTGCGCCATTGGCTTTAAAAATCGGAAAATGATAGTTAATTTGCACGGATTCAATATTGGAGTGGACCCGTTTGTGGTTTTTCAACGCTGCAAGCCTGAAAATGTTCTCAATTTTTATTGGTCAGACCCTGCGTAGATTCATCCTGTTAATAACTCATACGAAATCTAATATTGGAGGGACTGGAAGGGAAAATAAGCATGTAAAATATCAAATTCTGTGTTCGCGTCGCGGTTTAATATCATCTGCCGAATGTGGAGATGAGGTGAAGAGAATGGGCGTCCATTCGAAAGCAACTACCTCTTATCTGGCTCTCCCAGTAGCGAGAAAAAATGAAAGAGGTGTCCTACGTCAAAGAGTTGGGGGTGATTATTCAACACAAAGTTTGTAGAATTTTGGCTTCGAAGATAAAAAAAGGCGTGGTTGGAACTAGTCAGCTGCCAAAATCGATAGTTGGAATGCACTTTACGTTGCTGCTGGCGTCATCCACTGGTACTGATTTGGATTCCGTCTCTTTGAAATACTTCGAAATAGTACCAATGGATTACGAACGCTATGATGATCAATTATTTATACTGAAGTTTTCATGAAAAGTTTTACCACGAATATAATTCCAAGAGAAATCACTCGCTAATTTCAGTTAATTCTTGCAGTAGGGTCCATAATGAAAATATTATATCGGAATTGGCAAGTCAAATTATGGTTGCTATTTTCATAAAAGACCCATTCCTTGTTATTTATCGTAACTTTAAGATAGGAACTTATTTCTTCGTGTAGAATTTATGATTTTAATAGCCCATTTTATGAATAAACTGCAAATAAGTAATCAAGAATGTTTTGTTTTTCCGCTAGTCTTTTATTTCAAAAAGAACAAAATTTACATAAACCATGTAGCTATCTTCCATACTAAATTTATTTTTAAATTTGTTAAAATTGAAATGCACCGTAATGAATTAAAGGCTGTTGGATTATTTGAGTGATATGAGAAAAACTCTTCCAAAACCCATAAAGCTTCTTAAGATGGACATCATCACTCTGGCTCTATAGGTACTCAGTATTGAACCGCAGACAGTTAGTGATCCCTCGTTAATACAAAAGTTATAATCCGTTTTTAAGACAGGGTAAATATAAGTTTTCAGCCTTAAGACCACTTCTAACTCCCAAATAAGATCTATATTAGTTCCGTATATCTCCTCTTGGTTCACTGTGCAATTTTTTTGGTACCTACTCGATAGTGAAGCACACATTGATTTCTATTATGTCAGAGAGAGTGCGATCAATTTTAATACCTTTAGCATCTTTCAAAATGGTATAATACCATCACTGTCTTCATTTATATGATCATGCTGTGATAACTTATATATTATTCAACAAGCCAAAAATATTTTCGTTAAAATACAATGTCATTACGAGTTTCAATCTTTGAAACTTCTTCAAGCTAAAAGTAGCTCGTTATTTGCACCCATTCGAAACTAGAATGTACTAGTTCTAATCTGAATCGCACATTAACCTTTTGACTTTGTCGCCATAAAATTGAGTTCTCTATAGAAAGTTAAATAGCTGGACATATATTTATTCTCAACCTTGAAAATTTAATTTTGTTTCAAGTATACATCTACATGTCAGCTTAAATAAAGGTTACAAAAATAAATAAGATGCAGGCTTCATAGATGATCAATATTTACCGGTGGTATTATTCTGTACCTAACTCTGTAGGCCGTGCTTTTCCGTCCTTTCACCTCATATTTAAAGATGAGAGAAAGTTTTCATGTTCCCTCTTTCATTTAAATATTTTCTTGAGAGGCATATAATTCCGCAAAACGCGATTATATTGGGTTATTTTCTGCAGGCAGAGATGACATCGAAATGCTGGTTCCGATGAATACTATTAGCATGAAATTATGAATGATAGTGTACTTCAGTTTTGAATAACCTTATTTACGCCTTTATTCGCCTTATTTACGTCAAGGTGGAAGTATTTGCTTTCATGCCTCTTTGAACTTTGGAGTTATTTTTTTTAAATCCATTACTCATGAGTTTTGTTTAGCCGCAATATTATAAATGGAATTATAGAATTTCTAATCACTGTATTTAACAATCCCGGTCAAGTCAAATGATTTTTTCATGGCGAATTTCAACTCTGGTGGAATTCTAGAGGTTGAAAGGTTTTGAAAACCTCCAACAAATGAGATTATATGACACTATGTAGCTAAATTTTAAATCCTTGAACAAAGATCTCATCCGTGTAGGAGTTGATAACGACTTCAAGTTTTGCCCTGCGAGCGTGCCGCCAAATTAGCCTTCTCAGCCAAGGGGGATTTTTTAGCCCTCTTATTAATTTATCTAAAAATGGACATTTATTTAGAAATGTACTTATTTATGTGAATGTCACATAATGCTCAGTTGTGAACTGCTTCCGCCTTTGTTGAAGTCAGACATTGTGACTCACCAGCTTTAAACTTATTTTGCCTCATCTTTCCTCGAAAGATGTTAAGAAACACTTCCTTTTTCCATATTTGAACTATACTACTCACAAAGAGTACCGGACTCGACTAAATTTTTCATTCAATCTAATCATTTTAATTTCAGAGGTACTTTAAAAAATCTGATTTTACTATGATTCAAGAGAAAATATTTATGAAATGTTAACCAAAAATGTAGTAACAAAGAGTTTTGGACATTTTCTTGACTTAATTGTATGGTGCTTCTGAGGCCAAACTATATCTAGTATAACACAACTGGAACTGGATAAACTCTAGAATAACACAGTAGGAATACGCGGGTGAAAACGGAAAAGTATTATCAAGTTTGAAGCAATCTAAATAGAACAGATTTTTAAATCGATTACATTTTTTTATCAGAAATAAAAAGCTAACTTATAGAAAGATGGACTTGGACGAATGTGTGAAACTCCAAGTCTATATTCTATTGATGAATACATCCTGTAAATGAGATGTTGATTGATCCTGCGGCTAAAAAAGTATTTCAGTCTTAGTTCAAAATCAGTGATAATGTTTCATTAGAAGTAATAATATTTATCCTTGAGTCAAATGACTTTTAACACGTCACCATTTATATCGAATGCATATTTGAATATAAAAACCGTTGATAGAAAAATGGAATAATATTTATGAGAGACATGGCATTTTACCCGGAAACAGTATTTTATAAAAATAACCTACTCATTTTACTTTTATCCAAGTACCAATGATCCAACGTGCGTATCTACGCATTTTGTAAAATAATCTATTCCAGAATTCACAAAAAGGACTTTCTCATAAAAATTTATTTTAAAATTTATAGCCATACATCTTCAACTATGTACTTTTCTTCATCACTATTAATGATATGATCCTATCTCAATTAAATTTCACCGTAGGCTGCATGTGGCAGCAGTAGCAGTAAGAGTTTTCAAATGACATAAATCATTTTTGAGTGTAATGAAATCTATCACGTCATAGTTTAAGTGAAAATAGAAATAATTAGTGCAAAACATAAAATTGAAACAGATTATGTTCATTGAGCTTGTTAAATTATTTTGAAATCAACATACTATATTTTCCTTAAAAGTAAGTGATTTTAAGGCCAGCATCTATATTTGATAAAATATTGGTACTTCTGAGGTTAATAAAAGTCGCTATTATGTTTCTAATCTTAGAAAGAAGGAAGGAATTCTAAAATTTTGTGTGCATTTGAGATGCCTGAATTTATAGACCATTGCGTAAAATCATTTTCTGAGAAACAATACTCTTAGATAGATACAAGTTTTAATGGCCAAGGGCATTTACTGTGAACCAAGTACATACAGTGAGAAAACTGTGGTTGGTTTTACAAAATTTGTTACATAAATTTAGTGCAAAAACTATAAGTCAGTATTCTTCATACCATTTTGGATACATATTTTTACCGTATTATCTATTATCATACTGATTATATACATGATCTTGATTAATTTTACTGCACATTATTTCATAATGGTTTTTACATTAGTAGCTAATATTTATGTGAAGTAATCAAATACCCTTTTTCAAATGTTCTATTGTTCCACTAGATATTTGTATAATTGGGATTTCAATGATATAGCTGTAGAACTTTGTTTCCAGGAAATAAGGAGGGATTTCCACAATTTTATTGATGTTAACTGAAATTAGTTCTGAAAGGTGATGGTGTGTTGGCTGGGGTAATAAAAAAGGTCTGGAATTGACCGGGTTGAAATGAATCAGGTTCTGAGGTTTTTTTTATTGAACATTGTAAACAGATAATCGGGATTTTTGCTTTCAAAGAGATTGTATAAAAACACGTCCAGGAAGTATTTTCTCCTATTTTTTATCTTTAACCACCTTAGTTGCATGAGATAGGGAGATGATGTGTTCGTCTTTGAGCAGGTTGAATATAAATCTGGTATGCGAATTTATTTGCCTTTGAATTTTAGTATCCAGTGCATTGGGTAAATCTGGCCACATAAACCATTTAATTGTCTATCGGAGTGGATATTACTACTGTTCTAATTTTTTCAGTTAGAAAGTTCCTTTCACCCTTCAGTAGGTAAAAATCTCTAGAGGCTTTATTTAAAGTACCATCAATATGTTGATTCCATGATAGTGTGGGAGAACGATTACCCTAGATTATTAACTTTGCTGGAGAAATGAACCCAACCATAACTTTTGGAAAATTTTTGAAATCAAATTTGTTTATAAATAGTTTACTACCAAAATAATAGATTTATTTCTTGCTAGAATTAAGGATAAAGGAGTTCCTTTCGAACTAATGAGAGATCGCCTTAAGATCAATGTTGATTTTACTAGTCTTTTTTTACTAATCTAATACTCTCTACTAATAGTCTTGATTTTACTAATCTATACTAGTATTGAACTTACTTAGTGAACAGTGTAGATAAATTTGGAGATCATCCGCGTAAAACATATATTTTCAAAACACCAAGTTCTTTAGAAAAACCAATATATACAGAGAAAAAACATAGGCCCGATTTCCAGCGGGAAATATTCCCAATCGAGACCTTAACAGCCTGTCTGCGACCTGATAGATAAAAATGGAACCAATTTAATACCCCCGTGGAAAAGTTGAGCTCCCTCATTTTTCGTAAGAGAAGTAGATGATCAACACGGTCCAATTCTTTTCTAAAATTGAGCATAACAAGAATAGTCACCATTTTTTTGTCAATAGTCTTGTGAATTTGTTCTGCTATTTTGATTATGGCAGTTCGTGTACCAAAGTTTCAGCGAAATCCAGATTGATATGGGTCCATCAAATCTTCAGATATAATAAATTGTAGAGCTCGATTATAAAAAATACGCTCGAAGCATTTGGGGATGGTACACAGAATAAAAATAGGCATATAATCAGATTTTTTCGTGGGTTTTTTCACCTAATTAGTAGGTCTAACCAGCGACGTATTACGTATCGTGGGAAACTGAGCATACTGGAGGGAATAATTGAATATTTCTAAAATAATCTGAAGAATAACAGGGTAGGATTTCTTCAACATGACATAGAATATTTGATCGTAGCTTGAAGAGTGAGATTTTGAATGGCACAATAATTTGCTAAGTACTTCAGGGAGAATATAATCAAAATAAATTATTTCATTAATAATTGGTGTGTATGTAACAGAGGAAGAAGTATCTGTGGCGTTAGACGGACGACCTTGGGCATTAGGGTTTACAGTTGCTGATGAGATGAAGTCACGGGTGAGTTGATTTGTCATAACATCAGATATAGCGGGATCATCCCGATAATGAAATATCCCGAGTTTTCGTAGTTCTCGTCACTTGCTATTTGCATCGGAAAAACAGAAAAGACACTCATCAAAATTTCGCCGTTTATAATCAGTGATTAGCTGTTTTACTTCGTTTCTTAATTTATTGAACTATCTGTGGAACATTGGAGTTCTTGTGCGCACAAAAATACGACGAAGTTTATTTCTCTCATAAATTTTGATCTTAATATAACCCGTTAACCATGGAGCGAAAGACTGTGTAGGGTATTTTTTAAGTATGGAGCATGGAAATTCGTTCATACAATAAGGTTCCTGTTGAAAAGTTCAACTTTAGTGTCAATAGACGAAGTAGAGAAAATCTCACTCCAATCTTGCGAAGTTATGTCAGCGTGGAAATTTCCTATGTTGAAGTTTTAGAAATCACGGAAGCCTAATGGCCAAAAGGGGAGAAGGATCGCTTTTAAATTTGTAGGTGAGGGCCATAAGGTCATGAGTAGTTAGAAAAGATATGGGAGTTTGCATGAAGTGTGAAACTTATTGAATATTCTCTAAAATGCAGAGATCAAGACACGTGTGACTATCTTCCAGATGGTGAGGAGCTTACGTGCATATTAAGTTAAGGTTATTTGGAACAATAAAACTTTTTAAACGGACACTGTTTGGACTCTCTTTGAGCATGTTTACATTTAAATCACCAACAATTATAATATTCTTATAGTTTGGGCATAGTAATAGGAATTTGTTTTCAAACTCTTCAATAAACCCAACTTTAGGAGGATGGTATATGAAGGAGTGTAAAAATGTAGATCTATTTTCACCATAGATTTCACAGATTATGAATTCTGGTCGAGAGGATTACACTGAGTGGGAATGAGCTAGCATAGTAAATCTTAGTTTATTATGAATATATGTTCCTACTCCACCACCAAGTTTTCCTTCTCTATCATTTTGAGCCGAATTTTCGGCACTAATTTGGCCATAATTTCGCCACGGACATTTTCGCTCGCGAACATCGTCGCGAGCCTGACATAATGCGAGATGTTCTAAGTGCGATAGGGAGATTTCAAAATGCGCACTGTTGGCGATATTGCGCGTTGTCGGCGATATTGCGCGACAAGGACAAGGTGCTCTACTTTTATAGTAAATTCGCATCTGGCGTACTCTTTTCGGAACTTTGTGCAATAGTGCTCCTCTACGCCGCCGTCTCAACCAATGGCTGGACGAACAGTTCCTCTACTACCCCCAAATCCTGCATCGGTCAGCTGACTCCACTCAATTGCCAGCCGCATCGAAACAGCGCGGCGCTCGCCCTCTTGGCATCTGCCTGTCACCGGGGAAGGACGTATCTGCTTGGTTCCAGTTGTGGCTTGTGTTCGTCTTGTGTAGACCAAGTTAACGGTATTTTGCCTACGGGCTTGTTTTCTATTGTAATATTTTTTGTTATATAAATGCTGTTACTTGAAGCTAATCAAACTGGCTAAGGTTTTTGTCATTTTCCTCTCGTTTCCGCCCACCATTCGCAGTCAATTCACTCGCGACGTCAAGTTTCAGTGGCTTGCGTTTCAATTGCAATGCAGTAAGTAATTTGGAGACCATATCATTCGGAACTTTTCCTTTCAACTAGGTTTTCGACGTACAAATGACATCGTTTGTAAGATTTAGGCTTATTTTACTCCATGTCTCACCCATGAAGATATATTACTTTATACTGTAGTGAGCAAAATAAAACTTTAAGGCATAAAAGGTTTTCATTAAAATTTATTTAATCTCACAAAATGTACCCTGGTATCTTTTGATTCTTCTTCATAGCCTCCAAAAATCGTTCCCTGACTTATATACATCCTTAATTACGTAGATCTCACCTATCCAAAAACATGCACATGACCTCAGTTAACATCTGTTTCTTCAAGTAGCTAGCCAGTTGCAGCAGTAAACTTACTCTGTGGCTCTTATAATAAATCAAAAAAGTAATTTATATAAAGGAGATATCACTCATTTAACTGGAATTTTCACTTTAGAATTAATTCGGTAAGTATTAATGATATGAGATAATTATCACAGTGACGGAACTAGGTGCACATCTACTTTATATGTGATTCCAGGTTTGGACGGAGAAAATATAACAAAAATTCATATGTTGCATATTAAATGTAATACCTACTGGATCTGTAGTTCTTGAAATTACGATAAAACAATGTGCTGATGACTTGAATCATATGATCGACATAAGTCTTCGTATTTTGTCTCCGTATGTCAGGAATGAACTTCGAGTACCTTCAGAATTAAACATGAATTGTCTGAGATAAGAACTCTTTAATTTCCTGAAAATAACTCTTCACTCTTGTGACATATTTGAAAGTGTACAGCGAGTTTGGAATGATTTTTATTTCTGTTCAATTATCTTTTTCTAATGATTGACCTGCATCGGATCTTTCCACTAACTAATCAAGTAAATGAAATTCGTGTTCAAAATTTTCATTTCTGAATAAAAATCAACCACTCATACAATCAGATACTATCTGATGGATCGTAAGAAGTACCGAAGAGTACACCATGCACGAAGTTTCTGGATCTACCTTTGAGTCGTTGTAGGCGACGATTCTCAAAATCAAATCTAATGTTTTACTCATATAAATGAAATTGAAATTTGTAAAAAAAGAAGTATTTTTAAGACAAAGTGGCCATACAGTTTTAAAAAAGAAAAATATAAACTTTCCCTCTTAATCTTGCATACTAATTTAATTTTCTTCGAGAGTAATGAGTTATATTGTCGTCGCATTCAAACAGAGAAAACCTACTCATCCCAAAAAACAGCGCACGCAATGTGAGCGTCGTAATTTTTGTCAGCAATCAAATTTTACATATTCCATCTCAACACAGTTAGAATCTTTGTTATCTTTGAGCATAATATTGAAAGGTAATTATCAATACCATAATTAAAATATTATAGGAATTAATATAGAAAATCCAAAGTAAATTTCGAGAGAGTTTCGAATGGCTCGGGTGCTGCTAAGAGTTGACATACTGCATGATCACTCCAAAATTATTATATCCCTAGTATAAACGCATAATCCTGGAGATTTTATTGACCATTTTTTGCATGTTATTCCTAAATTATTGTATTCCTTGAAGATTTTATCCGTACACAAAAATCTGGAGATTTTAACGACCATTTTCCGCAGGAGCTAGCAATAGTCAAATATAAACTTCCTTATTTTTGAGGTTTAGACTTTCGCTGTTCCAATGAAAGCTCATACCATGTAATTCAAATTATTTGCGCCCTGCAATAAATGCAATCAGTTTGTGTAAAATGAGTTGATAGTCTTCACGCAATAGTTTTCTCAGTAATAAACATTCTTCTATTCCCAGAGCAATCTTTGAAATGAAATCATTCATGCAAATCATTCTAAACTATTTCTCAATAATTTAGAAACACAAAATCTCACTGGACGAAAATTTTCTCATCGTTATTTGATTTTCATCTTTATCTTTGATTTATTTTCATGTTCCTCCCATGTTGAACACAATCGTAATTCTTGGCGGAGAATATAGCTAGTGTAGGCCTTTCTGCGTGGTACCGCTATTGATTTAGACAGTTGGTGCACAATTTTCTTGATATAATTTATTTTTTCAGGCGAAGAATTGGAAATTTTAGGACACAGGTTTGGACTCGTTACGCGTATCTGACTCTTTTAATCAATCCATTTCTGAGAATACAAACTCTTTAAAGAAATCCTTAACGAAATGAAAATAATAAATAAAAACAATAAACTCATGAAACATTTAAGCAAAAAAACATTTTTGGTTAATGCAAACAACAAATGAATAACATAATAAAGCACACAAAATAAAAACATA
The DNA here is from genome assembly GCA_963169105.1 of Ceriagrion tenellum. Taxonomy (NCBI): domain Eukaryota; kingdom Metazoa; phylum Arthropoda; class Insecta; order Odonata; family Coenagrionidae; genus Ceriagrion; species Ceriagrion tenellum. The sequence goes on from OY720632.1 coordinate 67,663,764, forward strand.
AATAAAAATTCACGGGAGCACAATGTTTCACTAGATATTTTAAAAGCATTTTCTGTGCAGTCTGCTCTCAGACATCAGTTATCCTTTTTATAATGATAGCAATATAAGCATCCGTCGTTTTGATCAATATAATTCCATAATAATTTGTTTGAACATAAAGCTTACGGAAATGGTTGCATGAAGCGACTGCTTTAGTATTAAAGGAGAAAACCTGCGCTCGATTCCCAAAATCGCCTCTTTTCGCAGATCCCGACCGCGGTCAAATACGACACACATAAATCCGGGTCAGCGCTGTTTGCGCGGACTGAGTGACCAATTGCAGAGGTCAGCTTGCGGGGTCACGGAAGGGATTAGAGAGGAGGTAGAGGAAAGCTTGGACGAAAACTACGCGTCAGGCCGATGGGTCGCGAGGAGGGTAGAATTGGAGCAGTTTGGAGATGACCTTCTGGGATCAGCCCAAAACATATATCACGGGATCTTGCCCCATAAGACTTTTAAGGAAAAATACCTGGGAGGGTTATTTTGAGCATGTGACGAGGGTTGAAATCAGATTCGAGCTGATTTCCTGCGAGACCGCGCCAGGCGAAGTACCATGTTCTACCTCAGGCTGCATGCGCTCGTCAAACCACCGGCAGCAGAGCTGCTCACTGAGTAAAATGTATGCACAAATCAACGGGCGTTAAAATTGGTCGCTCCGCTTCGTTCGCCCGCGGGTCTTCGGAAGAGGAGCAAAAATGTCCAAAATCGCGAGCAACAGGCTAGATATGCAGGTCCGTGGTGATGGAACTCCCGATGGAGGATATGCCGGTGAGATCCCTGGTGGCAAGAGTCGCGTCACACTGGAATGGCTAATCCGAGGGTGTAATTTGTTTTCAAGCGTTGAGCTGCAAATGAGGAGATTGGTAACTGCCCATTGTAACTGTTCATTAGACCAGAACTATATGACTGAGTAAATTCTGCAACTACTCTAGAAGAAATTAACAGTCACCATTTCATTTTTATTTTAAGAAAGCCTGATATGCATATTTACTGCCTATTAACTTAATTTAATTATTATAACGAATCACTTGTTTTTCCTCTAGAATTATAAAAAATATAAACATATTCCTCCTCTCTATAACAAATACACAATATTATTTAAATTTGCATGCGAAAATTGAGGCTTGAATAAAGTGGCCTATGTAAACTTTGCTACTTCCAATTAGTATAATAGATAGTATACATGTGGTAGAGGAAGACCAGAGTAGGGGTAGAAACTGAGGTAAAGTAAGATAAGTGCGAGCTTGGTAAATAATTCCTCGTAATGTATTTTTTCCTTAGAATATCTGAGTAACAGTATTTATATACAAGCAATATTGATGGAAAGGGAGTTCCTTATATTTTTCTACTGCAGAGTACTTCCCTAGTGTCCAATCATTCATTTTATATTAATTTTTATAGTTGTATTTGTAAAAACCAGAAAACTCGCCTCAATATGGCTCTTAATTAATCAGCACTTATGTTCAGCACCACTAATATTTTCAATATCTAAACAAAACTTAAATTTTCTCTTCCACAATTCATTGGAAAATTACATTACATGACAATGGTGTGTAAACAGTCCTCACCCTAATATCATAATTCCTGGTACATTTACCCTCTCATAAATGACTTGTCCTCAGGTCTTTTAAATTCTACTTACCCTCTGCCCAGAAGTTGTGTAAAATTACTGCTATATTTCTTTATCACCTATGCTTCTCCAGTGCTGTCCACTTTATCACCGTTCCCAACATAGAGAGAGCTTTTCCATTAGTTTATTGCGTACCATAATTGGCGCCGTAATAGAGCCTGGCTCTAAAATTAAACCATTTTAGAATTGAATGTGTTGTAAAAATTCAATTGCCTAATTCTCTCTAAAAACACCATTAATGCTCTTCTGCATTGAATTATGTGAATTTGTACACTACTAATGGTAAAAAAACGTTCAAGGAGTGGACAATATTGGGTTTATGGACGTGAAACATAAGTATAACAACGGAAAAAGATAAAAAAGGGCAATTATTTGAAAATATACCTCTCAACATTGGTGTATTACTAATTACCCATTAATGTTTCTGCAGGCATAATCTTCTCGTCTAAATAACGAAGCCTAACTTAATTTTGCACTATAATTTCAAACTTATGTTGAATGCTTGTATACAGGGAGGCAAGCTAATAGTAGTAGAGAGATAGATAGATATAAATAAATTATAAATGTTAGGCTCGTAATTCATTGATTGATTAGTAGTTTGCTTTATTATGCGTGGCAACAATTAGTCCCATTTATAACTAAGACCTTGGCAAAAAAAAGAAGATGATACGGTTCATGCATGTTGGTCATGAAATTCAGGACACCAAAATACCACCCTAGTGGTAAAGAGTATTATTCCGAAATACTTAGAGTTTACAGAAATACTCCCATTTTACTAGCACAAGGTGGTGACATCAGCAGTTAACACATTGATAGTGGAACTATGGATAACCAAGAAATTAAATATATCTAGGTTAAAAATTTTTTCACTGAGAGTTAAATGTTATGATGCGATAGGACAAGAGAGAAAATATTTCGGTTGAAGTTTTGTGGGAATGAAAGTAGCTGAACGAGATAGGGATAGGACTAGGCAGGAAAAGAATGCTATAGTGGGTTTATTGTAGGATGAAGGGACCAGGGGATGAATGGGTGGGAGAATGGAGGAAAGAGGGTAAGCGAAAGAGTTGGCATGGATGGGGAGAGGGTGGGTGTTTGTATTATAAATAAGAAGGATGAAGCGGGGTATCAGGAGGTGATGCGTGGAGAGAGGGAAAGGCAGGATGCGGAAGGGAGGCGATGGGAAGGGGGTGGCCCGGTTGATGTGCTGTAGGGTGGGAGGGGGTTGACGAGAGGGGAAGTTTAAAAGTGAGTGGGGGGACTGGACGGATTTAGGGGAGGAGAAAGGGGGATGGAAGGGTTTGCTACGTACTCTTAAATATTTCACGATTCGAGCAGGGTTTTTCGACGGGGATGGGGGTTGAAGCGAGCGAGGAAGAGGAAGAGGGAGAGAGGTGAACTGGTTCCGTATAGTGAGTGAGGAATATCAGAGGGTGAGAGAGGGCAGAGGGAAACGTTGGTGGCTGATGGCAAGCATGGTATCTGAGGGAACCTGGAGAGGGATGGTGTGAAGAGTGTATTTTCATCCTGGGTGCTGTGGTGCGGGAAGGGTTTGAGCAGGTACCTCCCCCACAGTTTCTCTTTTAGTACAGCAAGGTTCCGGACGAATGTGTAGGATTTATTTTTTATTTTTGGTGGGGAGTGATTGAGTGAGTGGAATACGGAGAGCAATAAAGTGAGAAAGAAGAAAGAAGTAGATAAAAAGGTGCAAAGCAAGTGAGAATGAGAGAGGATGGAAAGAGAGGAAGGAATTGGTGGTTAAATGAGAGAAGAGGAGGGCACAAGGAAAGCGAAAGTAAAGGATGGATGAGGTAGTAGAGAGAGAAATAGTGGTTTCCTTTAACTTATTTATTTGACGGCTCGTGAGAGGGGGGCTGGCAGCATCGAAAGGGTAGAATGATGGGTGGTATAGGCGTGGTTTACACTTGGGAAAAGTTTAAACAGAGAAAAAGAGAAAGTGTAGTTGGAAGGATGGACAAGAGTAGAAAGAGATGAGTGGATAGATAGGAACGGTGTTGGAGTGTATTTATTTTGTTCCATTTTTGACAGTGTGGTAATAAATAAGCAGGTTGTATCGTAAATTAAAATGAATTCTCCATTTCTTAAAATTAAATTTATGATAAAATAGCCTTAAAAAGCGTTCCCATTGTATAATAAAATAGATTCTCGATGGAAACGGAGTGAAATGAAGCAGTTGTTACAGGAAGATGGAAAACATTAGAAATTAATTTACAAGAAACTAGCCTTTTGATAAAATGAAATATTCAGGGAGAGATATACCATAATATTACTGTCTCTTCTTTTAATTGATTATGAGACTTAAGAATTCAGGAACTGAACAATGCACTCTGATGAAAATATTGGTTTGATATTTATAAATGTGTGATACCCTTCTCAAAAAGAGTTGCATGTAATCAAAATTATTGTCGAAACCCTACAAAAATTACGTCAGTGTTAGTGCTATAAATTGAATAATTTTGTGAATATAAACCAAGGGAAATGGCCGATTTAATCATCTCCCTACTCTCTTACGTATTTCTCTCTCACTTTTCGACGGTTTTCTGAGGGAGGGATGGATAGATATTCAAAAAATGCGCACCCATTATTTACCAGAATATTTTTACTGTAAGAAACTGCTATCTTTAGTAATTTTAAGTTATGTTGCGCTGATTTCCCTCATTAAAATCAGGGACTTTGGATGTGGTGTGCACTAATTCTCTCAATCTATGTCTCCCACCCCACAAATTTCAATCTCTTATCACGCCGGGTCACGCGTGGAAAGCCGGATATGTAATTTTTTCGAGGCTACAGGAAGTGCGGGAGAGAGAAAGATATATGTAAGGGGCTGGTACTCAGGCTTTTTTTAATGCTGCATTCGAAGCAACCTCACGGGAAAAGGCTGAGAGAACGGCGCACCCACATCACCCATCGCACGAAGGTGCAGCGAGAAGGGAAGGGAGGGTGGGCTTGAAATTTGCCAAATGTGAGGACGGAGAATGTAGGGTGAGGGCTAGGAGTGATAGCTACTACGCAATATTGATCTGCCTTCGTAATCTCAGCATTGGAAAAAGGATCGATATGTCGTGGGATGAAGTTTTTTATCGGAAGAAAGATTATCCTGTTGAAATTTCAAGCTCTTCTATTTTGGAATTCATTCTCATGATATAAGAGCGGTATGCGTCTTCCAACAAATTTTATATTTATGATATTTTTATCCTTCTACAAATACTATCATCATGAAACCTTCTTAGTGTTTATTTTTTCCAAATATATTTATCCATAAGTTCGTAACTGATGAATTTACTTTAAGCTTTGGTTTAAAACTAGTGAAAAAGCATTTTGGTTTTGGTATAACACTTTGAACGTCAATATCGATGTCCAGTGAGTGAAATTTTTATCATTCCGCAGATTTTATTCTCATAGCACATAAAAGGCCACAGAGTAACAGGATGCACCCAAAAGACGAGTCGGAATGTATCTCTAGAAGAGTAATTGATTGAAAGACAATTGAACCTTGAATTTTTTTTCTAGTTTTTGCACATTTTTTTAATTCAGATCTATATTAATGCGTTGATACACCAGGATATACCCCACGTGATTGTATAGGTATGTTTGTGGTAGGATCCTACTCTAAAACTGAATTGTATTTGATTGAGTTGTCATGTACATTGGTAATTGTGTAGGGCATAATTGGCTAAATTTTATTCAACCAATCGTTTGCAGAAGACTTTATTCTCTTGCAACCAAAGTTTATGAGATATTTTTCCTACAAATTAGAACAAATATGTCTTTAAATAATACGTTGGTGTAATTCAATTTTCAGCACTCAATAATTTAAGATTAAAGAGAATTTCAAATTTTCTATAAAAGCAAAGGAGAAAAAGTCTTGGAGTTTTAGCCTCGGCCTATACACATAATCACGGGAATAGAAACCGTTTTTCTCATTCAGTGGTCAACTGATGACCGATTTGCAAACATAGGAGTCTATATCTTTGCTTTTATTGATATTTTGGATTTCTTTTCGATTTAAGATTCATCAAAGTCCTTAAAGTCAACAATGCGACAAATTTGTAGCTAATGCATACAGCAATAGATGGCTAGTTAGCCCATTTCCTTCCGTTCCCTACACCTCCTCCCTTTCGAGGCTTGGAATAATACAGCTCTGTGTTCATCGCATAAGAGCATATCGAGGGGAGTAGAGAGTTGAAACGCACAGGACGCATAGACTTGGGGCAATGGACGAGAGGGGGGAAGGAATGTGGCTACCAATCTGAAGAGGCAAAGAGAGCGAGGCGATGAAAGGACAGAGTTTGTTACGGAAAAAGACCACCACCTTTTGGTGCAGCGGGGACGACATCACAGCTGAAAGAAAGACGAAAGGGTGTGAGTGAGTGAGTGGGCGGGAAAAAAATGAGCGAGGCGTGAAAAAAAATGACGAGATACGTCCATGAGAGGAAGAGAGAGGGAAGGGAAATGAGGCATGCGAGTGGTGAAAATTGGTGTGGCAGCGCGGAAACGGCTCCACGCGGCGTGAGTGAAAAGCTAGGAATGAAAAAAAGGTGTGTGCGCCCTGTCGAAGGAGACAGAGAACACGTGGAGAGGGTGGGTTTTCTGTGGAAAGGGGAAGGAAGGGAGTTATCGTGTCGCCTGAAGGGAATATGAAGGTTTGAACAAAAAACTGGTACAGAGGGGAGGAGAAGAAGGGGCGCTTTCAATGGTGAAGAGCCAGCCAGCATCACCCTCCAGGAGCATTCCGCTCCTCTTTTTTTACTGTGAAAAAATAAACAAAAGAGCGGAAAAAATGCGTGAGCTCTGAGGTGGAAACACAAAAGGTAGCGTGGTTGACTGTACTGTGAGAAAAAGGGTGGTGTTTGTGCGGCATGAATGGATATTGAGTGGGGAGGCGTGAAAGACCATCGAGGAGAGAATGAGAGAAAAGGAAGGAAGAGAAGAGAGTGGCCGAGAGAGTGTGGAGGTGAATGAAGAGTGGGTGGAGAATGTGATTTAGAAGGGGATCTGAAGTGGACGGGTGGCAGGGGTTGAAGCGCGAGGGGATGCTGAGGGCGGGGAGGAATATAGTGTGGCTCCAACCCTTCGGTGCAGGCTCTGGATTTTATAATATTTTTTAAGGGAAAAGGGGGTGGACTCGTGGATTTGAAATAACTTTGGGAGAGTGACGGCACTGCATTTCACTCTCCCAAAATGTCTGCACAGTGTTGGCCCTTCCTTCTGCCTTCTGAGGGGATGAGAAAGGCTCACACGAAAAGCTAAACTGTGTATAATGAGCAGCGATGCAACTGACCTCTGCTTATGAAAAGAGAATGGAATTGCAGACCATTTGGAATGAAATGAAAGGACAAAGTTAATGGTACGTAATTAGAGTGGTCTGGATTGAACCATGACCAAGAGTGTTTCCAAAGACCATTCTTCTTGGAATTACTCATTTTATTCAGCCAAAATTTTCCTTTCTTACCATTCTTTCCCATTTTTTGTGGTCAAGCATTGTCATAAAGAATAAAAATAAAGTTGTATCTCGTCCTCGATTCATTTACCTCTAAACACATACTTCACTTTATTTTCAATGTGACGATGAGAAAGACTTTATTAATCACCGTCAGATTTTTTGAATCCGTGCATACAGATCGCCATCTGAGTTCAACAGATTCAGGCGTAATTTAGTAGAAGCTCGTCATAGTAAGAAGCATTGTCATAAAGAATAAAAATAAAGTTGTATCTCGTCCTCGATTCATTTACCTCTAAACACATACTTCACTTTATTTTCAATGTGACGATGAGAAAGACTTTATTAATCACCGTCAGATTTTTTGAATCCGTGCATACAGATCGCCATCTGAGTTCAACAGATTCAGGCGTAATTTAGTAGAAGCTCGTCATAGTAAGAACAGCTCGTTTTGACTCACGGAGTTATCATCAGGTGCTAGATCCATGCAAGGATCAACTACCTGATATTGGCTTTGTAAGTCGGAACGTGTTGTAATGGTATTACAAATCTGTGGAAAAGTGCGAAAAGTATCCTACTTAAATTGTCTTCTTTATAATTTTTTTCAACCCTTATGGACTAATACCACCCTTCAATTGGATGGATTGGAGTTTAGGGAGGCGACCGTAAGCTAAGGCCATTTGCGCCATTGAGGACAGGTAAGGAAGGAAGGTTGAAGAAAGGCCCGGCGTCGGCATTAGCCTGCTCTTAACAAAAGGCACCAAAAGGACCATGGTTTAACGTTTCATCCAACAGACGGAGTATTGTACTTGAAGTGCCCTCCACTGGCCAAATTTAAACCAGGGAATCCTATCGTATTTCATTGGACAGTAAATTTTTGTCCAATAGTTAACCAATCTATTTATACTTGACGAATAGTTTCACCCTTGAAGCGTTTTACAAGGGTTGAAAAGAAGTTTTTTATGCTGATTTCGGTGCAGTAAAATCAATTTATCCGAGCCCATTTGTTTAAATTACTTCGTGAGAGGGACTTTGAACTTTGTGACTAGTTCGTTATGTTAACGTAAAAAATTGAACCACAACATTTTGAAGATTTTTGGCATGATTTTATTCCTTTCAACCTAACTTTGGGCGATATTTTAAATATGAAGTCTCAATGGCATAGTTAAAGTGAGTAAGGTGAGGTATTCTGAAGGATAATATAAAATGGAGTTCAGTAAATTCCGAGGTATGTTCTATTTTTCTTGTTAACCCGAGGTATATTGAATCACATCATCCTGCACAAAAATTTTTAGCTCAATATGCAAGTAAATTTATTAATATAAGTACGATTTAAATATATTTCCCAGTACCTAACTCAATATTTTTACAATTATTTTATTATTAATCTAATTCAGAGGCACGATTAATTTCTTAATAACGGTCAATCCTCTAAAATGCTACAGATTTTACCTCAGTATATATTATGAAATCGTGAATAACAAAGAAAAAGTAATCATTTTCTGAGCTGAGCTGAGATTTTATTTGTGCATATTAAAGTTTTGTAATTTCAGGATCTCTACTTTTCATTTTTTCCACATAATGATAATATTCTCGACTTGGCCGACCTAAGACAGCAAGATAGGTCCAACTGCTATAATTGGCTCTTCTCTTCCTAAAGTGCCGTCAGTCTTTTGTTGTGATTCCTCCTCGTTTCCTTTGGCTAAGTGTTATTTGCCATTTTTCTATGATTTTCAAGGAAATAATAAAATCACGCATTCTGAACTATAAAGCTCTTTCTAGCTTAATACCTGTGCTGAAATGACTTATCCTTTGATCGTTGGAGAATCCTTTATCATCATATTTAATCAGCTTTAAATAATACGCTAAAGCCATCTTTCTGGTTCGTCCGTTATTTGCTTCTTTGTCAAGCCCATTTGATTGCATTTATTCCCCAAGACAATAAAATTTATCAATTATCTTTATTTTCTCACGCCTTGTATTCATGTTTGTTTCTTTAACACGCTATTTTTTCGCCAAGTTTCCTATTATTCAACAATTTCATATTGTATTTCAGTTTTTTGGCTTCTTCGCTATTCTCATTTGGCCATGCTAAGCCATCTATGAATGCTAGACAACCTTAACAATAACCAACCAACAATTACCTAGATCAACCTTAGCAATAACCAACAGCCGGCCATAATGTGAATAACGCAGCATAATTTACCTGTCCACTACAGTAAAATTTGGGACAGTAATGCTTTGTTGGCGGCTTTTAGTGTTTTGATCTGGCATTTATGTTTTAGAAAGACAAACCATGTTAACTCGCTGGAACATAAAATTCAAAGATTACTAGTTTGAATCCCTTCGATATCCTTGCGTAGTGTGAAGAGATTTCACTTTTGGCGAAACTGGCAATGGATATAAAAATAAATTGCCTAAGATAAAAATTTAAATGTCTTGGAGTGGAACTGAGGATCTTCAACCTGCCGGATCAATCCACACGATCAGCATGCTACACTGGCTTCCAAATTTCTAAGGCAATTTTAAAGAACTAGAAGTTCAGCCCCTACCGTCAATCTAAGTTCTCACTCGTTCGGGAAGAGAGACATGTATTCGTATGAATATCACCCATACGTATGAAGATATTTCACTTCTGCGAAAGATATAGCTCCGTATATCCTTCAAAAATTGCCATAAGAATAAGAAAGCCTGGGTTTCGAGGTTATCTGCTAGTCTCTTTAAACCACAGGTCAGTGGTTAAATTTCCGGTCCTGGTGGTTTTTTTCCTGTGGAAATTTCTCTGAGGTGTTTGCCTTCGAATTAAAAATAGATGCTTCAATATAATCTTGGCATTAACTGCACTCAAAAACCGAGTCTCGGACTCGGCTCTGCGGAATTAGGCCAATACGAGAATTATTTTAGAGGGACAGGAAGGCTATGGTCGATTTGCGCCAAGATGGATCCTAACATAGAGTAGGGGTCACTCTGTGAGACTCTTGCGGAAGATGGGAGAAGCAATGAGCTGGGCAGTACGTCATTTCGCCGGTCAGGGACCTTGAACCCACTCGTCCTCACGAATTATGGCGCTCACATGCGAGAGGTAGGTTGGGATGGGATATCGCCTAAGATGCGCAGCCCGCAAACGCACGCAAATGGGTCGACCGAATGAAGGCAAAGACTGGTGCAGGTTGGAATATCTTAAGGCATCTATCAACCTCCGGCTCACATGTACGGGAGGCTCATATGAAACGTTTTGTTCTGCCGCCTAAACTGCTCGGTAAGGGTGTTTCACTCCCGCTGCGACGCCTATCTTCCGCTCTGTCTCGTGCTCCGATGTGTCAGCGTCACGCAGGTGTGACTCACTTTCCCGCATATCCCGCTTCCTGTCTCTCCCACGATACGCGTAACATCACTTCGAATGTGCCATCAATATCCTTTTGTGGAGACCTTGACTTTACCGATGAACTACTGCCTCGAATGGTGCCATCTTGATACTGTTTCATTGTCTCTGGTTGTGTGTTTTCTCGAAATAAAATATTGATGATAGTACGCGCTCTCAACAGCGATGTTCACACTTAGTAAACTACACTCACGCACAGTAATCTATAAATCTCAAACTCTTTGTCAAATATAAATTTGAGATAAAATTACTCAACTGTGTGATTAGTATAAACCCGATTTTGGAATATAAAATCTTTGTCATCTTTCACATTTATTCGCCCTCGGCACGCTAAAGGTTCTATGTCAAGAATATAACTGAAAGTAGGATATAGGTTACCGAGATGTATTTAGGAAAAAAAATTCATAATTTCCTTCCACCTCAGAATTTATTCTAAGAGAATGCTATATCCACTGGCAATCCTGCAAAAATTTCCTTGGCAAGGAATCAAATTTTTTCTAGCGTTATTTCACGTGCAACTACTTCTTTTTCCGAAACGGATTCTATTTGCAATACTTCTTGTTTTTATCCTTTCTTTTACTAAGAAGTATTTTGGCTACTTCTTTCCGCATCTACATTCACCCTCTATATTTACTTATCTACCACCCATTTTAGCTTGAAAATACTTCTCATTACGCGCCCCATCAAGATTAGCCGCCTCTTGTGAATTCTCCTGAATGCTTCCTTCCCCCCTTCATTTTTAGCTCTTCCAAATTTGTTTTCTAGTGTACCCAGCTCAATTGTTCCTCTCTCCTTTGAGCTCCGATCTGGAGATCCTAAGTGAACCCTCAAACTTTTGCACCGACCTTTTTTTTAAACTACACATTTCTGACCATGAGATAAGGGTCTTGACTTTCTTAATACAGCTACTTAATTAATCTTAAGCTAATTCACTCCTCATCTTCGCCCTTTTATTATCAAATAGCCAATTTTAAGACCAATGACATGCAATTACCATAACACACCGAGGTGTAGGAAGGTTTTATAAGAGAAATCATTTCAGTTTAATTTTTTTACCAGTTTATGTTTTCTAAGAAAAATGAAGGACGTAAAACATGATTAACTTAAAAACTACTTTTTATAGACATTTTTCTCGTTACAAAATCATCTCCGGCTTTTTTTCCATATCTGATTTAGTTTGGTGATTTTGACGGCATTTTGTACCTGATACATTTTAATTTATTTTCTAATCAACTCACTGGTCTTAATTTTAAAGTAATAAATAAAATTAACTGGTATATCTCACTTTCACCTTTGAAATTTTATGCTTTTGAGAATTAAAAGGGGTCTGCACCTACGGACCAGAAGATGTAAGTAGGTAGGAAAGAAAATAAAACATTATGTAGGGTTTTTTGACTGATAGGGAAGTAGATTCTTCAATTCAGTCAGAATTCCCTGAATTTTTGCATCAAGGGATTTGAATTACAATTTTTTTTCTGGTTACGATTTAGTTTATGCTTTATATGGATAGATGATGTTATTATGCAGATAGATGTCTCGCCATAATTCCATTTTTCCTCGTAATCATTCTCCGTGATAAGTTCTATGGGATATAGAGATGGTAAGAGTGGAGTTGTACGACAAAATTTAGGAGGATGGTGGGGAGATAAAATGAGAAGTAGAGGGATATTGATAACAGGATCGGGAATCAATGAAGATAGGGAACGAGAAAAATGCAAAGGAGGGGAGCCAGAAAATCACGAGTGTGAGAAACGCATAGTAAAGCCTTAGGGGAGAGATGGGAATGGTTGTTTGGGATGAGTGCAAGAGGTAGAAAGGAAAGTGCGAAGTGGGAGTATAGTGAAGTGGGAGTGGGAGGGAGAAAGGGTATAATTGGGAAGATTATATGAGATTATGCAGTTAATTAAAGTTCTTGGACAACTCGTCCCATAAGACAGAGAGGCAGAGAGAGAGAGAGAGAAATAGCGCAAGTGAGGTAAAAGGAGAAGAGATGAACTGGCGAAGCGGCATGAAATAAAGGAAGAGGCAGAGCAGGAGAAGAGGAAGAGACGCAGAGCTGAATAAAATGAAGAGACGTCCAGAATGAAGGGAAGTTAGGGATTGTATGAGAGTCGGTGGCCCCGTACGACCCCACCGTGACCCTTTGGCGAGGCTTTTGTCCTGCCTTGCCTTGCAATTCCATCCTCATAATCCCTCGTTAAGCACTTTTCAGTATGGAACCTATTTAAGGGGAGGAACGGGAGACTTCGAACAACCCCCATCCGCTCTCCATCCCGCCATACCCTCTCTCCCGTTGGTGGAGCCTAAAGGATTTCTAGTCGACCCCTCACGCTTCCCTGCACGCCAATGCCAGGCCGTGCGGTGGTCATACTACCTGAAACAGGCGGAGACATGAGAAGGCGGCAGCGGCGTATGGCCCCACGGCGCAATACACAATAACGAAAGTGGGGTTGGATGGCGGGCGAAAAAAATTCGGTTCTGCAGGTTTGAATCGTCGGACGGAAACTCTGTTAGGACAGAGAGAGAGCCCACGCTGCGGGGGAACTGTGGGCGTTGAGCATGGCGAGGACCGGAGTCCCATTCGATGAGATTATGTCCGTGTTGAAAACCGCCACACACTCGCCAAACCACTCCTTTTTTGTATTCAAGCGACAAGCCATAGAAATTGGAAATTTACTAAGTCCGTCCCGCGTGTGGCGCGGGGTTGACATTAGCGCCAATGGAACGCGGGACTACTGGACGTCCCCTGTTTTCACTGAATGACCAATCATTTCTCCGGCATCACTACGTATAAAGATTGATAATTAAAGGATACGGGTAAGTTCATTACGAAGTAAGGTAAAATTTACTGTTAAGGAGTTGCCTATATGCTAAGCTAAAGATGTATCTCACCGTAGTATATTTTTCCAAAATTGAGGCTTTGAAAGGAGAGGCATTTCCATATTTTGACAAGAGTTATTCATGAGAAATTTCCCAGATTAAACGTTATTTTATTTCAGCCAACTAGTGTCCCTCACTTCTTAACACAATAAAGTTAATAGCTTCTTATGAATTATGAATTTCTCTCCAAAGCAATCTTGGTTTCCTATTTCCCTTGTGTCACGAGTTAGTCGCAACTAAGTCTTTAAAAATCCTGGAAAGTTTGGGTAATCTGTGGAAAGTTTCATCACTTACTTTCTATAGTTTTCTCAACACTAAAAGGATTATACAGCCATAAAAAATTTCCCATTCAGATATGATTTTTCTATCAAACTTTTTGAATTTAAAATAATATAATGCCATGTGTCTACATATATCTTTTTATAAACATAGTCAAATAATGACTACATTTTACATATAGCTTAAAATGCGTTGCATTGTTAATTATTCATAATATTGCATGGGTAAATGGTGTGAAGGCAATAGATTCACATTAGCCTGGCAAATTATTGGTTTGTAACTTTCTTTAGTAATAATATGTCGGAAATATGTGAAGTTCCTTGTAAAATTTTCTATCACGTAACAGCTAGTATTCACCCTAGAAATCGATTTCCAATCTAAAGAAGGAGACTCTTAGGCTGAGGTTTAACTTGGTGAAATATTTCCATTGTAAAACTGGGGGGGGAATCACTTCTATCCCACATAAAAATGTAATTCAGGACACAAGTTTTGCTGCTGATTGCATTCTATGAAAAAGTATAGTATGTTGGCCCTAGTAACTAGATTTCGAAGACTTAATAATTTCGTGCTTCAGCCTTCAAATTTGTAGAGTAACTACGGTTGCAAAAAGCCATCATATGTCGTCAGGCCGAGTAACAATGAATAAAAAAATCATTCGATGTAATAATTCGATGTTTTTAGCTCTTATATCCTATTAAAAATTCTCTTCGTGCTTTGCTTTGGCTATTGAGGAAGGCATTTTTACATATTCTCCATTATCTTATGCTACACTATTGCTATTTACCAGGTTGATACCTGGTATTTAACATCAGCGTATTATCTAATAACTTTTGCATCTCTCGCCAGCAAGATTTAAATTCAGCAGCTGAAAAATTAATTCATTTTGGTAGAGTATAATACATTTTCAAAGATGTACGATTTTAGTTTCTTAGCACCATTAATAATATCCAATGCCCAATCCAAGTGATTTGCCTTATATATCTCCTAATTTTTCGTTGCTCCTGCTCCCACACTAACTAGTAGCAGCCAATTATATAAATTTTGCTGCTCCATTTAAGGCTCAAAACAGCAATAAACACTTTCAAATATCCTGAGACATACATTTTTGTCTAGTCTTTATGCAAACTGAAGCGTAAGATACGGAAATAAGTCGCTATCAGAATTTAACTTAGCTCATTGAATCAGAACTTGATGTAATGTTCTTGTGGGTTAGTTTCATTTCCTCAAATTGAAGACTATAATTGGGAAAGGAGTAAAAATTTAGCCAATTATTTGCCAGTTCGTCCGGTTAGTTTTATTAATAACATCTCCAATGAATCGCTGCTGTCGGTAACACAGACAAATGGCATTCTGCATTGTGGAAAAAGCTTTATAGTGAACCTCAGAAGCTAACAGATCCATCAGACACTACTTATAAAATCCCTAGTTGTAATTAAGCCTCTTACATTTGTGCGCAACAACATTGCCTTAGGCGGAAAGAATGGGACATAATTAAGAGCCGAGAATATTTTTGGGACATAATTTCGGGATGAGGTTTTCTTTTCAAAGAATACAAAGCATCAGGTGCTTTTTTCGCATATTGCATAAATATTGTATCATGAGTCATTCCAAATATGCCTTTAATTAATCCCCTTTACATCATTATTACAGTTTAAGATGACATTAAATTAATCCACTTAAAGAAAAGCGCAATTTTTGGGGTTTCTTTTTCTGCTAATCGATCCATAATTCTACCACCGCTCTACCTCAGTCTGCGTCAATGGAATATTTCCCTCATATAATTATTCTCACGACGGCGTTTCTTGCAACAGAATCACAGAGAGATTATTTAGAGGTGAAATGTTTACGTGAGAATGAAATGGAGGGATATGGAGTTATTTTCATCATATTTATTTCAGAAGGTCACACAAGCTGCTTAAGTCGTTCATCCAACAACCTGTAGTTTCATGATCAGTCAAAGAGCTATATTGTTTTAGTTTTCAAAGAGCCAGAGGGCTGTTGAAGGTCTTATAATCAAATTCTATGTGAAAGAAAACACTTTTTTTGGTCTAATATACATGTCAGTGCAGTCGTTCATAAATTTAGGGCCACCTATGCCCGTGATCAATGTTTTTCCTTTTAAATTTTTGGAAAAGTGTTGCCAGTGGCTGGAGGAATGTGAGGTAATTTTGCGCTCAAAACTTTACTATAGGAGCCTAGGTTTTTTATGTTCTCAGCCAATGATTAGAACGATTACTGTCTTTCTCGTTTTTCAACATTCAAACTAATACGGTGTACTCATTAATCAACCTGAATGCCTTAAAGCAAGTAAAGATCACATCAAAGTTCGTGTTTTACAGACTAAGCATTCTAATAGATCAATAAGTCAAGGGATGCTCAATCCTGCGTGATAGGTAAATCCATTGCGTTTAATTTATCTTTTCTGACGTTATTGTTGGTGGTAGAACGAGTGGAAGCTAACTCGCAGGGCAAAATTTAATAATATAACGGGTAAGTGGCCGATAGAGTTATTTTTCGTAAAAATGTGCCGGCGTTGTATCTCTCTGGCCTATCCTACCGGATTGGCCTGGGGGAGGAGAACAAGTCTGGTGGCGAAATAAGTGAAGGTCTGAGAGAGGTCTTTTCCCTCCGTTAAGGGTTAGTTAGAGAGCGGGAGAAGGGATATAGGAGTGGCATAAGCGTCCAGCGGCGAAAATTGTTTGCGGCGGCTGCGAGGGCAGAGCGATGGCCAAATACTACTGCGCAGCGTGAGTGTAGGGTACCTATTCTCCAGTCGCTCCTTCACGTCACTTCCGCAATAATCCGCATAATGCCCAAGTCCACTCCGACGCACATTCCTAGGGCAGGATTTCCTCCAAATCCCTCGTTAATCGCAATGGCGTGGGTTTTCCCGGGAAAGGCGGACGAGGTGACGGGGGAAGCTGGCGTGAGAGGAGAAGGAAAGGGGGAGGAGCGGAAGATGGCGTAGGGATAAAAAAACAAATAAAAGAGGTCATAAAACGGTAAAAAAAAGTAACAGAAATTTGCGAATCTATTTAAAAACCTTGATAAGTTTCATCAATGCTTAAACTTGGATAGCCTTAGCCTTAGATAGTTTTATTTCGATAATAGAAGTAGAAAGAGGTGGGTTTTATTTCCTTAGAATGAAAATTCATAAGAAATTTGATAGCTTTCAATGAGTATTTTTCCCTTCATAAACAGAAAACCTTACTTGGTATTTAATTCAAACTCAGTTTTTCATTTTAAAGCTCATATCAAATGTCAGGGTAAGTATTCTATGTGGAACTATCGAATTAATAATACCATTCATCAAATCTTTAATTACATTATATTTTCCTTTGATAAATAATAAATTGACGAAATCATATGAGCCTTTTCCTCTTGTATGAGTAGTATTAAGTAACTTTCATTGAAAAATCAAAGAACTCTTGTATTAAATTCTATAGCTCTCTTTCCATGTGATTATTTAAAAACATATTTTTCAGGTATAAATTCTAAGAGACAGAAGGCTGCTCATCAATAGTAGCTTTTATCCAGTAAAGAACGATTTCATCTCTATATCCTAATGTAACCAGTCATTTTGGGCAATGACAGCAGTCAATAGCTTACAGTTGTCCATTCTCATCCCATTACCATCATTATTAATATTCTACCAAACAAGTCGTCGGTCAATGGGCAGTTCTACTTATTTTCCTGCTTTCCTTTTTCAACATTTCCTTTGTAACACTTTGTTTTTCCCCCCATTTAGTTCCTTTTAAATTATCATCTAACTCTGAATTTGTATTATTTTCCTCCCTCTTCCTTGCTCATCCAATATACTCCTCTCCTTTCAAATTGTCGTCATCCCTCAATGCGTACCGCAGAAGTCCTTCAAGAAGCAACTGATGATAAAATCACGACGAATTTTTCATGATAGTTGAATGGAATTTTTATTTCCAAAGTTCTATGTCAGGAAATCCGCTCAAATTATTTCACGAGAGTTGTCAATAGTGAAACAAAATAATAAGTCAAAAATAGTCTTTTGGTCCACCTATCCTCTCCCCTGGCTTCACCTCTCTTCAAACGTCACATGATTTTTTCAAAGTTCGGACAGCTTTCAAAAGGTTTAATGGCTCACTGGCGAAAAATAAGCAATTTTTCTGCAGTAAATTAAATAAAATTAGCTAAAATTGCCCTTTTTAAAGCGTCTAAAAACCTATTGCTGCATGGGTAGTCAATAGAATTAGTTACTACGCCTGTCAATCATTGAACTGGTAAAGTCATCCTGATACTATATCTTCAGTGTTTGTTTTTATTGTATACGCATTTCCGTTTTCTAGTATTTATGACTGGTAATCCACATCGATTGCTTAAATTCTGATGCATTGATGAACTGTTATAAGATTTTGGCGTGGTTAAGCTAGAAATCGCTTCTAATAGTCGACCATTGGATAAAAATTATTTGAACGTTTTTTTTGTCAATATGGTCCTCTATACGTACTTTAAGAGCTAAAGATGGATAAAGTTCAACTATAATGTTATTTTTATTCAATTTCTTTAGCCAGCAGAGTTGCACTTTATGCTTATCCATTTGCTGTTGATGCAAATGAACAGTACAATATATCGTGCTCTTATCGTCCCCCAGAATTTCAACGAGAAGAATATGTCGGAGTGTTAGGCATATCAGCGTTCTTCAACCTATCTTAAAAAGTTTCTTTGTCTTGAAACCCATTTCTGCCACTTTCAAAACTTGTTAAAAGCGTAGATAATCTTCGACGGTGTAGTCCTTTACTCGCTCAAAAATATATCCGTTTTCTTCAACTATATAGAGATACACTCTGGGTAACTAATAAAATCGTTGACCAAACGAAATAGATCTTCGGGAAATTAAGTTTCAATAAGAACTCTGGCCTCATAGAATTTTGGTGCAAGATTGTGGACGACGAAGGGGAAATTGAATCGTTCATTACATATTTCAGCGTTTATTCCCAATTATCAGGATGGCGACTTGTGACACCGACATCAATGACTATTGAATCAAGAGACATCTCCGTCATGCCTGCTATATACACTATAGAACTATATATACTTTAAGCTCAAAATGTGTGTAGACTTCACTTATGTTACTTCTTGTTTGTCGTTCCGTTTCTTACGTATTTCATTACAGCAGTCATGTCTTCATTTTTCTTTCTATTAAGGACTCATGGTATTGAAACATGGGTATGTCAGGATAGACATAAGAGTAGACTAAACGCCGTGGATTTGTGTTATCTGAGGAGTGTTTTCGGAAAAAGTAGGATGGATTAGGTCTGGAATGAGTGGGTAATAAATGAATGTGGGTTAGATGCTCCAGTAATGGACACATATGAAAGGAGTGTGCTTCGTTGGTTTGGCCATGCTGAGAGAATGGATGAAAGTCGAGTAACGAAACAGGCATACAAGAGTGAAATGAATAGTGCGAGAGGTAGGGGTAGGCCGAGAAAGTTGTGGTTGAGGAAACTTTTAGGAGGAGGAATATTAGGAGTTTTAATAACAAGAGGCTGTGTATGAAGCAGTTTATGGGGGTAAATGAGGCAAAAGAGGTATGCAAGGATAGGTCAGTGTGGAGGAAATTATTGAACCAGAGCTAGGTGTACAAATATGTATTTATGAGTGAAACTTTGTGACTATGACTAGCCCGGAAGGGAACGGCGTGATTGGTATGTATGTATGTATTAAGGACTCTAAATAACACAAGATCGTCTATTTTCCTCTGGCATTCATTAACACTGGTTGGACTAAAAATTCTGAGATAGCGACGCTTATTGTCATGAGTGTCTCTGTTGCAATATTTCTCCCGGGGCGTTATCAGAATGCTCCTTCAAAGCTATTTAACTACCTGTTAGTTTTCTATTGTTACTCGACTGGCCTTAATGTTTCCCATATTTTCGATCTAATTAAGCATTTTTGGGAGAAAATATCTATTAAAAAAGGAATCAGTTAGTGTACCTTCAATACATTCTCATCCTTGATCCTCTTAACATTTATCTCTCACCTAAGCCTAGAGTTTTTCTTAATTTGTGAGATAAGTCTCCCAGTTTTCAAGTCCAGCAAGAGACGTGTGCCCTGTAACCCGTAACTATAACCCTTGCATTATAGTACTCACACTATGACTCTTGTTCTTCAAATGTCCGATAGCATATCGGGAATTTTACGCTTAATTATGACTTATTTGATTGAATATTCTACCAGTACAGAAAGGCATGAGCTAGAGTGAGAAAATACCAAATTCAAAGGCATTGAAGTCACAAGAGGAAGAACATGATCCTGGAAAGAAATACGCCGGCGGGCGTATGAGGCTGATGGCGGTCTGCTTACTGGCAGAAACAGGACACGCGGTCGTTTCACCCCTTGAAAGACCGTCGCTAAATTTGATGCACTGACCATAACACAGTCGCGCCCTGCTCAGTGCAATCGATGGCGAAAAACGACCATTTTTCGGAAGGGAGCGAAGGACAGAATAGTAGAGTTCCTGTCGGTTTGACGGGGCTGCTATTAAGTTCTTTGTATTTCCCGTTTTGCATGCACCTCCTTTGCACAACGCTTCATTCCACGCACTTACGAAGTGATGCCGTGCGCCTACGTGATGGTGCAATGACCTGAGGGAGTTCAAAGTTGGAATTGAAAGCAGAGCAGAGGGCTGTTTCGGTCTCCAGAAACGTTTATCTCGCAGCTAGTACAAAATTTCGTGTGTTAAACGGAATGCCTTCCGAGCGGTAGACCCTACTGGGGTGTTACTAGCACTTAGATGGGCATTTTTTTCCCTGGAATCATCGTGTCAGCCCTTACGACCACGGCAATATCGTTCTAAAATGACCCAGAAACGTCCTCAAGGCAATTTAATGATTTGTATTGCTTTAAAAATGCCTACTGATTCTCCGAGTGCCTTTTTATTTACTGCTTACTTGACCTCGTCTGTTTCCCAATCGATAGTTTCACTAACTCGTAAAATCCAAAAAGGATCCGTCTAGATAAGGTAATGTTTGAGGCCTTTTAAAAACCAAATCAAGTTGGACTAACTGACGTAATAAACTCGTAGTTATACGTGATATTTACAAGTTTAATCGCAGCAATGGGCTTGAGGTATTTATGTTAACTTTTTAAAGAATCTCTTAGTATTTTAATTACCGAAAAGTAAGAACAGGCAAAAAAGTGTCTAGTTGAAAACCCGTTGATTCATAATAGAAATCTATCTTAGCATAGCGGAATTATTTTGTACTCTATCCATCCATGCCTTGCTAGAGGAAAATTTCTCTTAATTTATATCGTGTGCCAAGTGAAGAGTTGTTTACGTTTCCAAGCGATCATTTTTAATGAGTAAAAATTAATTCTTGCAATTTAACGTACCATTTGATGATGATTCATAGATTATTCAAGCTTTGTAAAATACTTTTTAAATGATAAAATAATTGCAAATAAATGTTAGGAAAAATTCTACTCGTTGTAAGTAGTAAGTGAACACGTCGCGCTGTAAACGGAGACATTTGTCTTTAACTTTTGAGAAAAGCAATTTGTCGTTGACTGGTTTGCAATTTGCCAAAAGATCAGTGCTCGAATTGAATTATCTGATAGATAAACGCATTACCGTTGTGATTTTATGCCAGGTTGTGGACATGATTCATTTCATCGCCAACCTCGGCAAATTCTCAATAATGTCTCTTTAATTACCGGGAATAAATCCTACAAGTTATCACAGTCGCCATTTCATGTGAGCCTGCTACGTGTAATCCGATCTCATTTGCTTTACTCGATCACCGGCAGTTTTGAAGCGCTAATTAACATCACTTTTCTCTCGGATTATACCGAAAATATTGTTCCGTTTATCCTACGATGCAACTTCATTTTGTATTTGAGCAAGCAACGAGTTAATGATCACCAGGGCTCTATTTTCGCCGATTTTATCGCTGCGTGAATTTTAGTGCAACGATGCGAAAAGTATCAACCTATCGAGGCGTTCGATCAATAATTTACGTCCTAATTAGATTGAGGTTTTCCGTGTAATAGAACGCTTGGGATTTGTAAATACTTAATTTTTCCGCTGCATAAGCGGTGCCACACAAGAATTATTTAGCGAAGTATTAGCGCCCGACGGGTATCAAAGTAGAAATAAGCCCTGGTGACTACGACTGAAGCTTGGATCAGCAAGGGAAATGAGCTGCATCGAATAACACATCCAGTCCCGTTATTAATTTCTTTCATTTTGGCGCGTACTCCATAGTCTACGTTGCTTCAAAATGATTACGAAGGTTGTCGACGCAGTTTAATGGCTGGCTTCTGATCCCCTCCGTATGAATCCTGGTTATTTAAAAAAATCTCGTTGATGAGTAATTATATGTTAGCTGTTAATTTAGTATGAATTGTGGTGTAGTGTAATGATATTGCTGTGATTAAGATAGAGAAGAGGATGAGATCAGTGGTAGATTAATGGGCAAATAAATGGGGGACAGGAAAAAGGGGAAGATATACTGGCCAAAATCAAAGTTCATTTTTGGTGAAGATGTAGGGTCTAAAGTATTTATTCTTTCCTAGTACAACCTAAATTGAACATCCCTAGAAAGGTCCAACAAATTTTCTGCGTTGAGAGATTAGTTATTGTTTTATTTATTTTTAGCTCTTATTATATTCATGATTATTATAACACCGTCAAAGAGGAAATGAGTCACCTAGATTGTTTTATTATCAAGATTTTGTTTTTTTTAAAGCTACTATGAAAAATTGTCGAGTAGGAAGTAGTTTTGAGACTATATTTATTCTGATATTCATAATTTTTTAATTCTTTGAATTGGCCTAGTTTATGAGATGACTAGGAAGACAAAATTACGAAGGAAAATATTGTGTTTCAATAAACAGGAAAAAAATCTGAATATCTAACGAGTGAAAAACATTTTTTATAAAGCTTTTTTTAAAATTATGGGGATTCAAAGCCGGCCATGTTCACCGGTCGCATTAGGCACATTGCCAAGTTTAGTTGAATTACTTTCTTTTTTGCCGAAAGTTTAATATGAAACTCGATAACTAATGATTAAATTCCTTGTTCTCTCTCCACGTGAAGCTTTAGTTATGAAAATACCAATACTTGAATAAAAGGTTTTCTGGAAAGCTTTTGGATTGAATTATACAAATACTCATTGCTACAAAATTTTTATTAAACGCGTTATTGCATTAAACCATTTCTCTCTAGCTGATTTATTTTACATGAATACATGAATTTATTCGATATCTCGGGCACCAGAAATTAAATTTTAGCCATTTTCGGCCATAATGTGGACACACCCGACCCCGAAATATCGTTTTCAGTCATTATGAGGTGGTGACAATGCCCGGGGTATATTCCAGAAATGAAAATATAATATATAAAATAACTTTTTGCCCAATATACTGCTGTTGTTTTAAAAGGATAGAGATTTTTTTCCATCCGCATTCTCAGGTCTTGCTTCCTACCGAGAACACTCTAACGGACGCCAAAAATATCCACTCTGTACGCGTAAAACTGCTTCACATATGGATGGAGGGCGTATTTACGCATATATACTTGTAACTACTTTTGTTCGAACGCAGAAATAGCCTTTTTATTTTCATTATCCTCTTATAAATATCCGATTGATCTCTTGCTCTTATCTAGAAAAAAATAAAATAAATATTTTGTGAAAATTAATGTCGAGTAAGGAATCATCTTTCCATGATTGGTAAACTACTTCTTTTACCTCGTTTCAGCATACCTCTCATTCGCAAGTTGGTACAAACAGTGCTATGGTGATGAAAATATTTCATTGGTAATACTTCAATCGCCATCGATGTTCACCGGGAAAGCCTTAAATATTACATTTCATAGGTAGTTTTATCCCTCATCGCCTCTATCTTAGATACCTGGTGAAAGATCTTCGTGCAATGAAGATTTCCGCTTTATGCAGCAATGCGCCAGTGGCCTGAGTTCTCTTACTCCCGACAAATTTCGTTCGCGGTCGGGTGAGCGACTGAAAACTTCATGTTATCGGAGGAATCTTTCGGCTATCCTAAGTTTAATCGAAAACTCCACCCTTAACTGCACACCGGCGGGCACAGGCGACCTTGTCGGATCCGTCTGTTGTGCAAAATGAGGCTGGGTCTAGGGCTATTCACAATGACGGTGTATCGATGGTATGTTCTTTTTCATCACATTGAAATTCGCCTCGATTATGGATCTTAGAAGACGCTAACTCCTCCGCCAAGTGATGACTTGAGCAATTGTCGAAAAGAATCCATTTTCGGATCCATTTTAACTCAGTAAAAGCAAGGACTTGTAGCTAATATTTATTATCTAAGTTAAAACCGAAAATGTAGCATAATGTTGGTCATCTGTTGTCTATTTTTGAAACGTTGTCTCTACATCAATTACGCAGGTTCAGACTGCCCAAAATTTGAAGCATATCTTCACATCTTTTTATATCAGGTATACATGGGATACTCCTGACCGAGTTGTTTCGGCAGCTAATATCAAGGTAGCGGATTACTTTATCAGAAATGTATAGAATACTACTATAAAGAGGTGATCTCATTACAATGCGAAGGTGGCCTATGAATTTTTTTTCAAGGGCTAATTCGAAAATAGAACCACTTGCTCAGCTGGTGACCCAAATCACGTTATTTCTTAGCGTTTGCTGAAATTGTCTGTCGCCAATTCTTATCCGAGGGGGAAAAAATTGATAGAATAGTCGATAAGAAAATTGTGGTTGAAACGGAATTAAAATATTTTGGCAATTATTGACACTTTCATTTGGCCATAGTAGTTTGTACCGCTAGGAGATATTAAGAATTAAGTGTCCTTAAATTCTGATTGAAGCAGTGATTGTAAATACACAGACTTGCCTCAGCCTAAAAAAACACTCAATAGCTGCTGACAGTTGAAGGCATGGAGTGTGGAAATTGAGTAGATAAAGGAAGTAGATGGATGGGGGAATGAGATGTGGAGTGTTGAAGGGGGAAGAAGTTGGTCAGGATTACAAATGGGCCCCAAGAGTTACACGACTAGTCACCCGCGACATCCGACGAATCCGACGGAAGTCTTCGATCGGAATACGTTGAGTGTTATGTGGTAGCCTCAATAAGGGAGATTGTACCCGCGATACGCGAGAAGAAGCCTGCTCAGCTTAAGTATATACACCAATCTTCTGAGAGTACATGCGTCTCGATGAGCTACAAAAGCATACTACCGTGCGGTCAGCCGCAGACGCGTGGGACAAAGTGTGTTAGGACACGAAAAGGGGTGGGTATAAGGAAAAGAAATAGGATGAAGACGAAAGCAAATTGTATATTGCATGTTAACGGAGTATCTTAGCGTCTCCGTCTCTTTTTATAGGAGCCCCAATTGAGATATGGCGCGAAAAAATTTTTGAGCCTATCAGTTTGGTAGCGGATTTCTCTTATTCTGTCGCTTATATTAGTTCTAGAGATATGGCTCTGAGCGCAAAGGGTATCCTCATTTCATTCTGTTGCTCACTTGATCTCAAATTTTCAAAAAATGAAAGCGTAGTGTAAAGACTTTGAATCTTCATCAGGCCCCAACCTCATCGTTCCATCCATTGCGTTTCACTCTCCGTTTGCTCGTATTATTTTTAACGAGGCCTGCAGCTTTTCTTTTTGTTTTGTACTAGCTGATCCGGCGAACGTACCGCCTCAGAATCAATAAATGTTGTGATGACTTAATAGCTGAATTAAATTCAGTTTTTTATTCAGATAAAATGAATACTCAAAATGAATTAAGTTTAATAAATGTACAAAATTCAAAATTACATAACATTAAATACAAAATTACATTAAAAAGTACACAAAGAATTATCATTATTATATAAAGAATTATCATTATATAAGGCAATAAGTCTGAATACAAACTGCGATTGCCACGGAATTTCTACGCGAAGACCTGCCCACAGTTCATTCCTGATTCCTGAACAGACTGTTGGTGATCGTAAGAAACCGAGAGAAATTATACCCGTTTTGAGGGATGAGCGTTAACTCCCTTTCATGCATGCATACCATAGATTGGAAATGATGGAGAGCTGTAGCAACGAATTACAGGATTGAACGGCCGCTGATGGCATGCGTACCCATCACGCTTTACACTATTGGGGCTGGCACTGTAAGAAGAGTGTGGTTTTCGGTTTTAGGTCAGCTTACTCTGACTTATAAATCATTCCATTCTGCCCAAGCCTCGAATACCTCTTTTGTTTCAATTAAAAAAAATTAAGTTTGGCGTAAGAGTTTCACCTTTTTAACTTTAGATTGCTTAAGATAAAGCCAGAACAAATATAAATTACCTTCTCCAGAAAAACTTTCCAGGAGAGCAATGTACCAATGTAACTCAATCCTTTGTCAAAATGGTCATCGCAGACCATAAAATTATGAGTAAGGTTTGTATTTTATATCAATATGTAGATTTATTTCCACCACTGAAGACTCACCTCTATTCATAGGTGATGAATGAAACAAATTTAACTGTTTCCGTATCCGTATATGCGTACGTTTCTTCGAGCGCTTGGTGGAAAGTTGGGGAAAAAGACTGGGATATCGGTTCCTTTTTTTGTCGTTTACGGTTGAGTGTATTAGAGGATGGGATTGACTCGGGAAGAGGATGAGTGACTGTGAGAGACGCTCCTGCCGCTTGAAATAAGATAAGCAATACGCTTCTCATTTTTCCATCTTTGGAATTACGGTGCTTTGGGTAGAATGAGGGCCATTCCGTGAGACGTATCCCTTAAATTGCATTTCCTCCTGGAAATGGATCCACCCCAAGTGAAATGCTTTTCTTTTTGGAATGGAAGGTATAGAGTGAAGAGGAAGTTCGTTGAATATATACATCTTTCTCCCTTTTCCCATCTCCTACAGCCAACCGACCCGACTGCTCCCGATAGCATTACTAGGTCGGAGGAAAATCTATGCGACCTTAGAAAGTAATTAAGTTTTCCGAAGTATCAGAACCAACAATGTGGTAGTTTTTTAAAAAATCGACTTGGCCTTCCTAGTGGAGTACCCCAAGAGTACTCCTTTTTCCGATATCAATGATTGTGTCGGATTCATTGGTGACTTAAGATTATATTAGAAAATAAATTATAAAGCGTCGGGAGGTGCATTTTACGACAATAACGACGTAGGCCAAAGCAACATTAATTAAGGTAATCTATTGCGGTAACCAAATGTTTCGATTATTATCCGGGGAACCGTGAACTAATTAGGCGACTCCGTTCAATTAAAAATGCATACGGCATATGAAATGAAAACGAGGATATTGTTTCCATTTAAAAGCAAAATTAATATGTGACTAGCAATGGCGATTCTCTATTCAGTTAATTTGAAAAGGGCACACGGAAGATTTGGCTTAATATAGTTCTTCCATTTCTTTTCAAATGCAGTATTGGAAATTGATTTCCTCATCAGTCATTTTCAGTGCTGCAGATCTTTATTTATAGATTCTTTTATTTATAATCCATTCTATTAAGGTATCTAAATTTATCTTTTTTAAGGTATTCATGGTTGGGAAATCGTACCAAAAATTGTACTTTAAAAACAAAATACAAAAACAAACGTCTGTAATATAAATACTTTCGTAGAATTCATTAGAGATATGAGTGCACGTATTTCAAAATCCAAATACACGTTCTAATAAAAATCATCAGAAATAAGAGTAGTGCATTTTGCATTTCATATAAAAAATGTGTTCATGAGTTGAATAAGATTTGCCATTGGAAACGTTTCTGTCTTAAACAAATCGTTTCTTTTTAGCAGTAAGTAAATATAAATGAGTAAGTAAATATAAATTTAAAATGAGCATAATGTAATACTGCTAGTAGGAAAGAGTACGCCCTAGCATCTGCCAGAATTAATTCAAAATCTTGCTGATGAACCCCTTTACAAAGTGAGTGAAACTAGACTGGCGTAGAATTACAATTAAAAGAATAAAAAATTACTAAGAGAGAAATATCAATAAATAAAAAGGCGTAAAAGGAGCTTAAGTGGGAAAAAATCATGTCATAGAAATAAAAACGAACTCAGAAAATATCGGGTGATTTTTGGGAAAAAAATGCAGCTCGAAAATTCTATGCCTTAAAAATATCTGTGGGAAGCCAACAACATAAATACTCATTTTGGTATCTCTCTCAGAAAATGCTTGATTTCCCCAAAGTTTAGTTACACACAATCTACTCTCATGTTGAAGAATTGAAGCGTAAATGGGAGAAGGATAATGAACCTCCCTCTGAACACGCCCTTCAAAATAAATTCTTTCGAAATGCATGAGTGAAAAAAGAGGAACTCTAGAACAAACGAGTTAACTATTAAACCACAAATAAAACAAGTCTATTTCGCTAGCTTACGAATTACAAACAAAATATTGTAAAGGTCTGCCAACGTGTTGTCTAACGTCCAAAGCTCAGAAATCAATCACCAATTTTAACGAAGTATCAAAATAAAAAGGATGCAGCAAAGCGATGTGCACTCCACGACAAAATATAAAACAGCGCGCAGTAAGGCAATGTGTCGTAAATGCAGAAAGAGGGAAGGTTTTTGGCAATTTATTAGGTGGAATGGATGAGCTATGAAATAGAGTTGGTTGGTAGCCTCAGATGGGCGGTTTCAAAGGTGAAAATTGGGGAGGGGATTTATGGAATACAGTCTGTAACCTTGGTATTGGTAACTTTGGAGGGGAGAAAGGTAGTGGGATAAGTACATACATATCCGTTATAGGATTTCAACTCGAGCTTAGGGAGCTGTTTTCCGTCTCCAACTGAAGCGTCAACGGAATAGAAGTAGAGATCTCTCTCCAAAAATGCCCTTTAAACAAATTCTCTCCAAAAATACAAGTGATATAATTGAAGGAACTCGGAAACAAGCAAATATATTAAATAAACCACAAGTAAAATACGTATATTTTACCAGATTATGAATTAAAAACAAAATATTTCAAGGGTAAGCCAACCTGTGTTTTAACGTCTAAAGCTCAAAAATCAATCACCAGTTTTGACAAAGTACCGAAATGCCACGCAATAATTCAGCTAAGCGATAAATAAGCAATAAAGCAGCTAAGCAATATTCACTCCACGACGATCCTGGAATTTCTCGTTACCGTTTACTTGAAAAGTGTCATTGGTTCGACAATGTTGGAGCGCATCTCATGCGCATCTCAAGTAAGTCCTTCGGCTAAGTTCAGAGGGTAAATAGTCCGCAGAGGAGGACTGTCCAAAGAGGGAAAATTGAACAATAAAAGGGGGTATGCCCAAAAATGCCACACAATCCGAAATAGACCATGGCGTTACTGATCCTAGCTCCTCTTTTTGACCTCATTGGGAGATTACTGAAACGTTTACTACTTGCAACTACTGGGTAACGCCATTTCATTTGTTTTTTTTTTTTTTATTTTAATACCAGTTGTCAGCAGTCGTGATTTCCTGCCTGTGTCCGAGTACAAGAAGTGGAAATGGTTGCCTCGACTTGCCTCAACTTGAAGCAGGAAAAATCATGCTCCGTATATTTTTTAAGGTAAATCAGATGTTATACATATTACGAATCATAAAAATATTTTGTTTTGAGGCTTTTTAATACCAGTAGAATGTATTTGGTAACTTGCACTATCACAAACATGAGGACCATTGGTGAAACCTTATCACCACGCAATGATTCATATTTTTATATTTTATAGGTAGCATGTTTCCCAAGGCTTATCAACTTCAAAAAACTACTGTGCTTGAAGGAGCAGTCACAATAGCATAAGTTACCGTAATCGGGGAATTTAGAAAAAATAAATCCATTTCTATTACCTTTTGTTAGAATTTCTCTCATGAGAAGACAAGAGATTTTACGTGTTCTCATCACGTTCAGTTACACTTGTGATTCTGTGTTTCAATTAACGGAAAATACTTTACTCAATCTTATTTGCTGCTATTGAATTCTGGAGGCATTGACGCGACGGACGTAATGCATAATACCGAAGGGACCCTCATCCGTGATGTTTACCTCAACTTTGGAAAAGTTTGCTGTTCTTCATCTAGAGTTCTGCCCCAGTGAAGACTAACAATATGGAGGAGGCCATGCCTGCTCATTTATGTATGTCATTAATTTCTTTTTATACAAAAATACTGAACTTACCTTGAGCCATCATTCAAAATTAATATCAATTCACCGTGGTGAAACTACAAGTGCGTACAAATTTCACAGGCTCTAGTATTAATTCCTCAAAAGTGTTTTTGGAATATTGAACATTAAAAAATAGAAATAAATGTGCCTTTAAAATACAAAATATTTGTAATGTAATTAAATACAAAATTCAACAAGCTTAAAGCATTTCAACTGCGTATTTTTTGTGCTATATAAACATATCTTTGATCCAGACCAAAGCTTATTGCCATTATCTGCGTGTTTGAGACATAATGCAATACTCTCAATTGTTTACGATCACTAATCTTGATATAGTTTGAGTCTTCTTATACTTCATTCATTTATTTTCCCAACAGAGTTACATAAAAGAGCCTGTTAGAATCACTACCAAAACAAGTACAATTACCACTGGACTTATAAGGCTAGTTTAGTATAATTTTAATTGTATTTTATCACTCATTTCTACAAAATCATTTCTAAAAACTATGTAAATGAAGAGATCTGTCCGAGAGTTTTAAAAGTTTCACTAAAAAAAGAAAGAATCTTCCACTTTTCGACACATTCATATATTTTTAACCGACTGGTTTCATACGTACTCTTCTCGTGAACTGCATGTTAAGTGAGAGTGGGTTAAGTTATAACATTCGATTTCTCATTAGATGACGTGAAAGTTACCGTTGGCAATACGTATTGACATCAATAATGATAACGAGAAAATAACCAGGTATTGACTTTAATACTGCATGCACTGTATCAGTATGCGTAAAGTACTAATTGTATTTACCACATTGCCAAATTTGAACCATGTTCATTGTCATTGTGACAGGGGAAATCTAAACTCGGAATCGATGATAATCATAAGATGCACTGATAATGAAGAATGTGATATTGAATAGTTCACTACCCTTGATAATTGCTTGAGTTGCCTCCTCCGTAGTCATCAATTAGACGGTGTTTTTGATAACTCTCTGATGGTCACTTGCTTTGCCGCAAATATTGATTGTATTCCTAATGCCACTGTTTCACTCCTTTTTTACCATTATAATGTGGGAAAATCATTTCTTAAGAGTGAAGTTTAATTCTGCCTTATTATAAATTAGAGGATAGCGATATTTAGCGTGAACATGACCTGGCGGTTTTTTCTAATTTTCATCTTAAGTTATCTAATTTCCATAACAACAACATTTAATCGAGAAGAGTGCCCTACTCCATCTATTAGATACGGCTCATTTCCGAAGCAGAAGACAAAATCACACGGTATCTGATATTCATGAGCCCGCAATTTTTATCCTTATCAATAATTATTCTCGTTTCATACGAGAAAAAAATGTAGCTGTTAAGTACAGGAGGTAATCAACCTACGCACTACTGGGATGAGATCGTTTAAAAGCGAAGGCTAATCTATTGTATCTGGCAACCCACTTTGGACCTTCTGTAAACCATTAAATGTGGATTACAAAATGAACTTAAGGGCATAAAAATGCTAATTACTTCGATGACAAATAAATTATGACTGTCGAAATGATGAAAATGAAATGTTGGAGCCAAGATAGATAGAATTTGATGGTGAAAATGATAAATGATGGTATTATCAACAGTTGATGAGTTTAAGTTGGTTGAATTTCATCGGCTAAATAGTGTTTATTTCTGTAAAATTATCTGACCCATTTATTATGCCTTTGTATTGTGCTAAAAGATCAATAGTGCAGATACCAGCAAGGTTATCTTCATTGGGAGAAATGGACTATCACAATATTATGCTCTATTTAATGAATTTGAACTAGATTCGTAGGGGCTTCCATCATTTTTAAGGACTAGAGAAAGAGATTTTGAGTAAGTCAATGCATGCATCATTTACGATTGGGTCCGCATTTTATTTCGATATCGCTTTATTTTATCTTGGTTTATTTGTTCAGTCATACACACTAGACTACTTAATGGTCTTCAAGATAGGTGAATAAACTTGATGATGTTACGCTTTTTAGACTTAATATTGATAAATTACTTCACATTAAGTGGCTTACAATGATTTTTTTATATTTATACGACTCATGTTTTTCCATGGCAACATAATAGCATTTTGAGGAAAGAACTTCTTATGTCTGTTCAAAACGTAAAATCAGTTTAAATACTCCGCTTCATCAGGTAATAAGCAATCTCTTGTGTTAAAAAGATTCATATCAGGAGTGTTCCGTTTGACCATTCTTTTATAAATGGTAAATTATGTGTTTTTACAAGGCTCCCTTAATTTATTGCTGGCGGTTTTTAAATGGGGTGGATATTTTCGGCTGTGTTCAGTTTGTCGTGAGAAACTTGTAATTTTATAAATTTTAACAGAATATACACCCAATTGCAACCACGACAACGTATAAACCCTTTATGGACACTTGAATGCTACAACATCCATTTCAATTGTTTGAGGTAGAGGCCTCGAAGCATTATTCGGTGGGGCAGATGTATAGATTACCTGGAGAGGTGCAGGTTATAAGTAAATTAATGTGTGAAAAATCATGAGATGGTCAACGCGGAGAGATAAATGTATGATTAAGTGAAACAAAATGATCCGCTGGAAGAAAAGATAGAGTAAGTTCCACAAAAGTTCTTCATAAATTCAGTGGAATATTGGTACCAAGGTTACATATTCAACGTTTGAGAGTTTTATTTAACGTCTATTACATCAATAACAATCTTACTGGTGTTTAAAATCCATTTGTGTATGAATAAATACTACTTATAAGAATCTTATATAAGTTTATTATCACAATAGGTTCTTTACGTGAATATTTTTTTCAATTATGAGCAAGCAAACAGGCTAAATATCAAGATAGTGGACAAATGCTCAGAAAGGAATCACTTCGGGATGTACGGAAATGCAGGAGGACAAGCCGTGAATTGAAGCAAAATTTGGGAAGGATACCACTGTTACTTGTATAGAAGTACTGATGCTTATAACTTGATTGGTTTTTGACAGAAGCTAAATATCCTTCGGAACCCTCCTTGAATCGAGGGGCAAAGTAGCGCGCCGTGATGCGAAGTAAGAGCAGCCCGTCGAGCTATCATTTATAAGGTCACGGGATCTCACCCTCTCGTACTACACCACAAAATAACATAATACTCACTTACTTTCACAACTCTTGGTGTAACAAGGAAATAAGAGAGAGGAAAGAAATGACGCGAATTAAGTCCCGACCATCCTCCAGGGATGACTCTCGAATATCCTCCCTGCGGAACTCACCATAACCCACCGCGAGCGTTGATACTGTCCCTGTCGGGGAGTTTTGGTGCTTGGGTGAAGTAGATGAATGTAAATTTCCAAACATTGCATGTAACAAATGATGTGGTACGAAGTCACTCGCCCGGTCAAGTGAAATGATTTTTTCATAGCGAATTTCAACCCTGGTGTAGATGACTGTATGTGGTGAGGAGAAGTAACCGGACGAGGAAAACGAAAAATGATATCGATATTGCAACTTTCTCCGCGGTGAAAGGAAGAGGCTCGCAGCTGAAATTTCTGTTTTCTCTTGATGAAGTTCTATTTAGGGGTGAACACTGCTCAATATCGTCCACACATGACCAATTTAGGTAGCTCAAATTTGAACCGTTTCTTTTGTTTTGAGACTAATTTTCTGGCATTCAGCGATTATATGAAAACCAGAGGGAAGACTTATCAACATAAAATTTTTTGTATGATCTATAAATTGGCATAGATTTTTAAAAATAGCAATCGAAAGGTATTAATCTGGAATGGAATCCTACAAATATCGCAATATTATGTCTCATTATCCTTATAAGTCACATGCATGTGAGAAATAACTATTTCTTATCATCTTGTGTTAATATGGCGTTTAGTAAAGCATCAAGAGGTTTTCTGTTAACGTTTTACCTTGTACACCATCCCCTGGGGCTCATCGATATCTCACGTACAGCACAAATTAACAAGGGTTACTTAAACGTATCGAAAATTTTAACTCTTAATTTTAAAAAAGTCTTTCTTTTTTTCTGCGTTATTATTTCTTATTCTCGGAGAACTGTATTAATACTTTATCATTTTACAACTTTTTGGCTAAATATAAGGCTTTCAAGTGCCTTGTAGTGAGATATAGACACCATATTTGCGCCCTCTTGTGAACTTAATTGTCCTTAAATTGCTTCCGGTTCCTTTGCACTGTCAATACTTTGAAGCAAGTGTTTATTTTCATTTAACACGGCGTGATCACTTGAAGATTGGAATGGGAATCCCGGTTCATTGATTTTTTTCTTGGGACTATCGCACATAATTCAGTTTTAAATTTATTTTTTAACTCCTCCACATCTGAGCCGTAATTGCCGAAAGTCAGAACGCGCCAGGGGTAGTTGGCAATATTTGGATCCGCAGCTTTCATTGTCCCCACCAACACCGCCATAGCCCAAGCCGATCTGACCGAGGCAACAAGGGCGTTCGAGGGAAGGACCGAGAAGCTGAATCAAGCGATGGGAGCGAGTGAGGCATGGAAACGGAAGAGATGGAACGGAAGCCGTGGAGTGAGGGGAATAAGTGGGACCGCTGACAATGACATATCCCCTCGGAGTGGACAGTCGCGACGGAGGGATGGGCAGGAGACGGAGAGGCGGACAGTTTTTCTTTCTCGTGAGGGGAGGGGGATCGAGGACAGGAAGGGGGCTTGATGAGCGGTTACCGTGGGTGGAGGAGGAGAAGCAGCCGCCGGTGCGTGGGCGGATGATAAAGGCGGTTTGTCCGAGGAAATCATTAGAGGAGGAGCGATGGTGGTGTTGGGAGAACGAGGGACGGATAAAAATGAGGTAGGGGGCGTGGAAAAATTTGGAGGGTGGACGTCGAGGAGGTGGCTCCTCAGGGGCGAGAGTGACCAGGGGAGGAAGTAGGACTGAGGAGGCTCGCAGTCGGAGGCCGAGAAAAGACCCGGAGATGGAGGGGAGAGTCGCCGGGGATGAAAGAGGGGGAATGCGACCGAGGAAAGTGGGCACGAAAGCCGATTAAATATGAGGTAGCTTTCCTGTGACAATTCCGAGTGAAAACAAAAGCGAGAAAGTAGGACGTGTAACACAGGCCGTTCTGTTTTATGTTTTTAAGCGCAGAAGCAGGTGAAACACTCTGTCATCCTGGATGACTCTACTCAGAGATGTTGACTAGGAGCGATGAGCTTGGTATGAAGTTCAGTAACTGTAGTGATAGTAAAATCGGATTTACTTAAGCAAATTATATCATTTCAATGAATTAATATAGAGTTAAATCGATTTAATAGTATTAAATTTCCTTTATCATCGCTTCATCAAATCTATTATCATAGTATTACATTCAGAACGTCTGGTTTTGATATTTTTTTTCAAATATCCGTTTGAGGAGTAAGTTAAAAGTTTTTCATTTCTTACCCACGTTAGGAGATTTTCAATCTTGAAATGAAAAATATTCTATTTTGTGTATTTTCACTTGACTTATACAGAAAAAATGCACTAGTCTAGATTGCTTATTCTCGGCAAGGAAAAATAAAATAAAATCTTGAATGAAGGTAGGCGTGTATATCACTTCAATATCAGCTTCAGAGTTCTTAGAAATGAAATCTTAAACTTCTATGCATTGAATAGTCTCTTTGAAAAAAACCTTAAAGGAGTAGGTATACACTTTAAGAACGCCTTAGGACAAAAATAACTACCAGTTATTAGACGGTGACGAGATGGTGAAAACTTTGATTTTCATCTCTTGAGACTGAGAGTAATATTTTAGGTGAAAAAACAAAATGCACTGGGAGATATTCCGCAAATTCTAGAAGGATACTCAAAAGACGGAAAAGAATAACACCCATGCTTGTTTTTGGATCTCTCATGGCGTTAGAAATGAGAATACCGTGCACGACTCAAAATGCAGGAAGTGGTGTGGATCTTTTCTGCGGGAGAGAAACAGAGGGTTGTTTGGCAAGATGAAAACAAAAGAAGTCTTCGCGAATGAAAACTGTATCAGGACCCCTCTATCTCCATACCCTCCTCCGTTTATTTATATGTTCAACTTCCACGGGAAGATGGGAAAGATGCTGGAGATCGGGTCAAAGCAACCCTCATAGCATAGCCTCAGCTTATGCTTTGTCTTACCTCTCCTAAAGGATTGAAGGAGGAGGGAGTGCACGTATGAATAGAGAAAGAGTTGCCTTGAGGAGACTTTTCCGCGCAAGTTCCCTTAACAGTCCCGTACACTCCATTCACATCCATGGATGGATCCAGGCGTGCCCACATCTGCCTCTTTCGTTTCTCTTGCATCCTTTACCCCTTGACTTCTTTGAAATCGTCTTTTTTCATGCATGGCCAGTTCCGAGACGGAAGGAAAGAAACAAATCCTCAGGAGAATGGCCAGTCGTATGTAAATAAACACACATCACGAGCTGTAATAAAGAAATCATTGAGGTCTTTAAAAAGTAGTGTGTTTAATGTCTAAGAACTCTTAATGCAGTTTCAGAAATGGAAATCTCATCACAGTGAAGTAAAATGGTGGCTATGTTATTCTGGGATGAAGAAATAAATGCGCTGCAGTTCTTAACATACTCTAAATGTATTTCTTCACTGACGAGTATTAATCATAACCTACTCTTATCTCTACTAGACCATAGCGTACTGTGGTCATGATGCACCTCGATACATACAAATCTACCTGCAAAACAGGAAATTGGCATAAAACAGCCCCAAGCAAATATTTTTATCATATTGGAATGTCAACGTGATAATACATTTTTACTTTTAACATAATATTCATGCAATTAATTTATAAATGGAAACAGTGATAAAAAACCTGTACCTTAAGCATTCCTTACCGATAACCCAGAAGATTTGGTAAGATGATGATAATTTGAAGTTCATTAATTTGCTATGTCTAAAATCATTGATATTAAATACCAATACCTTACATAGGAGACACTGACTTGGTACAATTAGCTGATACTCTAAGGATAATGAGTGTATGTTATTCTATTCCAATGTAATGAGTTTACGTTCCGTAGTGCGGATAGCATGTCTTGAGGCGTAGCGATTACTGTTTGGAATATAATTTGAATCTTCTTAACGATCATTTCTAATTTATAATCCATTTTTTAAAACGCAAAAATTATAACACTTGGATTCGATTATATAAACTGAAGATTCTATTTGCATATAATGCCGTATATTTAAGACTAGTAATAGACCTCCAATCATTGGTCTTCCTTAATCGTTACTCATCTTCCTCTTGCGTCATTTTGTGGTTCCTCTAATATGTCCTAACTCCATTTGCTCTCTCAAGCTGACTTTGTCAACATGTTATTCAGCTATAGCAACCTCTCAAGTGTTCCGCGACTTTCTTTCTTCTCTACCCTTCCTACCATTTGATTAATGTGTTTCTCCAAAGGATTTTCTTGTCCAAAAATGCCATTTCTGGTAACAACCCAGTCATATCTAATGTATTGGTTCTAAGAACCATTGTTGAAATAGATTCTTTTTTGTGTTCTCTTCACATCAGCTATAATTATGAAAATGTTACTTTGTAACTGTTTTTTGCAATTTACTTTAGTTTTATTCGATGATCAAGCTGATACGTACCATAGAAATACAAGTTTTTTTAGTATCTTGGTAAGTGGGTGACGCACTCATTGAAACATAATGGTACTTAGATTTGCGCCAAAAATGAGCGATCAAAGATATTCATCAGTGTATTTTTTGCCAATAATATATTTCATATTTAAGTTTTATTCACAGAAAGATACGGGCGAGCGTGCGCGGTTCTCATTTCACCTGGGATGAGTAATCCACTCCTGGTGTGGAATCACCCCGTACCACACACCCTAGAGATGGCTAGCACAGTATGTCATAGATGTATCTCACCTGCTGCATTTCCTCTTCTAGAGAGTTCATCATCCCTCAACCGTTTTCCCTCTGCCATATCGCTGATCATATAAGTAACATTATTAACTCCAATTGAGGTCGCAATTGAGGACTGTCGCAGAAAAAATAGTTTGAATTTTCATTTTAGAGATATCAACTAGTCTTCACATACATCTGTAAATAGGTTTTGCTATTTATAAAAAACGAGTATTTGTATGAGAATTTGCGACTTTAATAGTCTCCGGCAGTTTTTTTTAATTCCGGCTAAAGTAGTAGCTTCCGATCCCGAGGATTCAGGTTTGAATTCCGGCGGAGGTGAGTATTTTTCATTGGAGTCCTAATATTTACTTGGGCTCTCTATTGAAATCACTTGATATGCATTATTCCTACCGTATAATAGCGACGACGTTTACCTGAGTTCCTGTTGGTATCTTTTTTTTTAGATTTGAGGCATCTACGTAACATATGCCACAAAACATAGAGTCTGGAGTTCTCTCCACCCTTCTTCCAAATACCTTACCCTCTTATTTTTATTGTGCAAATGGATATAGCCATCGACCGTCTCTCTGAAAAACCAACTCATTTTAGACGGACTCAAAAATACTCCATCTGTGGTTCTGTATAACCATATGAGAGTGGTCAAATTACAATCAGCAACCGGGAGCAAGGTTATCGTCTAAAATCCTATTTATATGGACACACATTATGCATATTTTAACACAGTTTGATACTCAGTTGAATGTTTCTAACGTTGGAGTGACCTAGAGAGCATATGGATTTTCCACAAAGGTGTTAACATACTTGGCAGTGAAATAAGTCTTCGGCAATGAAGACATTGCCTCCGATCTTGCGCCTAACCACGACCCAAACAGCGTGCATAGATCATACTTTATACCCCTAAATGTCAAACTTGCCGCATTCGCTTTCTTTTCCCTCTGTCTCGGCTTATTTACAGAAGCCTATTTCTCAAATAAGGTAGTCATTAAGCCAAAGTGCAATAAAGTCTGTCTAATTAGGTGCAATCAGTACCTCTATAATCTATTGGTTATGAGGAAAAAATTATATTGTAACCTATCAAGTGTTAATAGAGTGGCGATGGCCAGGAATTTCAAATAGGAACAATAAACGCTAGCGTATTACTGATTCACTATGAACTTCTTCCCATGGCAATGTGGTTGAAATTAGGTCATAGTGTTTTGAATTTCCAATATCTATATCTCATACAAATGGAATATATCACCACCACTCTGCAATGATTAAAACGCTCTTTGTTTATCAAAAATGTATCAAATTTGTACGTTATGTTGCCAATAGATGTTTACTATGGTATCAAACATCGGAAAGTTTAAAGAAGGCGTAAATGACCTTAGAGAACTATAAAACAGTTGAAATCAAGTTTGCCTACCAAAAGCGGTCATTCCATTGTTATTTATTATTCACGAAAAATTGTATAAATTCTTAACCATTTTACGACTTTTAGGCTAAATATTAGGCTTTCAAGTGGCTTATAGTGAGATCTAGAGACCATATTTTCGCGCTCTTGTAAATTTCATCGTCCGTAAATTGCTCCCGATTCCTTTTCATTGCTAACAATTGCTAATAATAATGCAAGTGTACAATTAAATAAGTATAAGTACCATTAATATCCTTTCAATTAATCCATTTAAAACATTTAAGTATCTTTAAGGGCCTTTTAAGTGCCAATACTTTGATGCAAGTGTGCACTTTAATAAATACAAGTACCTTTTGGTGCAATACTTACATATTCAATATATACAAAATGGGCTTATTTACATGACATCAGTTACTCTCATTTCACAAATACTGATATATAATGAGCAAATTGTTCTCCTTGGTCTATAGTTGGAAATAAGAAATAAATTATATAGGGCCTTCTTAAGTATTATCTCTGAGATAGAGCAAGGCACCAGGCAGGAACTGGAGTCTAAGAAAATTCATGGAGTACCTTCTTCAAATAAAAATTCTAAAGAATGATTTATCTCCAAATTATGCATCTTTATCTCTCCACAGTCTCCAAATTTAGAGAGCGACGTAAATCCTGTCAGGTAAGAAATACTAAATGCTCCTTTGTCATAATTCCACTAAAACATTACAAGCCTCATTTTATAGGATATTCATCCTACCACATACAAATATTTCCCTGGGAGAAGACCCCATAAGTAATAGAGGCCTCGCTGCCAAGTTCTCAAATATGATTTAGCTGTAAATCCCTCGTTCTGCAGTAGAATGTGAATAAATAAATATTGGAATGTAGCTTCAGAGCTATGTAGCATTTGGAGGCTGAGAAATGTCTTCAAATTGTAGGTCTTTCTATTTGAAACACGTGTCCTTAGCATTTTGGTGCTTAAACTACGATATAATTGAACACTAAAATTCAGTATAACCGTAATGTTGATATTTGCATATTTCTTATAGAGGATTCTGAATGATTCAGTGACCTAAATTATTAACATTGAGCCAAATATTTTCCACTGTAATACCATCAATATGAAACCGAATTGGCGAAATTACAAAATAATCAAACTTTCAATCTTAACTTTCATTCTCTTTTACGGAGTAGATGTGATTTTGGGATCTATGTCAATACGGTTATTTTAGTTGCGTTAAAATATTCACTGCCCCAAAATTCAACTAATCAAGATCTAATCAATATATTACCAATTCGGCACAAAGTTTTGGCACTTGATGACAATAAAATTTATTGAATTAGAATATTTTACGTGATATCATTGTGAGATACAAATTCCGTTCCGATTTCGTAAAATTAAAATTTTTTTCGCGAGATACTCTTCTTTTTTTAACTTTCACTCAAAAATTTAGTGTAAACATTTTACTAACAGATTTAACTCTAAATGTGGTGAAATAATTCGGTTTCATGCCTCTACAAGATTTTATCTCGTCCATCTTTTTCATTCACCATCATGATTTGCACGAGCCGGTACAGCAGAGCACGCATACATGATGAGGGTGGAGAAGAACGGGAGTGGAGAAGTGCGTAATTCAGATTAAAATGTCTGGCGAGACAAGGGAATTTTTTTTGAACGAGCTAAAAGAAAAATACAAAATGGAGTGGGAATGGGAGTCGAGGGACTCGGCGGAAAGATTTGCTCCCCCCCTCCTATTCCTCCTCCTCCTCTTCTTCCTTCTCACACTCTCTCCGTTCTTCATTTGCATTCGCCGCAGGACAAATTCTTATTGCGTGTGTGTTCCATGAAACCTCGCCCCTCAAAATTAACTTGCCCACTCGTTTTCGCATTATTTTTCCCTTCCTCTCTCTCCCCAATCCGCTGCCAGTCCCCTCCTCATTCACATTGCCGTATTTGGCTTGGCTCTCGAAGTCCGCGGAGTTGGACGCTAACCAGACAGAAGGAGGGAGTCATGGGGGAGTAGAGACTGACAGACACTCCCTCACTCCCGTCCCTACCTCTACCTCGTAAGCCCTCACTCCCGACTGGTGCTTGGCCATCAAATCGAGAATAACCAATGTTGGCGATATAGCAAAAGTACGCGCTTTCGATTGTATAGTGGTCGCTGTGGTTCAATATTGCGGCGTTCCATGTTTGTTAACACAATTATGCCAATGCAAGTGTCCAGATTAAAAATTGTAGTAAGTTGCTAAGTAAACAAATAAAGATGTTTTCAGTAATGCTGGTAAAACATTAAAAGAGTAAAGCACTTAGGTGCATTCCAATGTTTGATTACGGAACTCTTAATCACCGAAATCTGAGGAATCTGATATACAAATGAATACCTTCTGAATACACTGACGGAGATAAGTAATAATGATCACTTTCAAAGTTAGTTAGATAAACAGCAATGATTGGGTCATTCGAAGGTCTTTCTGGAATAAAAAAAATCGGGCTCAAACGTTTAGTATCTGGAATTTTTTTTCTAAAAACGATTACACTTCATGTGAGGTCAAATCGGGCTTTTCAGACCAGTGGCGTCGTCCCATGCTTTCGCCATTACATGTTTTCGATTTGTACCGCTCGAATTTTACCTCTACTCTCAATGATTTTCGTTATTTCAGACTCACACTCATACGTACATCATAGATTTCTTCTCTACTCCATCTTGCAATAAAACCTTTATTTCCCTCTCCTACCAACCGGCATTGCCATTCTCCCTTTTGTAGGGCTTGCACAATTTATTTCTTAAACTTCCGTCCGCGGATTCCTTCACCTCTCTCTCGTCACGTTGATTCGCATTCCCGTCCACACCGATCCTCTCCTCTCTCTATCCTCATCTCCCCAGCAGTGCTCATCCAACAAACCTTTCTTCCGGCTACCTCCACTCCCGTCGCCGCATGACCTTCGCGATGCCGCGTCCGCCACACACCTTATATCCCGCCGCGGAGGAATTTCCCTAAACGCCTCCGCCTCCCTCTCTCCCTTTCGCCCTCCCGAGAGTCATTTCTTTCGGAATTAACATAAAAAGAGCGACAGGAGGGAGCAGGCGATGTGGAGGACGGAAGCCAGGTGAGTTGCGAAGCATAAGGGGGAAAAGTAGAGGAAGGGCGTCGTAATGTAGATTAAAACACCTTTTTGCAAACCCTCGTCACTCAGACAGTGCCGTTTAGTTTTATCACTTAAAAAAACTGCTATGGATAATCGTGTGACAGTAGTTTTATCTATCCGTGATTACCTTTTCCTCAAGCTGTCAACGGTAGCAGCACTGGGTTTTCTATCAGCTTGGCAACTCTTAGGTCGCGAGTTTGAATCAAACCTTGGCCACAGATATTTAGTCTTAGGAATGAAGTCCATGGCTGGACTGTATTCTTAGCAGTTAAATATGTGTACACATACCCATAACGCCCTCTCTTTTTGGGGTAGACCCAGTCAAAAGAGCGTATCTTTGGTTGCCGGCCTAGAAAACTGGCTCTATTTTTTCTTAATTTTCTCCGTCCTGTCTCATTCTCGCATTCCTTCTTCACCTCAGCCTCACTCTTGTTCTGCTCCTTATTGGTTCTCTTGTTCTTAGACCTCCTTGTATTCTCCCTGTCCTTGGTTAAACGCTTCATCTATGACTTTCTAAGTCCATTCCTTACTGTTACACCATTCACCTTATGCTATGTGAATGAGCACCCAAAGAAAACCTTGTCCATTAAATACATCCAAATAGTTATCA
This sequence comes from Ceriagrion tenellum, assembly GCA_963169105.1. Classification (NCBI taxonomy): domain Eukaryota; kingdom Metazoa; phylum Arthropoda; class Insecta; order Odonata; family Coenagrionidae; genus Ceriagrion; species Ceriagrion tenellum. The sequence continues at coordinate 67,706,577 of OY720632.1, forward strand.
GTGGTTTTTATGGAGCCCTTGTGGGGCCGATCGCTATTATTTGTGGTGAATTGGAATTATGATTCATATTGCCGAATTAATTATTAATTGATTAATAGAATCACTACTTGTGTCTTGAATGGAGCTTTGCAATAATTTAACTACCCATTGAATATTCTCATTATGATGACTGATGATGATCCTGGTCTAGTCTACTACAAGTCTGCTGCATTTTCATCCAAAGCGATGTGATTTGAGTCCTTTACTTTATTGCATTTTAATTGCTACCCCTCTTAGTACTAATTATCCTGCTATCCTATAGAGATAGTCTAACGGGTTGTTGTTACTACTCCGCGGTGTTATATATATAACTCTTTTGGATGGGTAATTTGTTACACTGAAGAATATAGTGCCAGTCCATTGCGGTGTGTTTCACTAAAATATTTCAACGATTTCTCGAAAATCCTAATAAATGAACAGAAAGCTTTACTAGTACGAATGTCTAAGTATTCCCACCCTAACCAAATGAAAAAAAAACAGTTCGGTTACATAGTAGAAAAAAGCAATTTGGGGATATTATTTCATGTTCATTTCAATCCAAAGGCATTATAACGAGTAGCCAAACCTACTGATCTCTTATACTTACGTGTGTACGCTGCCTTAAATTTTAGATATGTTCTATTCTCATTTGAATGGATTTTGGAATGTATTGAATGGAATTGAATGGGTGAACACTGGATTTATACAGAGATAAAATTGTATAATTAGAGAACATAACAAAAATACTAAGAGACAAGCTGACACTTATGGCTGCATCAATAGCATATGGGAATGTTTCACCTAATTTTCTGAATGGCAAAGTTAGTTTAGAAAGATGATTTGTATCAAACAATGATGAAACTTAATCTTTTGCTCTCAACGTTCATTTTGAACTTGCTATTCAATATAAATTCACGAGTCTGTCAGCAAAATTAATCTCACTTCTGTTAAGTGCCCTATATCTTTTAATTCCTACCTACATTCCTGTGTCGTTTATAACGCGCCAAATTATTAATCATAAAATTTTTTACCGTTTTACTGTTATAGTAGAAATGAATTAAGTTGCAATTTGTGCACTAGGAAAATGTATTCCGATGGTAAAGGTCTTTCGTATGTGAAATTTCCCTCGTAAAATGTATTTGCGAAGAGAGCTTAATATCTCACTCCTTTATGAGTATTAAATTTCATTTCTGTTGGCTTTTCAATAATGCCTTCGTCATAAACTCATGCGTGGCAAATATAAGTGTCCAAAGAATGCCCTCTCTCGGTTTAACGTTCGTATCTACTCCTTCATTTTAAATCTCCTCCCGTTTACCTTGGAGGCCTTCGCTTTCAACTTCCTGCGAGTCTATTTCCCCTCGTATCTCTCCGTCCCATTTCCCAGTTCTTTCTCTGAAATAGTCCCGCACTCTCTCACTCTCCCGAGTCCATTTTCCTTTTATTTGCCTTTCTAACCATCTCTCCACCAGATATCTTGGCTTTTTTCACCCCTCCCCCTCTCTCTCTCTCTCTCCATTCTCGTAGATAAAGCCAGTGCCATCTCCGAAATTCTCCACTTCTTTTCCTCCCCCTTCCGTTTTATTCTCTTTATTAATTCATTCCATGTCCCCTCTTCTTCTACTTCGCCTGTCCCTCCTGTCCTCTATCTTTTCTCCTCTCTTCTTGGCGTCGCTCTTGGTTTCATCATCTCTGTCCTCCTCTTGACACGATTTTTCTCAAAAAGACTTTTGTCTAGCCATCCCAACGACTTTCCTCTTCCCTTCCGAATATCTTAACGGTCTATTTCTTCCTTCCTTGCTCTCCCTGTGGGTGTCCCTTCCGTGGACTAAAATACCACCAAAGGTTCTTCCTTTCTTTCTTCTCGCCCCGTTTTGCATTTATTTACTTCGTCAGGCCTCTTTCGTAGCGGAAAAATCTTTTTCCACGCCTTGTTTCTCCAAGGAAAAATGTTTTCTTCCCTCTTTTTAACCCCCCAATACCCTGACCGACCCTCCCAACTCCCAGACCTTTCATTTTATTTTTTATCCCTATGTATTTAAATCCATGAAGGCTCTTTCCCCTCGTGGAAGAAAAACTTATAAACGTGAATGCACGATAAAACTCGAGGCAGAATTTGGGATAGATTTATGTAGCCAGATAATGTAGGAGAAATATTGCGAATGCAAATTCGAGTCAAATTCCATTCCCTTTTATTTCCCAATACTCGACATTTTTTCCTGTATCTAACGTACCTTTCCCGAGAAAAATTTGCATTTTCTCATCTCCGTTACCGAGTACTTCAGGAAATATATTTCCTAACCGGAATTGGACTCTTGGCTCACTCATCTTTTTCGTCGTTTCTTCTTCGGTCACTCTTTTCTAAGTATTTTATCTAAAATTGAAGTTGATGAAAAAATTGTTTAGAGTTTTCTCTTTGATTAAAATTATTCATAACTTGACCTTTCAAACCAAATTATGATACATTAATTTTAAATATTTGACTGAAATTGACCGGAATGCCGTCTTTAAAAATTGTGGCAAAATGTTAATCCATGCTTTAAATTCCCGGAGCGTAGCTAAACTCTCTCCTTTCATTCCTTGAAGTGATATTTAATGTTTCATTCTCGAAGGATTATTGCATCTAATCACATGAAGCTAATAGGATATTGAACTTTAATAAATCTTATGACGAGAGATATCCAATGGAGGATAAAATGACTAGCTATGCGTAGATATTTAGATCCATCGTCATGTGATCGATCTTTCTTCCATGTGGAGTTTTGAGTTATGTTGGTAAAGAAGTAGTCATAAGATAAAATAATAAAAAAAATATAGTAGGAAGGGGCTTTAGAAATTTTAATGACAATTGTTAAGGAAAAATGTGTTCCCATTAGCGAAAGGATCAGTCTTCATTCCTTCAACATTGCGATGTTTATTGGTGGCGCGAAGATTTCCGCGGTGTTTGGCTCGAAGAGTAACAGATGTCATGACTTTCTCAGTCTTAATAAGATGTCTCTCTGCTTAGGGCCCATCGCTGAACACCATGTATCCTGCCATTCTGACTTTGTCTTCAGTACTGAAATAGCAATGCGTTGGTGCAGTGAATTACTCTTCTCGTAGTTAATAATTGGCTAAAATATTCAAATCGATCTCTTTGAAAGGGGCGTATGGAAGACAAATTATTCTGCAAGCGATCGCAAGGGCGGGTAGTTGGCGGGTAGCTACATTTCAACAGCGTTTAAGAGGATTTAATAGAGATACATGTAAAATTGAGACAGGAAAGCGATGATTACTGAATTCTATGTTGGCTGCACCAGAGTATTGTTCTGTTTTTATTTTTGTCATGAATGGCTCCTGAGAAAATTCACTTCTTGCATCTATCCATCAATTGGTGATTATGTCTTATTAAATCGCGTATATTCGCCCTTCAGGTATGTTGTAGAGTCGAAACCGTATTCACCCTACCGATCTGAAACTTGAAACACGAGAATTTTTCTCCCAGCGTCAGAGTAGTTAGTGACACTTGGGTCTCTTGCGGCTCTTCACCAACTCCATCTAACAGTTCTATAGGCGTACAGTAGAATTAGGTTCCAAAATTTCTTATTAATCTGACTTCGTGCCGACGGTGGGAGACATAAATCCATATGCACCGTGATATTTGTATCTGGCATAAATGTTACCAACTCGGAAGTTTGTGTCACACGCTTCTGGAGCAGAACGTTATTTAAGCACACGAGGAGAACATTTTTAATTAGCCACGGTGGGATTGCTACAGCGTCAACCGCAAATGCTCAGGCGTTTTTAAGTTTACTGGTACATTATAGTGCTTGTGGGTGATAACACCCCGTGCCACATACCTTTGAGGTGACTTGCAGGGTAATATGTAAATGTAGAAGTTCTGTTAGTCGTGTATGCTTGTAAGGGAGCTAGCATTAAATAGGGAAGGGTTAAGGGCTGTAGTCAACCAATCTTGGAGTGGAACGACCAATGATGATGAGTAGTTTCATGAAAGAAAAATCATTTGACTTGATCGATAGTTGAAATAAGAACACAGCTTTAAGTTTTTGACTGATTTCTTATATCTAACCATACGGGTTCGGCTGTTCATCCATCATCTGGTGTACAGTGTACTATTGGGACAGCATGGGGTAGTATATCGTGTGACTGAAGATGACATTACAGCCGTAAGCTATATTGCTATATGTAATAAATCGGTGGAAAACACAAAGTTGTGTTCTTATTTCAACAATGAAAATGACCCACAAAGCGAGATCTTCATTTTACAATTATGCCTTAATCGAGACTCGAGCCCAGATCCCTAGATATCGCGCCGATTTCTCAACTCAGGTGATCAACCGAAGTATTTACCTCCTCTCTGGAATTTTTTGGGCATTTAAGGAACTGGTCTTAGAGGGCTTTAAAGCCTAGGTGTCTTTTTCCTCAGTAGGCTTATGAGGGCTACCAAGTATAATAGAACGGCAGCGGAAAATGTCGACCTAGGTAGCTGACTTTGCTAATGCACACGCCACAATATCGATAAAACCATCACCAACTCTTTTTCAAGGCGAAATATTTTTCCTCGGGGGAATTTTTGCACTAGGATTCAGTTGGAGAATCGCTGGGAAGCATCTTTGTGAATATCTGGCCCATGTCTCCCGTTTGTAGTAAAATACGGTCGCCAGCTCGAGAAATATTACACGCTCAAGTATTCCAAACTGTCGAAATAATGATATTTTGCCCCTGGGGAACGTACAATGTCTCACCATACGAATCCCCTACACGCCTCTCATTACGTGCCTGATCGTGAAATTATGGAAAACGCCAAAAAAGGAACGAGCGAAGCACCTAATGCGCCGTTATTGACGTGGAATTGCCGGTCGGCGTCGTTCAAGCGAAATCCTGATCCTCTCGGCTGTCTTCATTAACTGCTCGGATTAGAGCGCCGAACGTCCAATATTGGTGGCAATGGAGGTGGCGCAGGGTTTTGTGACAGAGCGACAGAGGGTTGAATCGGGAAGGGATTGCCACGTAACGAACTGATGGGAATGGGAGAGTGTAGAGAGATGAGGAAGAATGAGGGGAGGAGGAAAGGGATAAAGCGTAAAAGTGAGCGAGTGGGCGAGATCCCTCACAGCCTCCTAATCTATGAATGACGTGCCTTTAATGAACCTTTAATACTCAGCCCACCGACTCCCAGTCCCGCCAATCCCAAACCAACTCACTCGCCAAACCACCCCATACTCTATCCACCCACCCCACGCACAACGTGCCTACACCCCTCACGTTTTGGATTCTCGTGTTTTATGTATTTTTTCACTCTCTCTCTCTATTCCTGTCCTTTCCCCAGTGTCCTCCCTCACCGACCACGTACAGAGAGGTCGGGAGATTAACGGCTCTAGGGGGAGACCACAAAAGGGAGGGCCTCCCGCAGCGTCGGGATCAAACCGCGGCCGCCAGCCCCGAAGGGAGGAATGGTTTTGTGGGTGGTGTGTGCGCACGAGTGTGGGAAAGAGGAGAGTGGAGTTTGAAAAACTCTTTTTCCACCCGCACCCGGGACACATATATGTGCGTGAGCGGGTAATGGTGGGGGATGAGGAGAGGGGAACGTTCAACCACCCGTTTTCCACCCTTTGTGCGCTCTTCCGTCCCTAAGGAACTCTCTTGTGCCAGCCCCAAACCCTTTTTTTACGCAAAAATCTTTCCCCTACCTCAAGTCCCTTACCCGACGCGTAAAAAATCCTACCCCTAAAACCTCAACCACCCCAATCCGCCCCCATGCACACTCACACTACCACCACCCCACGTCTTCCCTCCAGTCCAGAGCTTTTCAGTAATTTTCCCTCCCTCTCACCCCTTGCTCAAAGCTTTTGTTGGGACCGTTTTTAACTCTCTCTCTCTTTCTCTCGCTCTTTCCTCCCGCTGGCCACAATATTAATTCCGTGGAAAAAGTCCTGAAGGAGTAAGAAAAGGAAATTTTTAGTGAAAGGTGAAAGTGATACGTGTAGAGAAATGGAGGGAACGGAACAATTTTCGTGCAAAAATGCGGTGCTCACAGCATGGGCGGGGAGATGTGGACCACACATTTAATATTCACGAAAAACCCCGCGAGCCACCGTGATTGGGTAGGCAGGGGATGAGTGGAGTGGGCACACACGATGCGTGTGGGGAATCGTTGACGATGCCGTCGACATTTTGAAGTCAAGGACGTGCATGACTGTGCCGGAGATTAGGTAATCGCAAACCCCGGGGATCGACTCGTGCTCCTCGAGTCAAAAACAAACAACCCTTCAGAATGAAAAAGAGACCGCACTCTCCGTTTTCCTGAAACCAAGTCATCTGTGGCTGTTTGTTTTGTCTGATTTCCAGTTACCGCATTTCATTGCCGGGGAGGTACTCATTACTCTTACGTGCAAGAAAGCGGCGTAATTCAAAAGGAATATTTTTATACCTGTTGCGTTGCGTCTCATGGCTTACCCCTCCGCGGCACTCCATTGTCATCCAGAGCGGTGGAGACTTATATTGCAGAGTCAGAAATAATTTAAAATTGAATACTAAGCAAACCAAAATGGAAGTACTCCATTTCCGTCCTGTTTGGTGAAACCCTCAATCAAATATTAATGTTAAATTAATGTAAAAAGTCGCTGCATCCCGAAGATTTTACGCAACCATTTGAGCCTGTCGTCAGACTGTAACCCCCTAATGCTCTTAGGTTAAGAGTAAACTAATATTATTGCTGATATTCTCTTAACTCTTCCTCTCATCTGTTTTGGCATTACGGTATAACTTGACGACCTACCTAAATAACTGAACAACATATTTAAGTATTTATGAATGATTTTTGCTGCACATCTAGTACCTAGAGTTGCTTAAATGGTTTGCTGGCTTTTCGAGTTTACTTTCAAGCATCAAAGAACAGCTGTGTCGTTTAGATTTGAAGAAAAATTAAGAATGCGAAGAAAATGAGAAGATAAAGAGAGTTGTGGTAGGGATATTCACTGTCGAAAGACTTCCGGCACTTTTACGCAATCAATTGCCCATTTGGTGATTTCGAAATTAAGTAATGAGCGTTTACGTTTATTATTCAAATATTTACTGCTTGAAAACTTCAGAGGACGCTAATTGAAATTCAAGTTAAACGCACATATACCATTAAAATACTAATGGAATAGGAACGCAATATTTTTTTTCAGGGAAACAATTAGTTAAGTAAAGAGAATCTTAATGAAAAAAATTGATATTATATAAATGGTAATATATATACATATCCTGGAATGGAACAGGATTTAAGTTATTCGTCCTCCGTTTTCATATGGCCTTTTATGCCTCATTCACATCTAGTTATAAACGAGTAAATTGGAATTTTTGACCAATATATGATCAATTAAACAGTTCTTCTCCTTATTATATAATTTGATATAGCTACCGTTCCGAATAATTGGCTATTCCCGAGCGTTCTGGATTTTAAATTTTTAGCTGGTGAGTAAAGTGAAATATCCTCATTAAATCTGAAGAAATACAAATATATAAAGTTCCTCGTTGACCTGAATTTATATTTTAATGCAACTATTTGTGTATCTTGCAAATATAACGTTCCCCGAGTAAAACAGAGGTAATTAAGTTGACCGTTTTGGCTACAAATTTTTAATGCCACTACGTCCCGCAGCAAGAGAGTACGATTGGAATTGCAGAAAATTTATCCCTACTGAATCACAAATTAAGGAAGGAACGAAGCTCAAACTGTCTGCATAAGTAAATAAACAAGCCGCACGTCGTATCCCGTTTTCGAAATTCCTAGTCATTCCTCGAAGCATATTCGAATTCCAAATGAGCTGGAGAGTTGTTTCCCGAGCATAAAATTCCTCCAAACTTTGATATGAAATCATACAGGATTCCGATTAGTCCTGCACAAATTCAGACGAGCTACTTTTTAATTAAGACCTCTGGAGAGGAAAGAAGTTTTCCATCGTAGAGTTTGCGAACTTTTCTGAACAATTCCTGCGTCCCACTTAACAGAAGGGAAGACCTAACAATGGCATTTTTGTACGGGATAAATTTTCGTCAAAAGCGGAGCGTACTCTTTCTTCGACGTCCTATATCGACCAACCGTCATCCACCCGTAACCTACCCCTTTAAACTCTGGGGCGTTGCTGCTGTCATATCCTTGAGCCAAAAACTTCCTTCCGCTCACTCCTTCTCTCTGGAAAACCGCATCGCTTTCTCTTTTTAATCAGGCTCCACAATATGAAGCTATCCTATCGTTACCATATCTACTACTTTCAATCAATTTTCGTGAACCATTAAGGAGGACTGTATTATTACAAATCACATTAGAAATTCATGGTATTAACGTTTTTATGTATGCACTATTGACTAAATGGTCCAAATTTTATTCATATAAATTAAACACCGATGTCAGGTTAACTTGAGGAAAGGTATGGCTGAATTTGGGCCCAACAAGGAATGGGATTATACTGTAATTATTTTTTACTACGTTGCTATTATTATATATTAGAATAGAAAAACTATTTGAGGCCCCTTTTAGGTGGTTACGATTTGCGATTGAAGAATTGGTTGGTGGAAGTTCTTCTGTCCATTGTCAGTATAGCAAACTGATTTATCCCTTCGTCTTGCTAAGTTTAGCCTCCTCATGGTACGCTGGACGTGTTCCTTTCTTGGCCTTCCTCGGAAATCTTCTTCCGTTTTTTCTTTTAGTAGACTGTAATGTTTTAGAATACCCCCAATTACGTCTATCTGCCCTATTTTTTGTACTATTAATTTTTCAATTAACTTTAATTTTCCTTGAAACTACTTTGGACTTCAATGATGACTATTTTTTCTCATTTCATCTTCAATATTCTTCGATAGTGCCTCGTTGTTATTGCATTCGATTTTCATTGCTCCTCTGCTGTAGTATTCAATCTTCCCTCCTGATTTACCATTTTAAAGTAATCAATAAGAGCCCAATGGTTAGCATGGTTAATGGTTATGAAATACATTACACTTTTTTGTTGCATGAAATAATTTTGATGCATAATGAATGGAAGCATCTCGCTCCGTATTTTTGAGGAGTCAAATAACATTGAAAATAAAACTTCGGCATTTCGTTCGACTCATATCTTAGTCTAAAAGTTACATCCAGAGGCTCCATCCTTCACGACGGATTCCTTGAAAGGAGATGTCTCCTCCCCAGGCTTCCCACAGTTCACTTTGATCTAACCAATGAGGGAAAACTTCCGGGAGAAAAATTATGAGTACCGTCGTAGCGAGTGCATCAATAATCAAACACCCGTCAACAAAAACAATCCGACTCCGTTCTCCCCTTCGTGTCGCTCTTCGCTCCCTTTAGCTACTCATCTTCTTCTTCCTCCCTTCCGAATCCTTTCCGAACGCCCAAGCGAGACCCCGGTTTCAGTTTCTAATGCCACCGAGGGAACTCCATTTTGAGTATTGACGTTACAGTGGTAGCAACAACAGCGGCGAAGAAAGCGTATGAGACCCTACTATCCCAACCCCACTTCCCTCTCTCTCTCTACCACTACACTTCCCCACTCCGATCCACAAAAAAGAGAACGAAAAATGTAAGAATTTTCACTCCCTCTCCCTCACTCTCTCATACTCTGTCACATTCCCTTATCTTTGCGAAAACCCTTCCTTATTCAACTCCTCCAGACTCCCGGAAACCCTGAGCTCTTGTATCCAGATATATACACACCCCCCACCCAAACCCTCAAGCGTCGTGCTCTCTTGATCTCTCACTCCGCAACCGGCTTGCATTCCACCCTAGACCGCCAAAACAGTTCGACAAAGAACCAAAGGCAGCCCACCATCCATTCATCCCGCTCTGTGATTTCCTCCCGCTTTCTCCGCCCTCTCTCTCCCCTCATGGGTGCAGCATCCCCACCACCATCCTCATCCCTTACCATCCCACTCTTCTCTACATCATATCTCATCCGTTCATCTCATTGTCTGTTCACCGTTCTGTCTCCCACCATATCCCCTAGCAACAAACCACTCCCGTTCCCCCTCTCATCATAACCTCCCCTCACTGGTTACTCATTTTGCGATAGATAAACTCCCTCCTTCCCCTCCGCATCCCGCCACCCCATCATCTCTCCCGTCTCTCTTTCGGCCCCCTAGCAGCTCCTCTCTCTCTCCCTTCACTCATCTAGTTGCAGCCCTTTCAGTCCACTCTCCCCACCACCACGGCTCTCTCTCTCCACCCACGCCCTCCCGCCACACCACGGCGCAATGCTTTTCGGCTCCGCTCTTCCGTCGGAATCTGCTCTCGCATGCCCGTCGCTCCCCTCCGCCGGCCTCGGGGAAAAACCCTTATCCTATATCGCTCGACATCCCACTCTCTGATATGTGATTCTCCTCCTTCTGTTTGTTTCCTTTTGATGCCTCGCCCTATCTACCGGCTTTTTTTCTCTTTCTCTTTTTCCTTTGCTTACTTCCTTACTATCCCCAATGAAGCCGCACTCTTGGATCGTTGGTTATTTTCGGGAAGGCGTCCGACTTGTGTGGTAATTTTCGCCATGGAAGCATTGGGTTAAGGCTTGTTATAGTGAAATGAAGTGCAACAGATACAGGCTCAAATAGGTGGAAGGTTATACTGATGGAGTATACTTTTCTAAAAAAATAAGTGAAGTATATGATTTTCATTAATGCGAAGTACATTATGAAAAATAGAATTGTCATCTACGTCTGCATCTACCAATTTCCATGCAAGCCAATCGCCACGGTGAGAGGCTCGGGGTGATTCCTGATCAGACATTTAATATTAGCAGCCCTTGAACTTCTCACACTCCCAAGGCCGCATGAGTATATGTCCATCTCATTCTGCGAGGATAGTTTGTTCCTCGCTCGTTCCTCGCTCAGTAAATGACTATAATAAAAACTGAACTCCACTCAAAATACTCCTTTAATAAACTTTACCATTTCATCTCCAAAAGCCTTATCCTATACACCTTTACATGGCCGTTGTCCTAACACCCCCGCCACACGCCCTTACGGCGTCTCGGAGGGTAGTATGTAGATGTAGATTGCGGAAATGAAAGACGAAAAGTAGAGAGAGACCTGGAGTCGCCACATGCTTGTTCTTATTGATAGTTCTGTCCTCGTAACACTTCAGTCGAGACCGAGATTCCGATGAAAAATCACCGCCAATGCCAATGCTCAATTTCCGATTGCCAGGGTGTTACATATTCTAAAAATAACACCAACTTTGACTCCACTTTTCCGTCGGAATCTTCACGCATGTCCCTAGCTTCTGGACTTTTCCTAGATCCAAAAAAATAGCTTTATCTCTTATCTCTTCTTTTCCCCTCTCCGTTCTCTGTGGCTCTCCTTCCGTCTACTTTAGGCTCCGTGTCCTATCTCCCTGTCTTTCTTCGTCTTTAACACTTCCTCCTTCTCTTCCAGTCATTCTTTATCTGTTCTTACACTCCATGGTCTCCGCAGATATCAAGGTGTTAGGGGTAATTTGAGTATTAGCTTCGTATCCAGATGGCCCGCAAACGAATACTGGGAGTAGTGCAGATGTCATAGACCTACCTCGAGTCCCTCCATGGGCGTAGTATCACTACCAGGGTAGTTTCCTGTCAGTTGGGACGTCATACAATGGTTCTTTACGACGCTAATGCCTACCTGATGCATTTAATAAATCTTGGCTCAAATTCATGGACATTTATTTCAAATGAAATGAGAGCTCTATGTATCTCCACACCAATTCTTAATGAATTATGGTTGTATTTATTTTATAGAATTATTATATTTGGTAACTAATAGTGACGCTGATGTGTTGCATAGTAAAAGTTAGTTAAACAAATTTCGACGTAAATATGCGTATTGTCCTAATTTCATTAGGCGTAAATGACCTTTGTTGCAGTAATCCTCCGCACATTACCAACCAGCCAGCTGCTAATGAGCACGCATGCCTATTCCCATGCATTGCCGACATTCAAATAACCCTTATCTCTCATATCTTAAAATCCTCATCACCATCCTTTGTAACTCCTCTTATTCTCTTTCCTTTTGTGTTTTCGGCCAATCCCTTTCTTATCCCGATCTCACTTTCCTTCCGTCTCCACCCCGTTGAGCCTTACTCCTTCTCTCCTCTGCCTGTGTATTCTTTTTCGATTACAGTAGGGATCCATTCTGCGCCTCTCCCGTTGACAACGTCCGTTTGTGTCGGTATCGCCGCTTCAAGAGAGAGATCCGTGACTCGTCCGGGAGGACACGCCGGCACATATTTCGAGCGGGTCCGTCACTGCGGGACGATTACTCCTCTCCTCTCCCTGTCCCCGCTCCCTCCTCCTCCGAGTAGATCTGTGACATTCCTGGTGGTCGTTTTCGTCCCCGGAGCACGAACGTACATTTTTTCCTCTTACTGGATTTTCCAAAATTCTAATTTGATTCCATGGCCGAGATAACAGGGGGAAACCTTATTTTTTTCGCGACAAATAACGAGACCCATCGACTTGAAGTTCGTCTCTAGTTATCATCGGGCCTGGGATAGCTCTGCCGAGTCCGCTATCGCATCTCATTTTTTGTGGGGACAAAAGAACGCCCGTTTTTATTTCACGAAGGGAAAGGATGGGGAGTTAAGGGATGGGGTTTTTCTGAGATTAACTAACAGTGAATGCTCAGCACGTTTTATATATTTCACATCTCCGGTATACCAGTTGTATTTCTATGCCTGCGTATTCAATAGTAATTAAAGACATGAATATCTCCTAAATGGGTGCTCCAATAAGTCTTCCCTGTTTTCTAATTCACTACGTTCATACTAAGTTAATCAAAGGAGTTTTACCATCATATACGATCAAAATATAACCACAAAAACCAATGTCAAGATTGTGATGCAGTTAATTACAAATTATTACTTCACATCTTATATTCCGTATATTGTGGTCCAAATATGAACCATATATTTGACCTTATTATCTCAATGCCAATTAAAGATCGAATCGTATTAAGTTGAATGAGTACCATTCATGTATTTGATAGATTTCACATATTCCTGTCTCTTGAGAGACATATTTTCAATTATCCAATGAAATGCGATATTTTCAAGCACTCGCTAAAATATAAATTGGCGCTAACCTCTCTTACTCTATACCTACGTTATAATAAGATTCTATATGTGTTCTCTGAGAACTATATTGAAATTCATATTTGATTTTAATATTTTCTTTAGCGATTAAATTTTTCAGAATAGCCGGCTGAAATAATGTACGTCACAGAAAAAAATTATTTTTCATTCATTGCTGCCAATAATTAATAACCGATAATTACTAAATTTTGAATACATCCCCATCCTCAATTTTCCTTAATTCGCCATCAGTGAGCAGCATAATCCCAGCATTAGAAAATACAAGAACGCTGTTAATTATAAAGGCTTCCAACGTTTTATCTCCCATATTTTCACAACTTTTATCCTCCATTGCATATTGGGATGCCTGCAAATTCAAGCGCGCTTTCGAGATGTCCGCAGGGAAGCCATTTTGACGGGATCATTTAGATGCCCCCTTTTCTGAATTTCACTATTGGGAAATTAGCACGCAATCTGCATTCGCAAACACGCTCGTGGATGACGGAGGGATATACATATATATGATGGGATAACTTTCCGATGCAACCCTAAGGGATTGAAATCCACAACCCTCCCTTCGAACATACCGTCCGCCCGCCCGCCCTCGCGATAAAAACCTCTCTGATCCGCCGCGCGAGATTTGCAGGCGGTGCGGATCGTCGCGGCAATTCTTCGGCGACCGGCGCGGCGGTGTGGATCATGTGTGTAGGGCTCTCGGACCATCCTCCGTCAATGCATCCCTCACTCCCTCTCCCTCGGTGTATTTCCCTATCACTTCATCTCAGCCCACTCTCTCCCTCACTCATTTCCTGATAATGGTCCAGATCGTCCCAGCCGTGAATCGCGTCCGCATACATATTATCGGCTTTTCCCTCGACAAACTTCCTTCCCCCGCCGCTGTCTCTCACTTCCGTCACCCCATTGGAGTCTCTTGTTTCCTCTTTTGAGTCTCCCCCTACCCGAACATCGCACGTCACATCCCATCTCCCACTATCTCGTGTCCCGCTTTCAGAGCAAGATCTCTCGTGTATAGTGTAAAAGCGTATCCTGTCGACACCCTTCCACTCTCTCTCTCTCCCTATTTACTATCTCCCTCTCGTTTTCTTTCTTTTGGACGTGATAGCCGCGCCGCACCCCATTCATGTGAGCGTGCAGGAAAGGCTACACAAATACCGACTGCATTGCCGTCGGTTTGTGAGCAGCTCGGAAGTGGCACACACTGACTGGGAGAGATTTCCCGCGTCTCAAGTTTCGAACGGCGATTGAAACAAGTGATCACATAAATATTTTCAATCTTCTTCCATAAGAGTATTATCCGGTTTTTTTCCTTTGAAAGAGCATACTTTCAAAGCTAAAACCGCGGAAAAGAGCTGACATTCCAAGACTAGATTTGGCATTTTATTATCAATCGACGTAGGCACTATCATTTTTTCTATCCTTTGCAAATTCGGTATTTGTCTGACTTTATGTCCTTTTTATCTCATGTGCGCTCTGTGGCAGTTTGTGTGAGGCCACTCACCCTTAAGGAAAGTTTGATGGACTTAACGGCGATGAGTTGTTTTTATTTCTCTGAAAATTTTTATAAGTCGTTGGGCACCTTATGTACTAGTTATGAGCGAGAAACTTTTATTTTACTGACAGACTATTTTCCCAAAGGATAAATTCGCTGTGGTCAGTTCATAATGTATCAAATGTGGCCAAAAGTGATTAATAATCTTAATGCCAACTTTGAATTTAAGTAGTTTTATGTATTTTTCATAAGTTTGAACCTTGCCTCGATGCCTCTTTTAATCCTGATGTGACAAAAGTCATATAAGAACACAGAACGTCATCATCAGGTATTTGTGATGCATAACTAAAGATTTGTCTAAAATGGCCCAACTTCCCTCATTCTGGCCACCACAGTGGTGATTTGAATGGTCGAAGCGGATAATAGGTTCAAATTTTGAGGCCCTAGTTAGTACGCCAATGCAGCAATCCTCGGATCATGGTATGTCGCGGAAATCCCCATTCCTTTCCTAACACGATTCGTATCCATATCCCACCCTCTAGGCATCCCTCCTCCTCAATTTCCGGGCGATGTGAGATCCTGAGTAGCCGTGGAACGGCGGAAGGCTTCCTCGGAAATCGGCGCCGAGGAGCAATCACCCCGAGCAGGGAATCACATTGTAACGCGGTGCTACGAATTCACAGCCGCAGACACCGGCGGGAAGAGACCCTTAGGCTTAGTATATGGGTTTCAAGAGGAACTTGGACATAGTTGCTCACTAAGGGTTTAAAATGGAGGACGCTGGGGGCAGGCAGGGGCCTAATGAGTGGTGACGTGTTGTGTGGACAATGTAGATGGGACGCCACCCTTAACACGGCCAATCATGAGCGTACGTCCATCTCCCACTGTTCAAGAGCCAATATCCCGTTCTCTCTCATCGTTCCTGAGCGTCTGCTTGGCCTCTCGCCCTCGCTTCTCCACCACCCCCCGGCTCTGGTGGTTCTCTTACCTATCCCAGTCGCATTGAAGTGATGAACATGCGAGTTGTATCATCACCCTCCAGCATCTACAATTCCTTCATTGGATTTGTGGTTGAACCTTGTTTACAAATTCTTGACCTCGTATACCTCATGATCTTCAGAATACTGCTTATATTTTTAAGCAAAAACTATTATTTTCATCTGAGAATGGGTGGAGAAAAGTTGATTTTAAATGGTATATCCGTGTAATAGCCTGAAGAGATGTGGTATTAACTGATCAACCATCTATTATACTCAATAAGTCATGATTTTATCCACGGACTATCTTTTATGTTTTGTTCTTTAGAATTCAGTAAGGAATATAATTGCCAAGGTTGACCTAGACGTGAATTGTCATAAACTAACGTAACAGACGTTAGCCAGTGGTGTACGTAAGAATTTGATGCTGACAAATGGCGTCGTTTTTTGTATTTACGGATGCATGGAAAATAGTATTTGGATACATATGAGATGATAGAAATTCTGGCGATTTTTCATGGAAACGATTGCTAGTTTTAATTTTTTCGTAGAAAGTAATGATACGTTCCATACGCTCTCCATGTGAAATCCAGGTGAGAAAAGTAGAATCTGAAAAAAATCATTCACTGCAATCATTGGGTATCGCAATATTAAAGAGGTTCTCACCTATGTCATTTAGGACTTTTGTTTACACACTGAATTTTGTGGTAAGCAGTGGTATCTAACTATCATAAGCTAGTAAATGGTGCCTTCCCTGAGTCGTTGGACATAAGTGAAAAATTGTGATGTAGTTCGCCCATCTTCAAGTTATCACAGTCAGATCTTCTGATCTCCGGACCATCAGATGACACATTGGGAGGCAAGATGGGTCCTTGATGAGAATACTCGTGAAAGAGCAGCAAATAATCAGTGTGTCTGCCCATCCGTCTTTGGCCTCTCAGAGGAGAAGGCGCAATTGCATGGGGGAGGATTTCGTCTTTAAGAGATGGGGGATGATTATGTGAGAGAATCACTATCAGTGTGACGAGTTTGCTGGCGAATGAAAAAATACGTTGACCCAATTAGAATAAAAATTCATCATTACGTTATGTATTTATGTGTAAAAAAGAGGAACTACGTCATGAAGGTCGAAGCAGCTTTATTCACATCTCGCGATTAATTGTAGCCCAGTAGATGCCAAGTTATCAGTATTTCTCCCTCTCCAGAAATTTGACTGTATTAACTGCCTCAACAGCTTGATCCTCAATTAGCAGTCTCTAGGTCTGTCCCTGCAGTATGACTTTACACCTTTTCCAGTAAAACTGCGGGAGCGACCACTCCGACGGCCACTTGCTGCGTGAACGGGTAGTCTCCACTGTCACAAAAGTTTGATGTGCCCTAACTCTCTCAATTGTCATCCTCATATGACACGGTTTTCTATGAAATAAATTTGATACTCGTCAAAAGTTATTGTATCGGCCGTGGTTATTCTCTTAGGAAAACGTGTCCTCAATTGCTGACTTTTCCCTAACATGATATTGATGAAGGGCACATATTAACACGACGTGTTTTTCATTTCATTTAAAAATGATCAAATTTATTTTTGTTTCACAAAAGAACAGTAAAGAAACTAAAATTACAAACAGTTTTTGAAAGACAATAGAGCAATAACTAGCTCACTCATGGCTGTTTTATCGGAAATGTTCGGAAGCATTGTCATCCATTGATAATTATTAAAAGAGAAAATATGTGCTGAAAAAGTTGACAATTTAAAATATAAACTTACAAATGTAGATACTTTTTTCTCTATGATGTTATTTTTTCAAGTCGTCACAATTTAAAAACAACGCAAATCTGATATCGTTGCACTTGAAACAGCCAATGCAAAAACATATAAAACATAACGCCATAAAAGCTCATGGTATATTGAGAACGTAAAACGCACTAGTGATAACTAGGAATGATTGATTAACTTTGTCTTAGCCTTTCATGATTCTCATTGCAGGGTGCAACAACTCGTTATGTGGTAATATAGTGAGATAACGAAAGCTAACCGTGAATACTCTCCAATTTTATCTCCAATATTCCTGTCGTCACCACGTACAAAGTATCCGAATTGAAAGTTTTTGAAGGCAAACGATGACAAAGCTGTAAGAAGTGCTTTAAATTCCGTTAAAATGAGCTTCCGTTGCTACAGAAACGCTCATAAACTGATATGTATACATAGATGACTAATGAATAATTTAGCGTGATTCGTAGAGAAAGAAGACAACGGAAATCATAAAATGTCTGAGTTGGTGAGTGGAGTAAATGCGTACAAATGATGCAATATTGAAGGCTTTTTTTTCAAAATTGCACGACAACATAGCAAATGCTGATGCTACACTTTGATATTTGACCAGAATCAAAATTTTGAAACTTTTAAAAATTATTACTTTAACTATAAATTTAAGTACCAAATCAGTGGTCAATTCTCCCTATCTCACCCGACGTTTCTGAGTTTCTGTGCAATGCTGACATGCATTGCCCACAAGCTAGGCTCATCCTTATAAAATGAAATGCTTCATTGACTATCTTTAGGCATTTTTATCCTCCTCTCTCCCATTCACACTCACATTTCTAGCTCTCCACCCTTTCTACTCCGCTAGAACTCTCTCATCCTTTCCTCCGTCCTGATTCTGTTTCCGTATTCCTCCCCCTCGGGCAGTAAATCCTCCCCTTTCGGAGGTGGGTGCAAAATCAGGGCAGAGGGGGAGGAATGGTTGGGGAATTATGGAGGCAGAGAGAGAGAGAGAGAAAAGCGAAGAGATCGGTGGAGCGGGATGCAAGTTATGGGGAGGTGGGGAAGGTGGGAGAGGTGGGGGAGGTGGAGAGAAATCGCTTTAATCTCCGTCTCCCAAATCCTCCCCCGCCCCCGAGACCTCCCAACCCTCTCCCCATGCCTCCATTCTTACCCAAATCCCTCCCTTGGAAATCTCCGATTCCCCACACCACACCCCCTCGCTCCGCATTCAACCCACTCCCGCTCTAGCCTTCAAACCCCTGCGGAAATCCTTCTTTCCACATCCCCTGTTTCTTTACTCTTCCGCTCCCCAAATTCGGTCCCCTCACCCCTTTCCCTCCGCTGTCTTCCACTTCCCCCTTCCAATCTCCCCTTCTCCTCTCCTCAGTCACCAATGTTCAGCAAAGGACGACAATAGAACGTCAAATTGGGACAACACATTCACGACTTGTGGATATGCGAGAAATGACAACAACTGTATACTCAGTGTACATGTGCATTTTGTCTCGAGGTCCATCTTTATGGATCGTGGAAAGAAGTGTTGGGGTACCAGTCTAAGGGAAATCAGGGACTAGAATAAAGGAAGAGTTGAGGAAACCTACGAAATATTAGCTGTGTTTTGTAGGATAATAGTCTAACTCTTTGCCCAGCAAACATGAATTCGTTGGAAGAGGAAATTTTGGTATCCGTCTCTCCGATATAAATGCTACCTTATTTATTCGCTTGTGTCAACTCAGCCCAGGTGTCTAGAGGGAGATTCAAATAGTATTCTTTGTGCATCTTATAAATACGAGTTATTTGAGTTTCTGTAGTAAAATTAGCCTCATGTATAGGTTCAGAGTATCTGATAGCTCAAATTGTTACCATTAGACTCAATGCACTTTATTGGCGCTCTTAGTAGTTTTTTTACGAAGCGTAAGCTCTCCAATATACTTTATTGAGCTTGAAGAATATTTATTACCCTGGTTGTTTCCAAATACTGGCTGCAAAATCGATAAGTGGGCTAACCAGCGCAAAGGAAAATATTTTTTCCTCCCTTAGCCGGGAACTTTCCGTCAATCCTCTAGAAAATAATAATTTTATTATCATGGCCGTAGAAAGGAAATGGATGGAGAAAACACATTCAATCAATGGAAATAAGATATAATGAAAGTTCAACTTTAAGGCAACATTCGTGATTCTGTTGTTTCTTGTTGCTTCGCAAATTTTAATTATTGTTGCTCAAAATTTAATGCTCCGCAGAGGAAAAAAATCCTTAAAATGTGCCTTACGCAAGTATTAGTTGTATATGTGGCAAATGCAAGTACATTGAATTCAGTCCATGCTATTTTCATCCATGATAGCCTCACTTTCAATACCATTACATCGTTTTTACCAAGATTTCTAGCTAATATTTTATCCCATTTGCATACATTGCCATTATGGACATAGCGGTGGCGGATATTTAGTTGAGCGGCAACCACTCCAACACATTGCTGCCAACCTGTCATTCTCATCTTACTCCTCAATTTATGAAATGTGACTATTTAATTTTTTTCTCTCGCATAGCCGAATAGTGATGACATTATTATTGTCAATTCATTCTTTTGAATTCTCTGACGCATATTACTTCATTAGGTTTTGACTCCGGGAGAGAGAGATAGCTGGTTTGGAAGGCGGCGACTGCGATAATTGTTGGCCATAAGGAAGCATGGCGAGTATCCTCCCCCATGTTTCGTGGTTGCAATGTCATCATCAGCGGCAAAGTTGATCAGTAGCGTAAGCTTCTACTTGGCTTAATGGATTCTGACGCTTTATGAA
The DNA here is from genome assembly GCA_963169105.1 of Ceriagrion tenellum. Taxonomy (NCBI): domain Eukaryota; kingdom Metazoa; phylum Arthropoda; class Insecta; order Odonata; family Coenagrionidae; genus Ceriagrion; species Ceriagrion tenellum. The sequence continues at coordinate 67,726,715 of OY720632.1, forward strand.
ACGTGGAAGTCATGCGCCTCCCTCGCATTGATAAGGGATATTAGTCTTGCTTTTCATTAAGTCAGGTACGTCTAATATGACATTTTGGCTCAATCCCATGTCTGCAAAGTGGATTTTGTGACCATAATTTATGGAGTCAAACTCGTGAGATCATATCCCTCGATGGATTAGGTATCCTCTGCATCGCTCGATCTTCTTTTGCCAAACAACATTTACTCTATATGATTTTCATCGTTGATCACATTTCAGAAGCCACCAACTGTGTCCGATGAATAATGAAATACAATACGATACAACTCAAGCAGCCATAAGCTTCATAAAGCATTGAGAATCATCACCAAAGGCTCCACCCCCTAAAGTCTCGCGTCGACATGATTTTTATTAAGACTGAAAACTGTCCAGATGAGAAAATAGGAAAACTGTGAATGAATCTTGAACCCATCATCACCATTTGTTGGAAGACATGAGGAAAGGCAGTAGGTATGAGTACTGGAAGTTAAATAGATTGGTGGAAATCAATGCGTGAGGAAGTTAAAGATACCCAAAGAGAGGAATTTAATTCAGGAATTTTCTAAAAACCAGCTAATAGAATGTTATGAATAGCAGTCAGGACTATATTGAAGAGAGAGGTTGGCTGCTATTAATTTTACCATGGCCTAATTCTTCTTTTAGGGCTCTTTACTTCAGCGTGATTATATTTTCTCCGAGGAAAGTAGTTTTGGAGTTCGCTTTCAATCCCCTTTCCTCCCACCGTCGCTGGTCGTTTCTTTCCTGTGCTCGCCCCTTAGCCATTCCCTGCACATGCTCTAACTGCCTTTTATCACTTTCCCATCTCCCCATCGAAATTAATGATTCTTCTCCCCCCTCCCCTCAATCACTCTACTCACCGCACAGCGGCCGTGTTCGGCGAACGCCCGCCCTACAAATTGCCTCCTCCTCTTCCCATCCGCTCTAAATCTTTCAGTGCCTCTTAAATTTCCCTTTGGGTGCAGCGGCAACCAACCGACCGCTGTTCTTTTTTCTGACCACTCCGCCTCCGGCGTTTTTTCCGCTAAATAGGCAATGCCTTCTAATTCTCTTGCGCTGTTTTCCCGCGGCGTTTGTTTTATGGATAGCCGCTATAAATTCATTTGTATCCGCGGAAGAGGAATCGGAAGGTGTTGTGGGGTGAGGCGGAGTTTGAACGTGGGGGAGGGGGGCAATGGGTGGGCGGCAATTCTTCCTCTTCTATCTCGTGTCCAAGCACTGAGGCGACAGAGGACTTGAAGTTCTATCCGATAGGCTTTGAAACATGGTTGGGGTAAAATCTGGAGGGCCGGAAAAAGTTTTCACAGTGACTTTCGGGGAAAATAAAATTAGCAAGTGGGAAGTAAACTCAGACACCCATGCTCTATAACTGGTATACGGCTCAATCATATTTTGTAAAATATAACTATCCATTTTTTTACTGTCAAATTGACTTGTATAGTTTAATTTATAATTTCTCATGATCCAATGCCTCTTCAATGTCATTCAGTTCGCCCTTTGAACACCTATGGTCGAATAGTTTACATGGTCATTTATTGTTATTGAGCCAGATAACTTTACGTTCGCTCTGGTTCGTTGCTTTCAACGTTCAACTAAAGACTGGGAAAGTCTTAGGGATAACTTATCTGTACTTAAATAGTGACCGGGAATGTATTAAAGGCAATTCATCGAAAATTAATAACGATTGATGTAAATTCAATCAGGTCAATTCCGTAGAAAATATCATTTTGAAAATATTTCAGGCTGACAATAGATATCAATGCAGTGGTTTTCAAGCGTAAAATTCTGAGTAATTTCACTTTATCATCCAAAATTCTCAAAATTTATGAATTGTTTGAGATGGATTGAAATTCAATGCATGCGCTGATTGTGGATTGTTTACGATGGATCTAAATTCTATGTATGCGCTTTTTGTAAGAGTAGAGTCTTAACATGAATCCGTAAGGAGAACTGACTGAAGTGATATTTAAAAAATTGTAACTTTGCCAGTGTGAAAATTAAGATTTTGACTCGTTAAATTCATATCACAGCCGAAAAGGGGACATGCAGAAGCGGTGACGATTATATATCGAACTTACAATTGCCATAGTTGGCCAATTAGAAGATCAAGCCTTCTGTACCATTACGACACATACATATCAGATGGAAAGATCTTCAAGTCATATTGAAAAATAATTGGGGTCTGATTATGATAAATTGCATGATACAAACTTACAGCCATCGGAAATGAAGGGAAAAACTGAAAGAATTATTTAGCATACTGAGGAGGAATAAAGAGGAAACTTATTACGAAGTAAGAAGAAATCTACTAGAAATAATGTATTTCTTACATGTGTACCAGTTAATAAAAGACGTTTTTTCCATTCATGAGATATTAAATGATAATCTTATAATTTTCTTAATTTTGAAAATGCAAATTTCCACTTACTTGTCTACTACATGCATATTCAACAAACATAATGTCATCTGTATTAATGTCATGATATGAATCGACTTAACTCAACCAGTATACTCATCGATCTATTAAGATTGTAGAAAATAGCAGCTTCCACAAAGCCCTCTCTATTACTTATTCTTAAAGCAAAGGATGTGTTAATTAAACCATGATTAGCTATTTAATAAGCGATATCATTGTGCCTCAGCATTGTGATACATACAATAAAAGAAGATATTGGCCAAATATTTCTCTTGAAATGCCAGATGAACCTCCTCCCACCTCCTTTTCCTTGAATCTGCTTCTCACGTGGCGTTCATATTCGAAAATCCTCTCCTTAGTCGATGACCTTGACCTCACCCCAAGAATAACCTGCATAAAAACGACTCTTCATCTAATCCCAACCGGCACTACCCACACACACGGATTGTGCTCTCGGGCTCCTAGGTTATCCGCACCCTTATCTGCAGTCCCAGCACTTTTCTTTCATTATCAGATCCTTCCTTCGTCCCATCTTTTCCCTCCACTCCTTTAGCATCAACGCACCCCACCCAAAAGGACCAACTTCTTCTGTCTGCATTGTAGGCCAAGAAAAAAATAAAAGAAGAAGCTGGCGATGGTGGAACGAGGTGGATCCCGTGGCAAACAATAACATTTCCACGGCCCTCCCCGCATCTTTGCGAACTCCGCAAACTTTTCGGGGGCCTCGGAATTGCCGATTCAAGTTGCGTAGATGGACCACAGTTCTCTTCCTCCTCCCTCCCCTCTCACGCCGCAATCCCTTCGCCTATTCAGACGACTACTCCGCTCTCGCTCGGTTTCCCGATGATATTTTCCCTCCGTTCCATCGACCATTTTTCCTCCAAAACCCCGGGACAATTGTGCCAGGACGATTCATCCGCGCAAAACCGCGCGAAATTTCCTCCTCCGATTGTCCACCGGGACCTGAGAGGGATGAGGACCCACACAGTGCGGGGCAAAGGGTATGTTAAAATACAAAGAAAGAGGAAAAGATGAAAAAATGTCTCCTAAACCATTACGACAGAACCGAAACTCACGTTGAACCACCCACGAATTCAAGATGAGCAAAAAAAAATAACGGCAAAATCCCATGTCGTCCTCGAAGGGCTCATCCACTTCCGAGATCGGCTTTCGAACAATTGCTCTTACCTTCCCTCCCTTCTTTTGAATGGAGAGATTCATGGGAGGGGGACGCTTTCCTCGCTCATTTTTTTATGCCCGCGCGGAGGGTGAGGGAACGGGAGTGATGGAGAGAAAAGGGAGATTGGGAGAGAAAGTCCATCGGTATCCCAAAATCGCTAAATCCCTAGTGGTAACTTTCCCCTTCATTGTTCCCTTCCGCCCACATCCCCGTGGCTGTTCACCCTGAAATACCACCATCCTCTCTCGCACACAAACGCTCTCACTCGTTTACAAACCTCCCGAACTCCGCGAAATTTTCATCTCCTCGCCGTTGGACTTCCTCCCGTATGGTCCCGTAGCTCACCATTTCCGCCAATAGCGGATCGACGTGGGTGCAATGTCCTTCCGCCGCTCTAATACCGCACCACTCTCCTCCGACCCTTCCGGTCTCCTCGACCCATAACTACTCGCACTGTAACCGACAGCCTCCTCTGTTCCTTCACTTCGCCTTCCGTGCCGAATCTTGCGTTGGATTCTGTGGTGTACCTGAAGAGAGTTCATTTCTTCTCCATGTCAACATCTGGCCGAGCTCTTTTGACCGACCATAGAGGCGCTCTCCTCTTCCACGGGTGCCGTACGATCCCTTCAGCTAAATGAAAGTGAAATTGCTCTTCTTTAACGAGTTGTTTCCTTGAGCATACTTCCTTGTGCTTTCCGATTATTCTTTTGAGTTTTTTTAGTAAGGTGCTCTTCTTTTAACGTTTTTTAAGCAAATGTATTAGCCATGAGTTGGAATATTCGTGTCATTTGATTCTGCTCGATATGGGCTTAATGGCTCAGTATCAACTCATAAAAGCTAATGACAAGCCTCTCTCTCAGATAATGCTATCATGTCCTAAACGTTCCAATTGTATGAGTTCCCGTCATTTAAAATAAATCAGACAAAATTGTGAGCAATAAACCATAAGGCGTGTGACAGACCAAAAAATGGTGTGTATTTATAAAAAATTACAACTATCTAGAAAATTTAAATTCAAAAAGAGTGAAAGTGATTACATTACATTTTAGAACAATGAAAATTGTCACTATCAGCAAAGGACATCAGCCTATAATGCATGCGTTTCGGGCATCGAGATGACCAACAGCATGAAAATTTGGGAACTTGAGGACTAGTCCATGTTACCCAAGTCCAATTAAATACAATTTTTACTTCTATTTGGAAGGGTTTTCAAAACCAGCAAGGTTTCCTCTCGCCGAACAGCTTAAATTGCCCCTCATCCCCTACTTTTGGTCACCTTCACAAAAATAAGCAATTCTTCATCGCATATTGCATCTAAATTCAAGTTCAATCACTTTTAAGTGTTCGAGGTTACTTGGAAATTTCAAAAATCTCCTATGTAATTCATATACATATCATTTTAGATCTAAGAATAGTAAATGGATTGTATAATCACGAATAGTTATTCTTTCTTTATTTCGAGTCAAGTCCATCATATTCAAGGTTCACCATTAGAATTTCAACATAAAAAATACGAGATTATTGCACATTGACGACGCTATCAAATATTTTCTCTATGATCAATGTGTCGTGGCTTATGACCATGTGATTCTTTAATAGAACTTCTTCCTGTTTCAATTTATGAACATCAGCTATCCCATTTATTAAAGATGATCTGATTTCAAACTTGGGTCCCCTTCACGGAGTGCCGCTCTTATTGCTGGAGTAAAAATCGTTGAGAAAGATAAATTTCATCTACAGGGGTGCACTGTATCCTGCCTCTTCTCTTACATATAAGTCAAATCATACGAGTTAGAGAACATTCCTTCGTATCGAGACTTAATGAAATACCACTCCTGGGGGGGTCAAAACTGTGGGTGTATCTCCATTTTCTCTGGATATTCCTCTTCTCCAATGACTTAGAGCCAAATCCCCTCGTTAGCGACTTTATCCAACCACTTCTGTCGAATTTTATGCTTATCCTCGTTAAAAAAAAAAGATCTGTGGTAAGAAAGTACTCCCCTTTGAACTTCCTTCTCTCCACGCCCACCCCCCATTCTATTCTCTTCCATCTCGACTAAAAACTCCCGGCAAAGTCGACATCCTCACCTCCCTGGAGGATTCCTGGGATGGAGTGGGAGGAGGAATGAGAAGAGGAGGCAGCCGCTCGCGCATCTTTCATCGGTCCATAAACGCTTCTTCCCTCTTCTCTTTATCTCAGCATTAGTCAGTGTCTCTTTCACTCTCGCTTCATTCCCTCTCTGCTTCCTTTCATCCCTTTTCCCCTCCCCTTTTTCCCGAAGACTCCGCGTCCTTTATGAATAGATATTCCCTCAAACAAAATTTCCTTCGCCTTTCTCAATCTCCTTTTTCCTTCTCTTTTTCTGTAGTCCTTTCACTCTCTTTAACCACCCTCTCTATCAGAGTTTCAAGGGTCGAGGGTCTTTGCAAGGGAATGGGCCTTTCAAGGGGGAGGTGGAAAAAAATTTTGGTCGGTGGGCGGCGGGAATAGGATGGGTCTTGGTCCTCCTCGCGACCGGAGCGATATCAAAGCAATAACAAACGCACGAAATAGAATTGGGGACGCGTTCCCTAATTTGCTTTGGGAATTTTCTTTCTGGAGGCTTGAAGATGAGTGAGATTTCCATCATTTTCTTCGCAAATATCCCTGGGGGAAAGTTTTGGTGGTGTAAATGGAGTTTCTTTGCGTGCTACCGTTACCAGGAAGAGCGGGATTATTTTGTAATTTACGTTTCTCTTTGCCCCGGAGTACATTCTTGGTAGAGGTTAAGATCATTCAACTCGAGATATAGAAGTGAGCTAGTGCCTAATTAGAGCATATATCTATTGTGGTCATTTGAAATAAAGCTGTCATGCTTTTTTAAATTCAAACCTTACTTTTTGGATTCAAGACCGTGGTAATTCATGAATAATAATTGGAATTACTTACCATTTAATTAAATGTTTCCAGTCTAGTAAACAGTAAACACATTCATTAAGTCAGAGCATAAATATCTCTTTTTGAGATTTTTATAAATTGGACATGCTATAAAAACATGGCAGTTCTCACTTGCAAATTACCCACATATTTTTCTAATTTTTGGCTTGTAGAAACAAATCAATAATTGACGGCACAATAGCGATACATTAATTTGCCACTTTAATACATCAATTGGTTGGTAGAGTGTAAGCAGGCATAGAAATTATTTTTAGTTATCTTTGACCCATAATCGTAATATTTTGTGATGTGATCTATTTGTGTTATTTTAAAATGGAATTCAAACGCCTGCTTCAAATAAGTCCGGGAAAGCCTTTCCTGGGTACATTCACTGATACCTGTTCAGCGAAGCGAATTGAAAATAGATGTCAGGGATCATTAATTACCTCTGCAGTTGAATTTCTTCCTTGAAGAAATAAAGCCTCTCAAATTCGGCAAATAAAATAAAGGTCTCATTCGCTCTCCGGAAAATTCCCCCTTTTACATTAGCAAGCAGGGAACTGAAGCTCATTCGCCGAAACGGAAAACAGAATGCGCGGCTTTTGAATATAAGCCCCGCGTCGTGTAATATGCAGAATGAGAGAGACTTGACCAATACCTCCACCATATCCTCTTCCCTCTCTCTCTCTCTCTCCACAACTCCGGTCCGGAACACTACACCCGTTCCCTCAGTCCACATCAACTGACCGATTCCCTCTCTCATACGCACACCACATTCCCCCCTCTCACTTCTCGTCCGCATTTCCATCCAAGTCCTTACCAAAGAACAGGGCATTTATGGAAGCGTAATTCCTTATACAGAGCCGTACTTATCTCCAAAAGCAATCATTTTCGCATCCGAAATGGCCGCTTTCCCATCCCCTTTGAATGCTCGTTTTGGAGACTTCCCCCCACGACTGCGAGAACCGTCCCATTCAACTGCACACACATACACACTCTCCCTCTCTCTCTCTCTCTCTCTCTCCCTCCCCCTCTCTCGTTCCTTCAAGAAACCACTCACACACCCACACACACACACCGTACACGTGGACCAGCTCTAAGATGGAGCACACCTGCCTTTTGTTCCAAGGCATCATGGGGATCATTCTCTCTCGCTCTCTCAATGAAGCTCCGATCCTTGCGTTTTCCCCCGAATTCTTGGCGGATACAGCCAGCCCTTGCGGACTCCTTGTCTTTGCATCCTCCTTCAGTGAACTCTCTTCCCGGTCTGCCCAGGCTCAATTTTCTCTAGGTGGATTCAAGACGGGCAAAGTGAGGTGATTACCACTACGGAATATCTTTGCATCAAAAACGGTAATCATTTCACTCACTTTCATCTTTATGTTGAAGGCCTGAGTTCATTGGAGCATCATAGAGAGCTCATAAAATAACTACGATAAATCTAATAATTACATATAATTTTTATTTTTATGCAATCACCGTTTTGAAATATGAATAACCAAGTGAATAAAGAATGGATGACAGGTGGTGTTCAATGGCGTGGAGTCAGATATTTCTTATGGCTCACACTTTTACGCGCATGCACTAAACTCTTTGCATGTATTAATTCTTTATCTTGTATTGCCTGGTTGAAAAGGAAACGCAAAAATACTATGAACTATCAATATTCTTTTATTCTTTCTTACTATGCTGTATTTCACGACAGTTTTGAATACTTCATCTATTTGTCTTGCCATGAGTTCCTCAGACTTTCCTTTAACTGCCCCATTAGAAAACTCACAGATGAATCTGCAACTAGCCTAACGTAGGTACTTTTTAGTTCATAAAGGGATCGGAAATTCGGCTGTGAGCGCTAAAATATTTCAATTGAGCTCCATTTACGGCATTCAATCAAAGACCACGGTCATAAATTCTTCGGACAGGTGATTCCCTCCCTCAAGCGGCTTTGGACATGTTTACTGATTGGCTTCATTACTTCCTATGGCGATATTATCTCGGAAGGGCTCCAGTTAAAATCTTACTGTTCTAAAACAAGGTTGCTCCACCTTTTGTTTTACCTCTCAGCCCCTTGAAGGTTTTTGCGTAAAATTTTTCCCCGTCGTCCACATGAAATTTTAGACAAGAAAGTACATTACACTTGCGCTCACTTTTGAATGGGTTCCTTTTGTCTGATTCCGTAATTTTAATGTTCCATTTGAGTCATTAAATTTAGTATGTTTCGTTTCACCTATTGATGGCGTCCAAAAGTCTAGTCTATTTAAATTCGTGATTGTAGTCTCATATTTTTTCGTCCCCCGAAATTTAATTTACGCCACTAAAGGCCGATTTTGCCACCCTTGAGAGCCCCAATTTCAAAACACAAATCCCGTCAGGATCGGTGAAAAAATTTAAATGGCAAACTATTTTTTTTTACCATATCTTCGGTCCATAACGCTAACTTTCATTTTCATTATGGCCTGGGTTGCAGTACTTTTTCTTCCATTTCGCTTCGGTGTTATCTGAAGAATTCCTTTAAAAAACTTCTTTGAGAATCGACCTCTTTCATGTCGGTTCACATACCTAGTGAACATCAGATCACATTTTTATCCCTAGAGGTCACTTTAGTCGTCATTTCCTTCTCACTCATTATTCCTCTCTCAATAAGTACCCTGCCAACAGTGGCTGAGCTCAGGCATTTGACCACGAAGTTGGAATTAAAGCATTCATTGCCAAAGTTGAATGCAGAATGTTTGGTGAGAAGAGCAGAGGCCGGGAGTTGGTTGGTTCGACTGTAGATCCCGAAAGTATTCTTACTAGGGGCCGAGTAAACTGGGAGGAAAGGGGAAGGAGATTTGGGTATTGAATCCCAGATGAGACCTTGATTTGCATGTACTATGATTCACAATGTGGGTCAGTCCATTCTCTCTCTTGCTTGATCACATGTAGTTCGGAGGTATTTTTGAATAAAATTCATGAAGAAAGCCGTTCAATACGCATTGAATTCTGCATTCGATATTACATATTTAAAATTATTCGACTAAGGCTGACATTAGGCTGAGACTTTGCGATGAGAATTGACTATTGAAATATGTTAAGCTGATTTTCAATGAAGCAATATGTTTTTCCGTCTATACATCCGTTATTTACTCTATTAAATTAAGTATCACTTTATTCAACTAAATGAAAATGAACGAGCTATCAATGAGTACATGAGCAAATTTTTCTTAGGTATCACTTACATTTAAAAACGAATTGTTCTATTTCGTTTATTTTATTTTATCAGATCATATGCTGTGGAAAATTTTTCGTTGCAATCAATAAGTGCTAATAATAGTTTAAATAAAATGTATATGTGCAAGTACGCGCCATCATTACTATGCCAAATAATTGTGTTATTGGAATCAATGCATTTCTCAAGCGGAAAAATACCACGTTAATCATAATGGTGGTGTTTTTGTGGGGCAATGCAGCATTTTTTGTCGCTTTCGATACGTAGCGCCTCTGTTTTTCGAATTCAATCACATTAAACTTGACCTAGTCATTTCTCTCCCTCTCCATATCCAAAGACTACCCAAAACCTCTCGAATACCTTCACTATTTCGACTCCGTCCGACCAGACCATTAACTCCACCGCTCGCAATTCGAAAGCCGTTGCAAAAACACACACACCCTCTACGTCCCTCGTTCAGCTATGGCCCGAAATCCATTGAGGCCGCAGCAGCACCTTTCGCCCTCGCACACTTTAATGCCGTGTATCAATTCACACCCTCCGCAGCTCATCAATCTCCACCTGCACCGTGAATATACATTTCCCTTTCCCCAGAACGCCCCCCTCTTGCTCTCTCAGGCCTCCTCAACCCACACCCGCCTCTATTAGAAAACACTACTTGCCATCGCTGCTACATCTCCTGCTTTCACGCGAGGGGCGATGGAGATCGTTGGAGCAAGGTTGATGGCTAGAATATGGCGCTTAGTCTTGCGTCGAGTGCGTGCTTCGTAGGCCTCTTTTATTTTTTTTATTTTCACCCACTCCCCAACTTCACCATAATTACGGACGTGACTGAATCCTCAATGCCTTAAATCCTCCTTACACTCCTTGTGTTTGCGAGTGCTGAGCTGGATGGCGTGAATTGGATCTGAATGGCCATCGAGGCCGACCTTGTGGTCTTTCCCTTCCCCGGCTGAGGATTATCTCGCCAGTCTGCGAGTTCTCCATCAAGTACTCTTGGGCGAGAATACGTAATCTTTTTTTATTTGAATTTTTTTCAGTTTCTTCATTGAGTTACACAAGTATCTCCGCCCTCATTAGCATATTGCTGAAAATGTTGCCCTACATTTGATATCGCTCTGGAAATGCTGCCTTTCTCATTGCCATCATCTTTAACAATAAAACTTAAAACTGTATAAAATAGGAATGAAAAATGAATGAAACTGTGCGAACTTTCTTATTGCGTTATATGAAATTAGTTTTGTCAAAACCTGGTGACACTGGTTTTCACTGGAAATGAGATGGCTAAGAAACAAAGGTAATCAAACATTCTTATAAGTGAATCATAGTATAGAGTTACTGGAGAATAACGGTACACACAGAGTGGATTGAGTTTGTACAATAAAAAAGCAGAGGTCAGTACTAAAATCCCAAGATTATTCACAATCGATATTATTCATATCGATAGTATTCTTCCTTGGATTCAAGTCTTTGCAACGTAAACAAGTTTGCCATTTATATGCTTGTTTTTCTAAACTTCCGATGAGCATAGCACAGGTTATTCAACGATTTTCTTGATTTGGCAATGTATTTGTACTCGAAATGACGACTATCCCAGCATAATCGCAGATTTTTTTGGGTGTACTATAGCAGTATAAGTACATTAATGGCGGCCATGAGGTGGAAATGGTTGCGAAGACCCGTATCGATGGAGCTACAGATGTATCGAATCGAACGACCCGGCTAAAACCCTACCGTAACCAGTAGATAAATATATTGTTGGAATTATGCGTTAAAAGAATTCGGCAGAATTAATTCATAGACTAATGTACGTATATTAATCATTATTTTTTCTTGCTACAACCCATGGCATACCAGGAGTAGAATTATCCCTGGTCTCTCTTCAATGAAGTGGGATGCGTAGCAATTTGTTGACTTACTATTTTGACATTCCTTCGTATTTCCCGCCTTCAAACCTGGTAGATAGCCTCTCTCACTCGTGTAAGTCCACGCACCTCTACCTCCCTAGCTGTTTGCATTCATATTACATGTTCCAACCCAATTATCTCTCTCCTTCCACAACTATCTCCACTCAAATTCATGTCTTCTTTATTGTAGACGAGAGGGAGGTATAGACTCGTATTTGGAGTAGAACGCTTAGGATGAGGAGAAGAGGTAGGAAAAGACAGGCATGTGCAAAGGAAAAGACGAAGAGAAGAGGTTAAAAATGTACTGAAATGAAGATGGATGCAGGGTGAGGAAGGAAATTGGTAGATTGGAATAGAAGAGTTGAAAAGCTTCTATCAATAACCAAAATGAACCATTTAACTTCCAAGGGAAGATTAAGATTAATATTTTAATTTTTAAGCACTTTCTCACCTAAGATAAACCAATATTTATAATATTGTCTGGTATTTAATTTAGATTCATTTTAGAAGAGTTAACACATAGTTTGATGTTTTCATCGAATACTGAACTGAGACAAATTAACGGTTGGTACGCATTGGCAAACGTTCAACCTAACTCCTTTTTCATTTCACCTTTTTGAGAATAAACTTGCACTCGTTGGTGTCCTAAGCAATACAAAATTCCGCCTGGAAAATCGTTTTAATTTTGTTTTGGTTTTATTGATTTTGAACAATAAAGAAAAACTATATACGTAAATTTGTTTTTGTAGTTTTGAAATGTAATTTTTTATTTACTGTATATCGATGCGACAACCAAAAACATTTCCAAGAAATCATTTTATACTGATAACACATTTTTAGTTATATTATTCCATTTCTTAATTTAATATTTCTATAAAAAATAAATCTCTAAGTAAAAAATGAATTTCAAAATATCAAATAGTCTAGTGCCAAGCATGGTCCTTAATGGTATTTAGAAATATTTCAAAGAAAATGTAGCTTTTTGTCAGTTTTACTTTCTCAAACAAACCTCATCCACTTTGGTTACACAAACATTCATAAAGTGGACTAACTAATGTTCAAAAGGAGAAGACGACAAGTAGAAAATATATGAAGATGAATTAATAAATTCAGCGATGATGGAAAAGTGATAATGGATACACTACTATCATAAGAATTTATTTGACGGTTGAAAATATTACTATATGCGTAAATAGTCACGAAATGATCCTTCATAATGTATACTCTAACTCAAGGCGTGTAGCAGGAGGTGCAAGAGTACCTGCAATGAAAAAACGGGGGAGCCTAATAAATGAATTGGAGAGGGAGAGTGTTAAAATAGAGTATTTTTTGACGAATGTTTGTCTCGCTACGATTTTTCTGTCATTAATTGCAAATGAAAACAAGTTATGCTTTTGCCTAAGCATTTATCGGAGTATTATTACTATTACTATTCAGTGACTTTCTTAGTTATAGGAGGGCAATACTCAGTTGAAATAATGTCCTCTTCCTCACCCTTAAATTCACTTAATCAATCTTACCGGAGGATAAACGCCGAAATCCTAGATCTAATGCATATTTCTGCGCTCGACACAACCTCAACTTTGACTACTCCATCCATCACGTCTTTATTTCCCTTTTCATGAAATCCTCAGGACCGTCCGGAACCTATTCCGTCGTCCGCTAATCCTCCATGTCCTCCATCGCTTCGCCAACTTCTCCGACTAGGAGACTTCTGGTTTGATTCACTCATCTCCTTGCCTCCCACTATTCCCAAAGCCTCTCATCTACACCCTTGCACGCCGAAAGGAGAGTTGATGGAATTCGTCTTTGCCTGCGTATGCTGTGAGCTAGTGCCATTAAGTTGGAGCCTTTTGGAAGTCCTGACCGACAGTGAACCTGATTTGTACATGAGGTTACTAGGCAACGCCTCTTCAGCACTCAAGGCGCATTAGGAGAATCTTCTTCGTCCTAGGCAGTCGTTGAATACAGCAACTCTTTGGGTGAGTGCTGCTGGAAGGAGGTCGAACATCGATCTGTGGAAGACTGCTTGATTTCCTTCTCACCGCTCAGAGGTATTCCCTTTGCTTTTTCTCCCTCACTCTCTCCTTAGTATTCATCTCGCTTGTCCGCCGACGGTTCTAGGAGTGGTGGACAATCTGGAACCGCGTAAATAGTACGTTCTCAGAATTTTACATTAGCGCCACTGGGACCTCCCTTTAAGTCTTCTATCTCATATGAACGTAGCATATGTAATTCTTGGCATCCAAGCACCTCAGAGGTTTCATATTCTGAGTAAGGACAAGACGATGCAACTCTTAGAGAAGCTTTTTGACATTCTGGGCCATATATTTGGGGAGCTCCACTTTTTCAATTCCAGAACTTTGCAGGATATTACATGTTGCCCGGCAAAAACCCACACTTTCCTACTACGAATACGTGAATCAGTACACGAGGACTTAGGTGCTTTAGATGATGTGGTTTCGTTGTAGCGCCCGACATAAGACCTGAATCCGTAGATCAATTGATCGTGTAAACCCTAGGTAGAATTCAAACCCCCTGACAACAAGGATTCAAGGCTGGATATCGACTTAACTACCTTGTCCACTTACGTTTAGTGTTAATTTTCATTTTTAATTTATTTTGTATGTTAAACAAACTTCGAGCACAAGAAATTTGCATTTGGAAGTATCCTTTTATGGATGTAAGGCTGAACTACATTGGTAAATTCTCATAATTAATATTCAAAACTAATGATGTTGAAGGCTTCTCAGGTTTTCCACCGGGTCAAGCTCTCTATCTTGGCCGAAGTTTCCATGTATTAGTCGGCCATCGATGCCTTGATGACGATGGATGACTCGTACGCCGAAACTTTAGCTAAGATGGAGAGTTTGACCCGGTGGAAAACCCGAGTAACCTTCAACATCACAAACGCCAGGAAAGCCTTAGATCTTTTATCAAAACTTATAGTTGACATTTATGATCCATAGATTTCATGAAGGTGAATTTCTCTTCCAGTTGGATCACCAGTTTCACAAATTTCGAATACATGAAAATGTACCCACTTGTGAATTGATCAAATTACTCAACTTATGGAGTCTAATCATACTAAAAAAAAAGTCTTCATCCCATCCGTCATAGTATTAATCGGGTTAACCCGAAAGTGGTCGCGTGGGGTGTCCCAGATACTCCAGCCTTGTATTCGTGCTTTTTTCTCTTGCATTTCTGATTTCAGTGATCTCTATCTTTCAGTAGCTGAGTTTGAGCTGGCGGAGGGCATCAATTAAAAGCTTTTAATCGATTAATCGCTAGTATTTATGCAAAACCACTTTCGTTGGAATTCTGTAGCAAAAACTCCACGCAACCTTTCACGGTACAGTTTATTTTCTGAGACTTTCAGAACATATAATTGTATTTCAGCCATTGCCTTAGTATTAATTGTTGCTCTTTGTTAAACGTTCTATAACATTTCATTTTTTAAATACTTGAAATCATACACTATTATAGTGAGTGACATGCCCATAAAGCTGTACATTTACATTTCATAATATACAATTATCTCAATAATTTTCTTGGAGTCATTTTTTTATTGCGAGGACAGTTTAATTACAATGGAAAATTAATTTGGCGAACTTCGCATGGTTACGTAAAGATAACCACCATTTAGCATTGTATTCATAGAATATACTACACGCAATTACATTGTAAGTAAATGATATCGATCATTCTCAGGTTATATAGCCTAGACTGTAGTATGTAATTTAGTTGAGAATGACCACTGATGGATGAATGTGCAATGTTGTTTAATATAATAGTCTCAATACTCAGTCACAAACAAACTTCCGCAGGGAAAGATATCTTGGGGCAATGGATTCAGTTGGTTCTGTCTCGGTGAGAAATCGAGTTGCGTGAGAATTATTCACACACCTTCATTGCTGTGATAATTTTCACTTTAGATTCGTCTTTAAAGTAATATCTTGCGAGAAAAACCTGACATCCGTTTAGAATCGATTGATTTCAAAGTATCCTGCGATAAGGTTGGCGTAGTGATTATATATGTAAATCATAGTTCAAATTTTCCGTTTGCTTACCATTGACGATTGGTCTTGTAATACTTGTACCAAGTGTTTTTCAATCTATTACAGATGTCAGCAGTCTCTTCTTAAAGGAAAAGGCGCGGAGATACTTCGCCTTTGGAATGAATTATCGGAGGAGGAATTCATAGATTCTGACGATGAATCATCTGAGGAAGAAGATAAGTGTTCTATTTCTGAACATGACAGTGATATTGAACAAGAGTGCAGTGTTGCTGACCTTATGGATAACGGAAGTGACCAAATGTGTTTGGGAAGGATGGCATTACAAAGTGGAATAGAGTAGGGCCTAGACCAAGTGCCAGAGCATCAAAAAGTAAAATAGTTACTCAAAATGTTGGATTTACTGGAAGCAAAACCCATATTAGATCAGCAATAGATTGTTTTCGTGCGATTTTTGATGAACGTGTCATTGATAAAATTGTAGACTACAGTGAATACAGATAGAGAAAGTCTCCGAGCATTATTCCAGTGGAAGGGATGCAAAAAGAACAGACATGAAAGAAATAGATTGCCTGATCGATGTCTATTTTTGTCGGAGTCAAAAAAATCTGCACGGCAGAATTGATCAGATTTAAGGGATCAAAATGGATAAGGTGTACCAATAAGCTATGCTTTAATGAGCCATCATAGATTTCTCTCCTTCCTTGGATGCCTACTCTTTGACAAGGTATATAATCAAGCAGAGAGAATAAATAGAGATAACTTTGCACCAATACGAGACATATTCCAGATTTATATTGAGATCATACAAAAGCACTGTAGCATTGGTTCATGTACGACAGGGCATGAGAAATCGATTCCTTTACGAGGAGATGAACATTTAGGCAATACTTACCCTCGAAGCCCACCAAGTATGGTATCAAACTTTTTTTCCCTTGTAGATTCTAGTGTATTTTATATTTTCAACTGATATATCTGCACAGGGTGGAACTATAAAGTTCGTATATGTAAGATAATTGTTCAATAGAGGTACAAGAATGATTTCTCCCATGCATATGCAATGATTGGAAATTTAACCTATGAGTGCTTAGATTTTCCTCTCGTCAACCAAGTTCTTGTCCTTCAGCGATCTTTATTCTTGTCCTCACGAACACTGGTCACTAGATCCTCTCTCGGCAGTGGCATGCCCGATTCCACGCCGGACTGCTTCGCGGGTGCTGAGAAAGAGGTAAGTGTACACGCAAGGGTGTCTTTCCTCAGTGTGATTGAAAGATACTGCTTTTCTCTCACGCTCGTTGGGGACTCACCGTGGTGTTATTTCAAAGACAGCTTTGCACTACCCTGCAAGCCGTCATAGGGGTGTGTGGCAGGAACATTTATGACTCCTATTTTAATTAAAGGAATTCGATGAGGAAAAAGACGATAGGGAATTGCATGGTACCAGAACGCTCTTTTTTCTTGTAGTTATGAGAGATACGCGGTGATAACTCACTCTTGTTTATTGTTATATAATAGTGATTATCAATACATTTTGGCAGTATGTAGCTCCGTAATATTCTTGCATTTATCTGTTTTAGAGAATATTGCGAGGTTAAAATATTTTAGCCTAACGTTCAGCCTCGAGGGTTCCGTTGGCTCCCGACCTAGTCTTGCAATTACTTAGCCAGCCGTGTTTGTTGGTAGCAGTTTTTAACGAAGCCTGCGGCTTTCTTAGGAATGTAGTGTATTTCACGAATGAAATATTTCACTGAAGGGGCTTAATGCTCGTGGCATAACTAAATAAGTCTTAAATAGTTCGATGTAACGTTTTTATCCTATTGTTCGATAATTGCTTGCATCTGAAGAGCCGCGCCACTGTGTTAATATGCATTTTTCCCACGTTATGCCTGATCTTTTCTTCATTCGACTTCTCTGATTAATCTCCAGTTGCTTGACTCATTTATTCCACTAGGTGTTGCCGTAACTTTTTTCGTTAGATGCTAATTCCAGAGCATTCATGTAAATGACGCATCGAGTTAACATTGTTAAGATCCGGTGGGAGGTTCTCATGTACGAAGATCCGCATGTCTGATGTTGGCTTTTGAGCCATTTCCTCAATTTATTAGAGCATCACAAACAAAAAATTTTTACTGCCTACTCTAGAGTTAATTACTATCTTATGGATAATGATTAACTCGGGGCTGATCACGCTTTTCGCCGTATCTGTGAGTGCCACCATAACCATCTTAGGTCCAATGACGTTGATTTGTTTGCGACTAGTATGAAAGATTCGCATATAATTCATTATTTTTCTTTGAGTCCTCCTTTTGTTGTTATAATATTAGTATTTTTAGTACAACCATGTCAATTTCTTGCTTGAAATTTAAAAGTAGCACATAAGTTGCCTTTTCATTTTACTTCATTATAAAAGAATTTAGAGGGAGAGACCATGCTGGATTTCACAAGGTATTTTTATTTTGAAACTGGGCTGACTTTTATCGAGAAAATATCTTTTCCTTAGAAAGTTCAGGATTTTACTAGTGCTCGAGAACTTTGCTTCGACTTCGACGATGCAGGCCAGCAATGTCAAGGTCTTGTTTATCTACATTTTTTTAAATTTTGAGATGACAGAGTTTATTTTCCATTTTACGTTTCCACAAAGACTAAAATGATGTTCGATTACAGGGAGATGAAGGATGATAATGCTAAATGTAGTCTATCAAACTGCTACCCGGATAAGACTTTCGACCATTCCTTGTCCTTCCCCAGTAACGAGTTAACTTAATGATTGACATTTTAAAGAATCTGATGGTATCAATCGATCACTATGGGTGATTCTAAGCAAATATTCTCGCCTTTTGTTGTCATTGCTTTGAATGCCATGATATTTCTTAGCATTGGGGCTTAGAATTCCAGGCAAATTCGTATATTCACACAATTCCACATGATATTTGACAAAAGGGTGAAGATCACCATTTAAAAAATGAAATTAAAAGTAAAGGCATGTGGCCGAGGTAAGTCTTCATAACCAATGAACATACATACATACATATATTTATTTGAGTGCTGGGATATTCTGTACCCTGGAACATTTACATAGTATAAGACAAACAATAATCAACAGTCTAATTTGTACTGATAATTTAACAGCGGAGGGTTACCAAGACATTGTTTTAACATTAGTAGTTAACATAAGCACCAGCTGTTAACAGTTGAACACATTTTAGTTACTACAAAGACAAAAAACGAACAAAAAAAATGAGTCCTTATGATATACAAATATTGAATACATATAAGTAGTATATATAAACAAAATTAACTGACATCTGAGTTAAATCATAAATGCATTACATTTTATACTTCATTGATTTTCATGGTGGTTTATTACATTATATGTGTGTAAAGGCGTATCTTAAACAATTTTTTTATTCTTTGATGCCCTTTTCTTTCGGTATTGATGCCCATTTCTTTCAGTAAGGCATTCCATAGCCTACAAGAAGTTAAATAAAAAGATCTTCCGTACTCAGTAGTACAGAAATTTGGTATTAACATTAGTTCTGTGTTTCTCAGGATGATTTATGAACAAGAGAAATAAGCTCGTAATGTTGTAATGGTTGAGATACGAGAACCCTATTCTACATTGAGATTTAGAGGGTATACCATGCCTCTCGAGCTACACCCGGGCCTGGGCTTATAATATTTAATGAAAGTTTCTTGTGAGGTAAATCGCAATGCTCAAACTCGAGTTTATTGGAGAAAGATACTGTCAACTTTAGGAGTGAATATTTTAAAGCAATATCCGGCGGTCAAACATAAATCACTTAGACCAAGTCTTGCATAGTTCAGCCGAAAATATGAACGATAGAATCGTGAGTCCCGCACAATGAGAGGTGGCGATGTGAGACGTTTGATGAAAATGGTGGAGTGGGGATTTAAATAAGTGGAAAGGTGAGGAATTGACAGGTGAGGGACGAAACAAAAAAGCTTAGTCAACGAGAAATGAGCTCTGAATTTTTGATAGAGCAGGGAATGAGCTCTGGAAGATTCATAGTATATCTGGACCAGAGTAAATTTCAAAATACCGTGTATCCCTGCAGAGACGAGACGAATAGTGTTAGTAATGTTTTTGGAAACCCAAACCCTCCTTCCTCCATCGTCACCAACATCGGCATTCATCAAACCAAAGATTGGGATGCTGTAGATGCCCGCTCCATTCTACTATCTGCTAACCGTTTCATTCCCGCATTTTTCCACTATGACTTCCCATTTAATTTGCCTGTTGTATTCCACTCTACGCTCGATAGCTCTTCCAAAGTATTTCTCCTTTCATTAAGCTCTCAAGGAGCTTGTTATGCATCGGAATATTTTCTATGAGTTTGTTTATTCAACTTTCTGGGATATAGTTGGCGTATTGGTGGAAAGCGTTCCCTCCCCAAGATCCTGGGTACAGATGCCGGTGGTGATAGAGATTTTTCATTGAAATATCAATCCGTTCTTGAACTTTATGTGGTGAGTAAAATGTATCATCACGATAATCTGTCTCTTGAATTGAACGTTAAGCAATGGTACTATTTCCACATTTCGAGAAAGAACAAGCACTTTCTCCATTCCCGTTATTACCCTTATCTGTCCAAAATACCGCAAGTGACCTTAGTTGTTGGTCACAAATGTAAACAATAAAACCGTATTTAACTAGATGCTCCTCAGTGTGAAAAATAGCAACTGTACCCCATTATTGAGCAGCCAATCAGAGTCGGACAACCAACTATATTTCTTTGAAGGCTTCCGCGACTCTTATAATTATTAATGTTGCTCTTTTCAGGTATTTCCGTCGCGTGTTTGGTTTTTTCGACAACAGTTTCTCCCCTCTTCCTGGTGGCGTCTTCAGGTCCGTTGGACATTTTTGTAATTTACAAAAATGTCCAACGGACCTGAAGACGCCCCCAGGAAGAGGGGAGAAACTGTTGTCGAAAAAACCAAACACGCGACGGAAATACCTGAAAAGAGCAACATTAATAACTAACTATATTGTTTCTGAGCTTACTAGTTTATCCAACAACGAGCGTCCAAAATGTAACGGAAGATACTACGACCTAAAGACGCGTCCCAACGGGATGGAATTACTCAAAAATATTATAAAACAAACCAAACCTACTTTTTGAAGTTTTCTTTGATTCTTCTTTTGGTGTCTCTCTCCGTCCATTTCATTCCTCTATGAGACCGCATTTCCATGTCTTCCTTTTTTTACCTATATCATCATTTAAGCTTTCACTTCCATGTGATTGAAGGTCCCACATTTTCTCTCCTCTATTTCCCATTCATACAACCAATTCCTTGCACATTTCCTGCCTCCTCTAGGTCTGACAAATTCCATTTCTCCCCTCTCTGGACCCTCACACAAATACGCATCCCGTGATCCCGGTGAATCCTACCTTTTCCGCCCACTCTAGCATTCCACCCTTTTAGATTCCGATGTATGGTGAGAGGGATTAAGCATGAGAACAGGAATGGGTGAAAGTATCCCTCCAAATGCTATTCATGAATAGCAGTGAAAGTGAGTTTCATTGAGAGGAGAGTTTCCCGCGCTGCAAAGGTCGGCTCTTAGTCTCAGGTAGGGAAGAGGGATCAATAGGATTGTGTGTGTGTGTTGTGGGGGTGAGATGGGATGGGGAAGGAGGAGCCTTGAATTGGAGAGGGTTTTCCGCGCTTAACATTGCATGGACCATACGAGAGGAGAGGAGGACGAAGGGAAGACATCACGGAAACAGTACATCCGTTGTTTCTAGTTCTTGTTTTTCTTTCGTTTTATTCTCCGGGACTCATTCCGTTTCCTCTTCCACTTCTCTCGCAGATGGAGGTGGAGAGAATAAGGGAGCGAATCGTTACCCCTTTCCCGAACCGTTGGCGAACCTCGCCGTAACCCTTTTTCCACGACCTCTTCCCCCTAATAATGGATGAGGCCTACCCGCTCATTTGAGTCGACACACTACGGGATTGTATAGGTACTCCTATGAGCCCAATGCTTTCCCCAAGCATTATGTCCGATGAAGAGGATAGGGCTTTCTACTTAATCGATGGAGACTTAGCGGGGGGCCTCACTGCATATTTAACGTTTTCGGAGCGCGCGGGTGGATGTTAAGGGGAGATACAGGGAACGTTTCAGGGTATCACATCCGTGGAGGAGGTTCAGTCTAGGTCTCTTGGAAATTGTCCGTTGTGACGGTAGTAGAATTTCGCATTTTATTGGAGGATGTTCAACAAATGGTACGAATGGAGAGGTGGAAAAGTTTGTCCTGGCTTACGCTGCTAACAAAACCAGATTCATGTGTAGCAAGTGAGAAAGAATTAACTCATCCTCCGAATCTAATGATCCGTCAATGTATCTGAACCACGCTTCACCGAGACTTTTGAATTTAAAAATGCCTTGTTAAGAGGTTTATGAAGTAATGTTTGCTATAACCATTGCAACTTCTAACCTCCGGTAACTTTTATCTATATATGCGTACAAAACGATGTATGAAATACAAAATATTCAACATTTAAGCATCACAAGCGAAACACTTAATTATTTATTTATTTTTTATTCTTTTGGTGTTTTAGGTAAATTTATATTTGAAGGTAACTTCTAAAAAAAGCAAAATACGATAGGTACTCACATTTTGTATTGTTTAATTAGCCAGGGGTAATAGTCCTTGATCAAATGAATGAACATCAGACAGTCCTATCTAATTTATTACTGTAGAAATATCACAGTTACTGGTATTTCTTTTCCAAGATAGTTTGCCATAAGTAGATAGTTTATATGTATGTTTATAATTGCATTATTTTTAGATTTTTGTTATTCATATTATCCACCATAGATATTTTGTATAAAACTAAAGGAAAAATAACTGTGACTCAAAAGAATAAACGGAGTTAGTTGAGGAATTTTGATATATCCATGATTAATTTGAACAATTTATTATTTAAGGCATTAAAAATGATTCTCACTAGATTCAAATTAAAGAACATGAAAATTCTCTCTATAAAACAGTCGGTTATGACTGTTTTTCTCAATTATGTTGCTGAACGATCAAAAGGTGTAATGGTATACCTATGTATTAGTCTATGTAAAATAAACCGCTAAACCAGGTACTGTGTAATCTGTGGACTATTTTATTTACCTTGAAGACGGATTTTATATCATTTAATTTGCAAAGTAGATAAAGGCATAAAATGTTCTGGCTAAATTATTTTTCTGTGAAATGGGAGTTATTTTTTAATGTATTAATGGTAAATTAATAATTGTTGATTACATGAATGTAAATATTTCTATCATAATATTTCTCTATGATATAACATCACATTTCTTACATAAACAGTGCAACAAATGACTATAACAATTTATTGCCTTCTTAAGGATTGATTTCCTCTATTGGTTATCTAACCAGAATAGTGAGATCGTCAGCAAATTGTTTAGATCATATACAAGTTACAATTGTTAATATGTATAAGATAACAGCTAATATCCTTCACTTAGACATTAGTCATAATTCAATGACCAAATAAATAATCTCTGTATATTTTGATGGCGGTGCTAACCGATATAATGGCATGTTTATAACAATGTTTATTCCCATAAATCTAAAATAGATTTTGAAATTTTTAAGACCTTAGCTGAAAACTCTGATATTTATAATGAGATGAATGCTTCTAGAATATTTCATTATAGAAATTTAAAACAGTGCCAAGGATCATTTAATATACGTACATAGAAAATAAAAATCCTTCAAAGATATAGATTTGGATGACAGATACAATGCTTAAACTGATTGAAAGTAAAAGTTATTTGTTTCAAAAAAGTTTACGCCATCCCATAAACATGAACCTGAGAAACGAGTATCTGAAATGTCGAAATAAGTTGAGAAATGAATTGAGGGAAGATTCAAATACCTACTGCATGAATCACTTTCAAATGCACCGTACAAAGCCCGAATAAGAATGGAAAATTATTAAGGAAATAACTGGGGAAGGGGAACCAGGTATCATACTTCGATCCTTAAATGTGAATGGTAAAATTGTATATAACGAAGTAACTATAGCAAATGAATTTAATTCTTATTTTATCAGTACCTTTGAATCAGCTAAATTTATACAAGATGCTCGTAAACCCAAGACTGCTTTAAACCAACGTGAAAGGAGAAATGGAGCTGAATTATTATTATTTGAACCGATTTTTCCTGTAGAAATAGTGAAGGTGGTAAAATCTCGCAGAAACGGTACATCTCCTGGAATTCATAGTATGAACGAAATGCCTCAAAATTAGTTGTTGAAGAAATTGCCTCAGCACTTGCATATGCTTTTAATTTAATTATCAACACTTTGTAATTCCAAAATATTATGAAAAAATCTGTAGAGATATCAATTTTAAAAAGGGTGATCGTAATACAATTCAGAATAATCATCCTAATTCACCCACAATTACTGCCCACCCTATCTAAAATTCTGGAGAGTCGCATTGAAAACTGGCTTAGTAGTTTGCTCGACCTAGCGGATATTTTCAGCAGAAGCTTATATGGGTTCAGATGAGGAAGAGTAACTGAAGATGCATTAATAAATTTTATGACAAAAATATTCAATTAAACCAAGTCAAACTATCGAACTGCACCCTTGTTAATAGATATAAAAATACATTAGATACTTTGGACCACGGTATATTACTGACCAAAATGAGTATGTAATAATACAATCTGAGGAGTTGCACTAGCTTTGTTTAGAAGTTATTTGTCAGAGAACTCCCAGTGTGTAAGGGTGGGAAAGGCTTCAATTTTAATTAGTGAAAACTGGAGTACTCCAATGTTATGTGCTAGGGCCTATACATTTTCTTATCTACATAAATGAACTGTGCAATTACAAATTTCAAGGTTATGTCTCAGCTTTCGCCGATGGCGTGGCCTTGTTCTACAGTGTATGCAATTTAAATAATATAGAAGTTTGTATAACTTCTTGTATAACCAATGAATTCTTAATGAAGCCCCTATAAACTCTAAATTAATAAATCTGGTTCGGGAGGCGCCTTCCGAACTGGATTGTCACTGGACCTGAGGAAGCCTGCAGGATAGCCGGCGAAATATCATCCTCATCATGAATCAACGCGGTGAAAACCTCGGAAAACGGACTCGACTTACATCTAAGCCCCTCGGAGGCCATCAGTAGAATGTATTATATGATATAACTTGTAATAATTTGTGTTTTGTACGAGTGTAAGCTAGATGAATAACTATTAATGTATTTGCTTTTCTTGTTCATAATTGAGCTAAAAACGAATTGTCTTTTTTTATTACCACGTTTTTATTAACTCGCTTACTTGTCAGTTTGCCTAATCGGTACAAATTTTGCAACCGATTTTAAACTAACTTTCCGATAAGTCTCAGACTTTAAACTTCTTAGTCCGTTTTATAAATGTGGTTGTATAAATTTTTAAATTGAAATAATTATAATTATTATATATGCTTTTGAAAATATTTTGTGTAATAACTACGGGTAACGCTACTAATTTCAGTAATTTTATGTAAATGTGAAGTTATTTTAATGTAAATATAAGTCGTATTTAAGTGGCAGAATTTTTCACCAACTACCCAACTGTCCTCTCCATTCTGTTACATTAATTGACTTTCATAGATCTAAATTACTTCTTCAAATTATTTCTTCTTTCATTCTTCATTTTTTGACATATGCACTTATTCCATTGTCTTTCTGATGGGACCCAGCACAGTACTAAAGAGCTCCTACAATGCCTTTATATACCTACACTCATTCTTTGCTGGCTTGGGCATTTCCACTAGAAATGTGTGATTGGTTGATCTAAACTTTGAAATTTGAAAATAATTAAAATATCATTCAGCTGCTGTGCATTGATTGCATCATCTCGAATATTTCCTGGGAAATAATGATCCATTAACGATTCCTGTGTAACTTCCCCTTGCTCCATAATTGACGCAAAACGATAATAACGCCTTGCTGAACGTGCATACGATCCATCGGCTGCCAGAGCGCTCAGTCCTTGCCCTATCACTTCGCCAATCTAATAAATCTTGAGTGCAACTCTTGGACGGGACGATCACCGCAAAATCTTTTCGTTGGAAATCGTTCTACTACCCTGATGTAGGGATTTCAGGTCCGCTTTCAACTGCGCGATCCACAACGCGCGAGTTGCGACACTCACTGCGGACAGGAAATTTCGGAGAGGAACATCAAACTTCGTCGACAGCCTTTTGCGCTGCGAAATCAGTTACAGGTATTGCTCCGCAAATGGGTCCGTTGAGGTGTGCAAAAGCATCCGTATTCGCAAGCTATCAATATAACGAGACATGGAGGTCGCGGCGTGACATACATGGACGTTTCATTCCCTCTTCGCTCTTCGGCGGCCATTAGACTGGAAGCAATCAAGAGAGGTTGAGGGGAGTGTGGAGTAGAAAGGGCGGCGGCGAGCTCAGCCCCTTGAAGCGGAGTGCGGTGAGCTGTTTTTTTTCCGCAAAAATAGATCAGCCGTTATTTCGATCGGGCTCCTCTTCACTCTTCGTTACAAAAGAATAAAAAGGAGATAGATGGCGTCTTGATGCACTAAAAGAAATCCTTTTTTTTTACAAAAGAATTATGCATATAATGCGGCTGTAGCGCAGTCTGTCCATACATTTTAGGAATAATTCTCTGTTTTCTAATGATTTATATTTTGCATATTTTAATAAAATTGATCATGGTGCCACGATAAGCCCGCAACAAACAACAATACATAACTTATTTATTCAGGGCAAAAATTCCTCCACAAAATTAACAAGATGACAAGTCAAAATAAAAATACTAAATCGTAGTGGCCAATTGTGCATTATAATATTCCCTTCGGTGAACATCCCAAATGTTTAAATCAATTCCCTTTGACCTTTGCCTTTTCATCGCTCTCCTAATGTGATGATGTCATCATCATTACCCATAACCCTACATCATTTTTTGAAGCGTTTCTGTACGATGCCACTTACGATGAGTTGCTTCACTTCATGGTTTTTCCATTGCTCGTAAAACTTTTATTGATGGGGATGATACATTGAAACGTATTCTTGGTATACCTTTCGAATCTTGGCCGCAACTGAACCGTCTGTCCATTATAGCCTATCACGATTTACTAGACTCTCCTCCTGTTAGATTTTTCACCCACTCCTCAACAACAGTTCTCATTCCTACCTCTAAATGTAGTCATCATTTAATTCCTGAGAATGTCTTGTTCTGTTAACCACCACAGTTTTTGTTCT
The DNA here is from genome assembly GCA_963169105.1 of Ceriagrion tenellum. Lineage (NCBI taxonomy): Eukaryota > Metazoa > Arthropoda > Insecta > Odonata > Coenagrionidae > Ceriagrion > Ceriagrion tenellum. The sequence goes on from OY720632.1 coordinate 67,753,650, forward strand.
TAAAAATTCAATGTCACTAGAAAAATATCTACTTTTTCTTCATCTTCCTTTGTGACCCTCAATATATTCTCTGCAAAATGAGTATAGCATTTTGTCAGCAAAGTTCTCCTAACTTTGCTCCTACATCTTGCAAGATTTACTGCTCTAGGGTATATCTTTAAAAACTTGAACTTGAATTATTATTTGAAACAACTTGTTAAATTTAATTTCGGTTACTATTGGAAAACATAATGCGATGCAAACGAGAGAAATGTAAGGAGAAAAAGATGCGTGAATAGCACTCAAAATTAACCAAAGGCGCAGGCTCACTACCCATCAATCCATAGAAATTGGTGTTTTATTGGATATTGAGGCTTTATATCACTAAAACAATCCATTTTGAGCCTATCACGAGCTATTTTCGAGTTTCAGCTGCTGAATTCAATTCAAAGTTGTAAGAGGGCAGATAGTCGTACCTAATCGCGGTTGAAGGTCAAATCACACTCCTCGCTTCCATGCCAGACATTTCCCCAGGATCATAGGACGACATTTGAACAATTTCTTGCGTTAAAAACAAGAACTTCTCGTCTGAATACCAACCACTCAGCAAGTTTGCCCACGTTCCGACACTCCGCGGTAGCGGGTAATCCCCTGCTTGACCGCCGAACTTCTGTGTCGCAATGGATGCATTGTTTAACTGGTTTTACAGCTGTGACATGAGCTTCGGTGCAGTTGGAGAGACTTAGGATCCAAAAGCTTAGCGTAAATTGATGTGTTGGGTAGGAGGAAGATGGACACTGGTTTGTGAAAAACTCGAGAACTCATCACTCTCACTTACTTTCATAAGGCTCCAAGCGATTTAAGATTTTGGCTACCGAAGCGGTGGTGCTCTCGTCTTCCTAAACGCTTTGCTTTGATGGTGGTTGGGGCGTAAGTTTTGCCAATGTAGATAACCAGTTAGAATTCTAACCAAAATTAGCATTCAAAACCTAAATTCAGTGGTCATTTTCAGTTCCATGTGTTAATTTCACAGTTTCGGTTGTTTTTCGAAGCCGTTTTTTTTTAAATCTTTAGTTAAAGTAGTCCAATAAAAATAAGTGTTAAATTCAATCAGTGGTGATTTATATTTAGCTCTATTTTTAAATCTCGTGAAGGACACTTCTGGCATATTTTTGTACAATATTTCAGAGGAATCACTAAACAATTTATATAAAAATTAGGTAATATAAGTAAATATCGATCAGAAACTCAATGAAATCTGATAGTCGTTTGGCAGAATAGTTTGACATAGATGCAATAGAAATATTAGTACATTCAACAGAAAAGATGATTATCTTTCACTGAGAAGTGCACAATTGATGTAGTACCAATTCTTGCTCAGAGGCGTTAAGATAAATACCAAGGAAATGAAAACTCCCGTTGAAAATCATTTGACTTGACATCAAACCCAGTTTAAAATCTCGGTCAATTCTATTGGTTTGTTATGGCAAATTTCATCCACACGTTTAGATAAATTGAGCTGCAAAAAAGTAAAATGCTCTTTTAACTTAAATAAACATTAAACGAGCAATCTTGAGGTTATTAAGCGGTTGAAAGACACCTACCAAATCGGTTTGTCACCACTAAAAAAGAGGTAAAACTATTTTTTATTATGTTTGTATGAGTAATATGTTACCGAAAACAACATCCTTTACCCGTTTTATACCTGTGAATTACAACCCATTGAGCTCGGAAACATTGTCTCTATCTGATGATGACTCTGTAATGCTGAAATGCGAATTTCTCAGGGACAATTGAGTTGAGCCTTTCAAATATAATATTTTACTTCGATTTAAAATGTAATATTTCCCTTTATGTGTCCTCTGATACTGTTGAATATTTTGGGAGACGAGCCATTAAATTCAACTAAAGAAGTATGTCTTCGCAAATATTCATATGGAACTGCCACTTGAAAAGGATGAATTACATTCATTAGGGAAAGTTACTTGTAGTGCAAGGAGTTTTGTCTCAATCATTTAGCAAACAGCGGGTACCTTGAACTTTCCGAGGTTCAAGAATATATTCCTAGAAAACTTAATCCCAGGTAAGCCAATGTATTTACAAATCCTTTGGTCTCTGATGGATGGAATAATCACGAACAATTGAAGGAAATGTTGCCTTAAGGTTTAAAAGGCAAAGCAAGAATCATCACTGAATTTTTTAGCGCCAAGTGAGCGCGATATGGTTTAAGATTATTTTTGAATTGCCCTTTTTTTGACAATTCCAGCTGAAAAACTATGAGGGGAAATTTTTTGTAACATAAATTAGACGGAATGGAAACTTGATGAACCTAGAACTGATGAGCTATTGTTTATGTATATTTTTCTTCTGGTGGTGAAAATTCTCATTATTGCCTTGAAAAGGCTAAATAAAAATAAATAGGTTAATCAGGAAATAAAACTGGGAGCACAGATTGCCAACAACCAGCTGCTTAATTCTGCGAAAGGTCAAAGTGAAAGTGGGCTATTCCCATTATTAATGGTATTGAACCTGGATGGCGGAAATTGGTACTTAGGTCTAAAAGCGCTACAATGACTCGCTCTATTCATTGTGTAGGCGCTTATGAAAATGGTAGGCCAGCCCATGCATACATATTGCAGTTTTCGCTCCGCCCGGTTTATCCATTAGAATCACGCTTTATGGCAGAAACTTCCTAGGCGCGCTTTTATGTTTCCAAAATCAGAGAACAGGAGAGGAGCACGAAAAGGGACATAGTAAATGAACCGCAACTGTGCCTTCTCAATGAATGCAGCGGGTGTTCTGTAGATTCTTTCTCGCTAGGCAAATAAGATTTTAAAAGACCGAAAGGGAAGTAATTTTGGGTATTTCTGCTTCGTTGACTTTTTGTTTTAGCCGGTAACATTGGTATAAACTCATTTTCCCCAATTTTATTAGACCAAATACGAAGTACGCCCTTTTTAGTCTCATTGTTAGGTATGTTTTCACTATTTATCTCCCTTCAGAAATAGTCACTTTATTTAATCTTATTATTTTATGTTTCATTACCTTCAGCTTGTACCCTCTGGTGTTTTGCTGATGGTGTTGAAAAATATACTAATTGGATTCATTCATTCAATAATATATACAATTGGATTCATTCATCCAAGAATTACTTTTTGTGATTTGAACCCACAGCATCTGAGTTGTTATACAAAAACCACCTAGGACTGACAATGAGCCAGTTAGCTGTTGTTTTATCTTTATGTAAATTATAAGTAAAACTGTTAACTTTAACTGCCTAAATTATTATTCTTTATAATGTTCATTACTATTCTAGGAATCTACATAAGAAAGAAATACACAGTAAATCATAAAGTAACAAGAAGTGTATTTGATTGCCTTTCAGTACGCTTCTGTAAAAACTTAATCCATCCAACCAAATTTGTTTCGGACCTTGTGGTATGTTTTTTCACATTTCATTGTGACACAAAACAGAATTGATTTTTAATTTACCTGCCCTAATAGTGACCCTTTCTAATCAATACCTTGTTTCGCTAAGCAAATAAATCCACCACTTCGAGTGACTTCTCCTGCGACACATGCGTATGCATATGCGAATGAGGAAGCTCTGTTAAACTGGATCGGGATTCAAATTAATACATACTTGCACAATAATGACAAATGTCTGTGACTGCCATCCAATGTCTTCTCTATGCCAACTCTGTTCACAAAACTGATTTAGTCTACCCTTTTTGTTTTTTCTCCTCTTCTTTTCCTCAACCCTAATATTAGTGGCCATTCAAATCTTTCTTTTCAGAGCAAGTCCCTATATTTCTGTATATCTCCTCCCTCCTTCAATCCCGTTCTGGAATTTCAGTGTAGGTCTTCCTCTTCGTGCACGTCCCTCCACTATTCCTTCCATCAAGGCAGTCATCCAGTTATAGTGTCCAAACAGATGTCTAATCCATCCTTCTTGAGTTCTTTACTCTTCTATTGGGTTATAATATGGCACATTATCCAAAAAATTACAATGTAAATCGGAGAGATAACCCAAAACGGAGATTCTACGTCACGGTAGCCCAGTAGAAAATAAATCAACTGATTACTACAAATGTCCTCACCTGCGACACATGAGACGCACATATGCGAAGAGCGGGGGTTGTGAGAAATCGGATCTGAATTAAAATCAATACATATACATCCAATGGTGACAAATATATGACGCTGCAGCCCACCTCGCCCTTCTACCACCATTGCGCCTTCCCCGGCGCCCGAGGCAATCGTACGGGCGGACCCTCTCAACCTGACATCTCGACGTTTCCTGTGCGGCGGCGCCACCAGTCACGCAGCAACATCCAAGCCAGCCGATGTTACCCTGAGGTGACGATTGCGTCCCCTCCTCGCAGTTTTGCTTCCACTCTCCAAGCCCACTGAACAATTCCCATCAGACTGGAATGGCACACACGCACGCCCCATCCCCACGACCCAATCGGCCTGTGCTGAACTTCCCCGCGCTAATTCACGCAATCCCAAGCACCAAGTCCTGGTCAACAACGGCTTCCGGAAATACCTTTTTGAAGCAATACATCCGCCCCAAAACTGTCTGAAACACCGAATCGTCCTATAAGCCCTTTTTTTATTCTCACCGGAGGGGAGGATAGGGGTTGAGAGGGTGGGTGGGTAAAGATACAGGCCACAGAGAATGGGCCGGGGTAGGGATTTAGATGGTTGCGGGTGATGGGTGATGAATGCGTGCATGTAGGATGGGGGAGGTCAAATTCGGTGTAGTGAAGTACGATGGGGGTTGATAAAGCGGGGAACTGGATGGACGAGAGGGGGATAGCGTTAGAGGACAGAGATAACCAGGGGGAGGAGAGATCCAATGGCGTGGTCAGGATACACGATGGGAGGTGAGACCGGATTGGTGGAACGAGGAGGGTGGGTAAAGCATAAATTCTCGCCTTGTGGGGCTGCTTCCTCTGCAGCCCCTGTCGATGATAACCACCGCGTTATTTTTCGTTATAAAAATTGATGGCGCTCCGCTCCTCAAACCATTCCTTGAGACCTTATTTGTCTTGGTAGTCCTGAGCAACAGATTTCTCAGATCGTAACTTAATACGTCCCTCCGTTTTTTCACAACTGCACCATAAAACCAAAGACTGTTAACCTAAGATCGTTATGCTGGTAGAAGACAGGGCATATGTTGTTTGTGCAGTCTTATGGCTTTTGGAACTCATTTATGCTGGACCGAGGAGGCATCTGCTGTCTCCTGCACCACTTGGAATTCCATTTGGAGATGTCACATATTCCAGGCTATACCCAAGGGTATCAAGAATCATCTTACTTCAAAGGGCTTAGTACTGGTGCATTCCTAATGTAAAAAAAAACATTCGCACCTGCCAGAGCTGTCTCAAATATTTTATTATCTTCTCCATTTTCCTCTAAGATTTCTTTTTCTCTCATTTACTTCAGTACTATTCACATTTTTAACGCAAATTATTTTTTCATGTATCCGCCATTCTTACAATTCCTTCCACTTACGTATTCTTCCATTGCTGTTTTTAAGTGCTTGTTGTGTCGTAGAATGTGCCAAAAAAGTTTGTCTATTTTACTGTGAACATTTTTCAATAAAACCAATTACTTTGGCTGGAAATGAATCCTTTATTTACCGCTGTCTCGATCATTAGAAAATGACACAATGTAATTTCTAATGCTGCCATGGTTACTGGCGCCTTTATATTGTTCATAATTGTTACCAGATTCATTAACAAGTATTGAATATCGAATCACATAAAACGTATTTTTTATAGCACTGGAGATTACTGCTGCCTTTAATGAAACGTTACACCTACGAAATGTTTTTGAAAATTTTTAAAATAAATCATGCGCCAGTCGGAATAAAATTGGAATGAAGGATCCTTTTCCTTTGTTACGATAACAAACCTTTTCCATGAAGGGATAACACGATCTTCTGCGAGAGTGGAGTGGTGATCTGCAGCAATCTATTCTTCGTATTTATAACTGCTGATTAAAATGAAGAATCGCAATGCTGCTTGTAGCACTTTGATGAATTAGGTGAAAAGTCCAATCATCTTATAACAACCACCATCATTTTTCTGGCGAATAAAAAGAATTCTTACGGTTCCCGAGTCCTAACTGAAACCTTATATTTTTACTTGCATTCAGTCAGAAACAAGGAAATCGCGAATCATCCTCTTTAAAGGAGAATTCGGGGTAATATATGCTGCTCTAGAGGGGAAAAAATCACTCGGAAATACATTCCGAAACAAACATTGATTGAGAGATTGGGAGGGGGGAGGTCAATCTCAGGGGGAATAAGGAAATCGGATGTTGAAAGAACGGAGAGCGATTTCCAAGAAATCGGAATACAAAAAAAGAAAAGCACAATTCCCTATGTGGGTGAGGTAGAAAAAGGAAAACTTAATGTGTGTCTAAACATATCGGGTGAAAGTAACCCCAGGCATCAATTTTACTGATGTACTGTACGTACTGTATATTGATGTGCATGGAAACGCGTGATTTATTCAACAGTACTAGTTTGTTTGTCTTTTAAAGCTAAGAATTGGGCAATGAAAAATCTTTAGAAGTACAAAGTATAGAATTTGTTCTTATCAATAAACAAAAAAATACCTGTTTAAGCGAGATAACATTTGTTTATTGGTGGTGAAAGGTGTTTTATTACATAAAATATGACTCAATGCTAAATATAAAGTGAACTGTTAAGTACCAGTAGATGTATGCTCCTCAATTCCTCATTGATCTTATATATTTCCTTATGTGTTACAATCAAAAGAGCTTCGAAAAAATCTACATTTAATAAATAAAGCATCATTACTCTTGTCGAGCGAATTTGACTCACAAAATTTGATGAATTACGCTACTTGCCTAACAGCTATAGTACATTAATGTTTCATGAAACTTCGCTCACTAATGGAGTTTTTGAAATCGCTTGTCGGGTAACTAACCCGTGATTATTTACCAGGATATTTTTCCCATAGCCCTGTGAATCGGGTTAACCTGAGCCTATGAAGGATTTGACTAACAAGAGTAAAAGAGGAGAGTAAGGAAAGGGGCTCAAATGAAAGAGCGTAAATGAGGAAGACGGAAGTAAAGCGGCAACACAACTTCAACTAGCTACAAGCCGATAGATATATTTATATATGTATGTTTATGTCTATGAGACTTTTTACTAGGGTTTTGAACAGATAGAGTAGTTTATAAGTTCTCCGTTATGCTTGAAATTAATCTGCTTTGTATTTCTAACAGTGCGTTTCGCATGTTTCCTGTAAAACTCTTTGCATTTATGTAAGCATTAATGCTGAAATTTGCTATAATATTGGTGGCACATATGTAGTGTTTTGCATGTTGGCAAAAATTTTATCTCATACTGGCGTTTGGATAATGCATAAAAAAGTCTTAGTTTAATTAACTATATAGGGGTACAGCGTTGTGCATGTTGGTGATAACTCACCCATACCAGACATTCTTGAGGTGGCTTGTAGGGTTTTATGTGGATACATTACAATCATGTTGACTGCCCCGACTCAGTGCGAGGAGGTTCTGGCGTTGAAAAGGGGAATAGAAGAAGTTGGGGTTGGGTAAAATCGATGGGTGGTGCAGAACAGGGGCAGGACAGGGGCAGGGGTGAGAGAGGCGCTGCCGATTTGTTTTCATTGACTAAGGGGGAAGCATCAGCTCTCGGCCCCCTTCTCCTTTTGTTTCCCTCCGACCTGGGGAGCGGACACACAGTCGAAATATTCGTCTAATCCGCGCGTGATTGAGAGGGATCCCAATTTTTTCTGGCAGTTTTTCACAGATTTGCGTTGTATTTATTTTTTATTACTTTTTCCCTCCCGGATATCTGCACCAAGTTCAGCTTCCGGAATTGATGCTTCTTTTGTTTTTATTCTTCCGAATCCAAACAGGTTGGACCATGGAGAGGGAAGGATAGAGACAGAGATAGAGAGGGACAGGTGCTAACAGAGAGCCTGAAAGGCGGGTATCTGCTGGTCGTCCTCCAACTTGCTAGAAGGCTGGAGGTCACATCACTCATATTTTAGCGGTAGAACGAGCTTTTTAATCCTCTAGGGCAGGGGTGGCGAACCTTTTGGCGATTGAGTGCCAAATTTTATGAAATAAGAGTATACTCGCTCGACTCGCGTGCCAACCCATTGAGTGAGATAGAGGTATCCCTTAGCGCCCTCCCAGCTCCGCGTGCCGAAACAATTGCTCCGCATGCCACTTTGGGCACGCGTGCCATAGGTTCTCCACCCCCGCTCTAGGGCAGCGGTTCTCAACCTTTAAGATTTACGCGTCACTTATCCACCCATTTTTAAAATTCATTTCCCTCTTATATTATTAGTGTTTCATATAATATATTTTTATTGCTTATTATTTTTTATGTACTAAAATGAATATATTATAATTATTTTTATTCTTAAAGACTTTTTATCTTCAACGCCGACATAAATCAAGTTTATTCGTGTATCGGGTGTGCACGTTTCTTGGTTGATCACGCAGTGTAGGAACCACTACTCATCTAGGTTGATGCTATTTTTCCAAATAATCGGCTATTTAATCGCTTTCTACGTCCAACCCTACCCACCTAAGCCTTCACCATTCCCTGTGAAATAAATAATTCACCGCGTTGTTATAATAGTTCCACAGTAAATTTCTCTGTTTTTGTTTTTTCAACTGAATAACTGATTAATTTACAATGACCGAGGTACATTTTAATACCGTTCGTATTTCTCTGCGTCACCGTACCTCATGATACCATCTGTTGTTTTTCAGTCTATTCGCTAATCTTATGCGAAGTACCGGACTTGCAAAATACACGTTTGTGAGCCACTCTTTCATCCCTCTCTCTTCTTATTGCCAATGTTTTGGTTTATTTGCCAGAAAGGCATGTTTATTCTCGACCTCACGCCCCGTGCATATGCAATCCCCTTCAGAAAATATTGCACTTCCCAACTCTCCACATGTCGGCCCCACGTGTTCTTCCCCAATACCCATATCCCATTTTCCCCTCTCTGTCCCGGTGAGTGGCCGCCTACGCGGTCCACGTGCCTGCCCTGGGACACGTCGCCCAATTTTCCATCGCACGGCAGCCGCGTCTCGCATTCGGTTGAATTATTGGCGCGGAAAAAGCGAGTCGTCCTTGCATCCTTCATCCCGCGTGCGAGGGGAAAAGCTATCGAAGTTGCTCTCTTTTCAATGTCCTCGCGTCGACTTCGCACAGCCAGGAGTGCTCGCTCGCGCATTAGTTGCTTCAAGGGGAGGACATTGCCTCTCAACAACAACGCCAACACTTGGTACGACCACTATGCAAGTCTTGACTCCTTTCTCATATTTGGTCTCATTCGAAAATCTTTGCCAGTTTTTGAGATCCCAACAAAAATAAGCGCCTTTACAAATCGGAACGAATGGAACAAAAGCACACTACATTTATAAAGGTACGTCATAAGAATTTTATTTGAAAGTACTTGGTGTTTTTATGACGTTGAATTATAAGGAGGGGAATGAAGGAAGGGAAGGACCACCGATAATGAAGCTTTAAATGTCAAATATTTCTAAAAAAAAATACTGAACATTGATTAAATGAGCTACAGATTACATGGAAAGTCACATCACTCTTTCAAGGAGATATATACATATTTTATAAAGGTACCTACCACCTTCAGCAGGTTTTGCACGGCTTATTCAATCATCTAAACACTTATATTTATGTGTACTCATGTGCATCATGCTGTATTAAACTTGAACTACGGCGTGGTTCTTTATGACGCGTTATGCATCAACGGCTATTACTTAATGGAAAACCCACCAAATAGCATGCACTTTTCAGGTGATTTGTTGGGTACCGCACAGATGTGGATAACTCGCAAATAATTTTATAGTTCTCTCACTTTCCTTCTTGACGGAAATGGAGTTGAGGGAATTGAGGTGAGATATTTTTTCACTCAAGCCGGTTGAACTTGGTAAAATTATTCTTATAATGACAGGAGTAGAGTTGTCTTTTTATGGGTGGGGAGAACCCAAGTTCTGAGGTTAGTCTTAATTAATAAACAACAACTGCTCCTAAAGTCCTGATTCACGACGCGGCACGTGTACCCTTCTTCTGGCTGGAATGTGAACGCGATATTTATACTCCAATCCCGGCCGATTCTAATTGCCTTGCCGAAGAAAGAAACGTCTTAGTTTCACGTGTGTCTGGTACACTTGACTCGGTGCTTGATCGTCATTTTCTTATGGTGCGTGAAACTCCTTATTCTGCATTTAATTTTGCGATCACATCAGTGAATAATAGGATTTATAGAACTGTGCGACATCAGGCACGTGCTGTGTATATAGTGCGTTGGTTCAGTATATGTTTGTGCAGTTTTCTTGTATCCCCAACATCCGCTAAGGACGCTAATCAGTTATTCCGGTAGTTAGAAAAATTAAGTTTTTATAAATCAAACAACAAAACGTTTTCGTCCTAAAATCAATGTGTGAACGCATCTTAAAATCTATGAAGATTCTGTTTCTCCGAGACGTTTTTCTTCATTCATGTTCAATTGCAGAAAAATTATCATCGAAAAAAACTAAATGAATTGTATCGCATCCCAAAAATACAACTGGTGAAAAATTATAGCTAGATAAGTTCCAATGTGGAACATTTTCAGTAACAAAGATCGAGTTTTTCATCATAGTTTTGATGTTATTAGATCAAAGAGAGTCCTTGTTACGATTTATTTGCATGTACCTGTATTCACTCAGTGTATCCGTAAATTGACAATAGCATAATGATACCAAAACCAAAAGTTTTAATTAGTACGATTGAAATGAAAATTTCAGCTCAATTAAGGGTCATAGATCCATTTCGAAGGAAGGTGCATCTCTGAGTGTCGGAAAACATCTGTGTAGACATATATTGGAATCAGGGAGACAGGATGGCAAATGATGTCCTACGTATTTAAGAAAGTAAGTCATTATAAGGACTTCTTTCTACCTTAGGAAGTATTTTGCTTAAAGCTCTTTCGTATGATTACAGTATGTTTGTCAAATTTTACTGTTCCCTTGTCCTTATTGGAACGGGTTCAGAATCGGTGCAAAAAAATAGATAATGCTTCAGACTCGCTGGAAACCCGAAACCAGACAGTGGTGCGGGCGGGACTTTGTTCCACTTGTACCTCACCTTGGGGTAGTTTGTATCGGAAAATGTATATATCATGCCCGCTGTCCTCCGCTAAGCCTCCCGCCAGCCAGGGTAAAAACGGGACGTTTGTCTGCATCTGCATAAGTTATGTGTAATCGCACGCGGAATATTTCCCTCCAGCTGTCGGAATTCGAGCAGCGGGAAGAAGAGGAATGAGTTGAGTGTGGGGCCGAAATTGTCGGAGATGTTCACCCTGCGAAAAAGAGAGCGATGGATCAATAGCAGACTTCAATCTGAGTCCACGGTATCAAATATTAGGGCATTTTGTAATATGGCATGTCGGTATAAAAGTATGTAAGGGCATAAATAAAATATCAAGATTTTGGTGACAGTAAAATTCTGGTTAATTTACGAAATACACGAATGAAAAGTGTACTCTGGCACGCACGGTATGACTGTTATAATTTTCTGTGATTACTATATTTCCATACGGCAATCTTAATTTTGTATTTCTTGCTTAATTTATGCGTTGTTCTTTTTCAAAAGAAATGAGAAAACATTTGATATCCCATTGTGTATCGTCTATTACTCAGTTTGGTGATGTTGTTGTTACGTAAAACACCTATGCATCGTTATTCACCACGAAAATATTTGCATGGCCTGACCAAAACTTTTACCCAAGTCACCAAATTTAATTTCTTGCTTAATTTATGCGTTGTTCTTTTTCAAAAGAAATGAGAAAACATGTGATATCCCATTGTGTATCGTCTATTACTCAGTTTGGTGATGCAGTTGTTACGTAAAACACCTATGCATCGTTATTCACCACGAAAATATTTGCATGACCTGACCAAAACTTTTACTCAAGTCTCAAAATTCCGGGTCATCGGGAATATACTAGCTACATTGTCAAATCATCTGTTCGAAAATCGGATGAGTTTGAGTGAAAGAAATGTTATTGCTTGTTAGGCAGCGTGGCTGTACCATGGCCACAGAAGGATAAACTGCTGAGGTACTTCAAAGCGGGTGATTTGTTAACTAATAATTCGTACGTAAAAATCAGAAATAAATATTAGATATTAGTTAGCTCACAAGATAGAGCGTTTGGAAAACCAGACTCGAACCCAAGATAGATAATATGACTTTGAATGTAAATTCCATCATGACATTGTTTTAAGCCTAGAACCTGAAACAATTGTGCCATTAATTTCAGAAATTGAGTAATGCATGTTAGTTTTTAAATACAAAGTAAAAGTTTTCAATACGTGTCTCAATATTTCCGAAGATCAGAAAATGTACTTAGGCTTCCAGCATATTAACAGCAGTCATCAATCAATGGAGTGCTATACTGCAGGTCTCTAATCAATCATCCGGGTTAAAAACGCCAATATATACTGCCAATTCAATGGTTACCCCAATTTATGTCATCATTTCTGTTTACTTATAATAATCTAATAGCTAGTTGAAATTGATATACTTTACAATATTAAGAGACCAAACTTTGGCGATAAAATGAGCAATTCGTCATTTTTTCCGTCAATGAGAAAGCTAGCAAAAAGAAATGAAGCTCTGCAACAGTATCCAAAAAGGTCAAAATCATTAAGAAATATAGGTAAATAATGAAATGTGCCATAAAATTGCTTCCTGACCTTTGCATAGCAGCCAAAAGTCGCATTAATGAATATTGATCGAGACGCACGTGCAGTGAGAGCTTTTGTGAGAGAAAAACAAAATGCATTCGAGGAGTGTGCGCTTAAGTTGACTTCATTGTAAAATATTTGTATGAACCAGCGAGGAAAACTTACCGGAAGGCCTAGGTTGAACTGCACATAAGTTAAGAGGTGGGTTATTGCAGGAAATATTTAAAGAGCAACTCACCCACGGAAACTTTTGCTCTGCACTGTAAGAAATGGCTTTGAAACCATCCTTGTTTGAGAATAATTAATAGCATATTTTCCATCACTATATTTGAACTAAGTGATTTTCCTGTTTTCAGGATTTTATCGAAAAGCAAAGGCTTAATGTTATTTCTAGGAAATCAAAATTAACCGCGGTAGGGAGCATCATTTTTCAACTAATTAATTTAGCCATAAATATAGCCCTCTAAGGTAATCTTTTGTGCAGGGAAAAATGTTGATAATGTCTAATTGTCAGCATATTATAGTTCTATATATTTTGATTGGAATATTTTAAGTGTGGGATTTGATATATATAGAAGTTTTATCAAGTTTGTCAAATTATGTTGATGATTACCATTTTCATTGCCATGTATATCTTTGTAAATTTTCTTTTCAGCTAACATGCAAGGTTACATTTGGTGGTAAAGGTTGTTTGGAAAGTTTGAAAGAAAAATGTATTGAAGCTGTATAAAAAAATATATTCACACATGATTCTGTGCATCGCAAAATGAAGGAGATCTGAGCAATAAGGCAGTATATCAATTCATTTATCTCCTTACTACTGTTTTTTTGAGGCTATAAATACCGTGTAATTTCGTGATGTTGCCCCGTATTGTATAATAAAATTGTGTGTATCCAGTCCTTCCTCCGCCTTGATGGACTTCAGACTCTTAAACTCGAAATTAGCAGTCAGGTACGTGATCCCGCTTTCGTTAGAGCTTGAAATCTGTCTCTATAAATCTGTTTGCTCGAACTCTATAGACTCAAAAACCCCTACACGGATTCAAACAAAGTTTGGCACACGTGTGTTAGGACATTGAAGAATTCATCTTACCAATATATACAAATCTAGTGGTGTCGGTCAGTCTGTTACTCAATCACTCATAAACCAATGAATCGATTGAAACAAAATTTGGCAGGAATATACTTGATATATCTGATTCACGCATAGGCTACAGAAAAAAGGCCTTGGGGTCGTAGAAAGCCCTCAAGTGGGCCCTTTCATCGCCAAAATTTGGCCCTGGAAGAATATTCTTGCCTGTATTAGAAACACGTAAAATATACCTATAATGAATTTACAACAATCATGGGGTCGTAAGTCACGCTGGGGCTCCTCAGGGCCTAAGGTTCCAAAAGAATGCTTTGTAAAAAGCCTCATAAATATTGAACGAGTGAACTGATTTTAGTGAAATTTTCACACATGGAATAAGTAAAGCTTTTTTAAGGAAATTGGGACTATAAGGAAGATTCCTGGGCTCCAAGGGCAACATATTGGGCCGTCTGGTGTCTTATGTGTTTGAAAAACTCAAGTCTAAACATTTTGGTGCAAGTGCGGAGGTTTCTCTTTTTGCATAGTTTAATTAGTTCTACTAAAGCTAGAAGGCTATAGTTTTTGCCATTAGATGGATAAATGATTGAAGTTTCTTATTTTTTCATTCAGTTTTCTTATACGAATAAAATTTCCCTATAAATTGCTTTTTTTAATGTCAAAATCATGAATTTTACTTCTGTCAACAATAGGATATTTCCTTGGTAACCGTGGAATTAACATTAGCCTTAGAAGGAAAATGGGACCTTTACAATGGGGACTGAGTTTTAATCTAGAGATAGGTTTTACAGTGGAATTTTAGGCCGTATACTAAAATGTTGCTGATTACGATAATTTCAGGGATATTTTTGCCTAAAATTGGCAAATTTCATTCCAAGTGGACTAATTTAAGTTTGACTCCTGTAAAACAGGAGAATTCCAAAGTTATATTAATGAGACTAGCCTCTGTAATGCAAATGGCCTGCAGTTAAATTTCTATATGTTACTGCAAAGGAATGTTGAAACTCTGTAAGCAATATAATGTGGTTTTCACCTGCTGAATTAAAAAATAAAAAAACTAAATACATAGCTGATTTGCCTAGAAAAAAATACACCTCATGAGCGACACGAACCTACAACCTTGGTATCAGCATATATCAACTCTAACCAATATGCCAGTGTAAGCACATAAGGAAGGTTCGAGCAAGGTTTAAGTACATAAATATATATTGTGTGACCCATGAGCGCTTGGCTAATTTCTTGAAAATACGAATACTGATTTCTTCATCGTAAATTTATTTCATTATGCCCTGTCTTTCTTTCACCCCCCGTTGTATTTCAATGGATACCTTTGCTAGTAGGCAATGAAAGATATATGTTAGGGTCATAGAAGCTCTAATTTGGGCTTTTTTCAACCAGCTTTTACATTTAAGGTCAGAAATGGGTTCAGTTCAGATATTTCCTTTTTGCGTCATAAAATGTTTGCACTCTCTAAAAAATCTCTGAGTAGACTATATTGAAAACTTATGCCCGAGGCCTCTAAGGCTCAAATTAAATGACCAGTACCACAAAATTGTAGCGGGATTGTAGCTAGGGTATTAATTATTCCAACCTCTCTTGGCTTTAAGTGTCTGGTACGTGAACGCGAGAGTATTACTCAAATACTGGTCAACAACTCCTTCATATGCATTTATGTATTTCACATGTCATCCGGGAGGATTCATGTAATCTTATCCAATTACTTTATTTTATTCTTTTCTCCGCTGAAATTCAACGAGCTCGATCAATTGTTAAGTTTCCATTCTTAACTAAATGAAAATATGTTTTACTTGAATGATTTGGCATAGTAGAAATTCACCGTATACGTTCTGAAGTTGGATTTTTATGATAAAATTCCATGTGGAAATCTGACTCTATATTCAAAATACGCGACCATCTTTTTGTATTCCATGATTAGTAGAAAAACATCTTTTTATTTCTAGTTGATGTAAATTATTTCATAGTTCTAATATAAAAATTTGGTTAAAAAACACCTCATAAATATCCAGAGCGTATTCAGTGCTATCCCTTCCTATCAATTGGAATAATATCTATAATTCAATCCATTATTCCATTTATCGTTCTCTTGTCTTTCCCACCATTCACATTTCCTTTGTATTCTGTTGAGCTTAGCGCCCTTTTAAAATTAAAGTAAATAATTTTTGTTCATGTAAAACATCGTCTCGGCTGATTGGACCCAACCAGTAGTTTTGGGAGTTGGCTAATGCTCCGCTAACGTATATTATCATAATCGTTATAATTAAAAATCATCGTGGAATTTTTGAATCGTTGATTCCGAAAAATGATTGCTGTTAAGCATTTTTTTGGTAATGTATTATGTCATTTCCTACCGATTACAACGTGCCTCATCCCTGTTCAAAATTACTGAATTGAGTTACTAACTACTGCCTCCCAGAAATTTTCTGATGGCCATTCTATCGCTTTCATAATGCAGTATCAAGTATATTGAGCTGTCGTCTATCCTTTAAACTTGTTCCTCTTCATTGGTGGATCGCAAATATTCAACAAACTTATGTATCAACATTTTCTCTACTAAAGCTCTGTTTTAAGCACTGAGAATTATCCTACGCATTTTGTACTCCCCGAAAAGGATTTCTTCCATTTTTCTCATTACCCATGCTTATCGTGTTGTTTTTTGTATTAATGGCATCCCGTTTCCCATCTTCAGGTCCTTTTCTTCCGTATAATTCTGCTTCCATTACTTTGATGCCCACTAGAACATTATCCCTTCACCTCATATATGTTTGGTTTTCAAATCTATCCTTTTTTCCGATTCAACCTTCATTTTTACTTATACTTTATTTCATTAAAATTGATGTATTGTCGATATTTGCAACGGTAAAGAGAAAATCTGTAAACGTTGATTTTGTGTGTCCCTCATCTTTTTCATAACGCATTATAACCAATATAATCGATTTTAATCCAGCTTTAATTCCCTTTGGTCCAACGTAGTTGATACTAAAAATGTAATTTAATATACTTAATCGACTGCCGTTCTCCACTACGGAAACGGCTATTGACGAGCGTTGCCCTATCAGCCTAGCTCCGGAAGCCTACCTTCTCCCCACGTTTTTACCCTTTTTCCTCTCCGCGGAGTCCGTTGAGAGATGCGTATCTGCTATTATTCTATTAATTTTATGCTATGTAGACAAATTAGATTAGCATGCGGGTTAATGTGACGTTCTTTTTCTAATTATTACCCTGATTTCTTATAAAATTTTACCAAATTTAATTATTAATTCCGCTTCACTTCACGTGAATGCTTTAGAATTCTTAGTTTAGTGTACAATTTACAAATCTCAAATATGAGTGACTTTAACTTATGTAAATGTATAAACTGACGTCAGTTATGGTATATTAATTCCAGAAACAGGACAAAATTAAGACACCTAAGTATGATTGGCAGTGAGAACTATTAGATTTTACCAATTTGGTGTGGCGTCCCCCAAATACCTTGCATTAAATTCTAAACCAGATCAGATTATAAATAACGAGTGGGAAATACAAAATTTGAAAATTGGAAACCACAGATTAAAAATAAAAGGTGGATATCTACGATCCTTCGATGATGTTTCCCCAACGAGTTCCAATTTGGCTTCCGTTTCCGGGCTGTGTGGTGCAAGTTGTCTTGGCCGACTCTCCGATGTCACGATGCTACGGTGCACCATACGATGACTGCCAGGCACTAATATTCACCAATCAAACAAGACTTTCGAATATACCACGGAACAGCATAACTCAGCATCTGTCCCCGTTACAACGGCCATTAGTTCTCTCCCAATACGTCTCTCCCACCACTTCCTTTGGTCAAAATTCCACCTCCTCGCACTCTTAGAACATCGTTCCCCAAACTTCTACTCCTTCCCCCAAGCGTAGCTTATATTGTTTAACCCGCGTCAGAGCTTTAGTGCACATGATCAATTATATTTAGGTTTGTTTATGCTATGGTATTAAAACTATTGTAGTCTGCTGCCCGTTGAAGGTAATTTCCAGGTTATACTACTTTGCCTATCAAAATTAGTACCAACTATGATATATAAAAACTGGGAGGAAGTAATAGCAGTGAATACATTACACGATGTTTATCTTGGTCTCTTGTATTTTTCCGTGGTTACCAAAGCCGATGATGAAATTTGAGATAGAGGTTCATAATTACTCAACTTCTTCTCATAGGAAGAAAAATGATTATCCTTTTTTTAGCCTCTTCGAAATGTTAAATTAGGCCCAGTGACATTAAGTCCAACTTATTTAATTACGCAATTGCTTTTCGTTCTTACTGCTAAAGTGTTTCCTCCTGACATTGCCTTTTCTCTCGTTGCTCATATTCCCGCTCCTCATTTTTCCTATTTTTATTTTAGACTTTCAGATTAATTTTCCTAGACTTTTATATTATACAATTTTTTGCTAGGTACAGGCTTCTTTTTTTGACAGAATTTAAAGATTTCTTACCTATTCATTGCCTAAACTTTTTCTCTTCCTAAGCCCAATCACTGTCTCGAGGCCTTTCTTGCTATGAAGTTCATCCGGATATGCAAGGTATTCCACCACGTCTATGTCAAAGTCGGATGAGTCCTTTGACTAAGAGATGAGAGTTACTTTTTGTTTTTTTCTGTTGAGTTCGTTTGAAATTAAGGAGTGCAATTTTCAGCCACAAATTACTATTGCGACTTTCCCATTTGAAAACATCATGTCCCATTTCTTTCAAATAATACTCGGTACAATTCTCTTCATAACGTTTCCAACAACGTTTATAACTTATAGTGCTGCTGGTTACGCGGTGGGAAGCATTCCTCACATTTAAATGCTCAACCTCATTTCCCGTTTTTTCTTATATTTATTAGTGAGATTTTTATACATTAAAAGTGGCTCACAGACGATGATTCAGTGGATAAATTAATCATGAGAGTTACAGAAATTCTCATTTTGAGAAAGCACATTGAAAAGGTCAATTCAAGAGAAAATGATTGGTGAACTCGGAGGAGGAAATGAGGGAATAACAATTTCGTTCGGCATTAACGGAATTAGTGGGGTTGAGAAGGTTTTAGGAGACTTAATCACGATCAATAGATATTGACAAGTAAGAAACAAATAGAATATGTATAACTTTGTTTTCATGATAACCCTAAAATGGAGAGCAGATGGTTTGGACACTAAAAACCTATCATATCTATGTAAAGCTCTATCAAAAAAGCTGACATAATACCGAAGAATGTTTATGATTGCCTGCTTTGATGTCCCAGCATTGTAAGCATACTGGTAAGCGTACCCGAGCGTGGAAAGGGAATAGCTAACGACCAATTCTTCAAAGATGACTTAAATTGAGACATAAAAGTGGGAAAAGGGTCATAAAGAAGAGAAAGTTGAGGGCACAAAGGTGGAGAAGGCAGAGGAGTCCGAGGTAGTGGTTGTGGGCGGAGGATTTGATGCGGGACTGCCAGCAGCGTCTCCTCGTGTAACTCGATTTCCTCGTCCACGGGAAACAGTTTGGTCGCGGATGGCTTGCCACCCGAGAGGCGCGAAGGGTTATGGAAACGCTGGCGGGATAGAAGGAGGAAACGCTTGAGGGAATGAATTCGTGCTCAGGAGGGGAGTGGGACAGGATGTCAGCTGGATATTAGGAAGGAGTGGAAAGGGGGGAGGAGGAGTGTGATACTGAGAGAAGCGGTAGGAGAACGGAGTAGACTACTTGCATCTCTTTGCAGGGGGTTCCTAACCAGTGGGGAGCTCATCCCCCTTGGGAGTTTTTAGGTGGGATTAAGGGGGGAATTGGGACCCTTACTCAGCAAAATGTGATGTTCTGCAGATTATGTAAAATCTTTTAAAGTGAAGCTTTTTTTATTTATAATCTGGCATTCAGAAAATTTTATTAAATTCCTCCTCTTGAATTCGATTCTTAAACGTGTTAGGTTCCTCTATTTGTGGCATTGAGTTTTTATTTATTGATATATACTGGGAAGGAAGAATGATATTCTGAAATATTGCTCCAGGAGGAATTGAGCAAAACTGGTAGAGAACCACTGCCTTAGCCAGAAGGTGGTTTCAAATTAAGTTTCTGCCATCGTTCATGACCATGTTGAACTTACGAGAGTCAGTTAGGTTAAAAAAGAAACACACAGTGAAACTTAATATTATATTTATCGATTCAAACAGTTTTGACGTCAATTGCACCATAATCTAGTCAACTATGACAAAATGGGTCAAAGTAACCCAGATAATGGCGAAGTAGACGTAAGTATAAATCGATCGTTTCAATGAAAAGTGGTGATTTGTGCCAAGTGTGTATTTATATAATGATTCATTTGAATTTGAGAGGAAGTTTCTGCTGTGTAGTGGAAATTTTTAAGTCCTGTTAAATTAACTCCAAATGAGTTGCGATTTGGTGTGCACTCCGAAAGTAGTGGGTTCTCCCTCTGTTGGGTGGAACGTTGAAATACGAAACCAGCTGAAAATTTTTCAGGAGTGATTTTTTCGTATACTTATCAAATATAGTTTATTCAACGCTATCCGTTCAGAGTACTTTCCTTACCTATACAACTCTTCTATTAACGCCGTTATAATTATGAAAGGACACAGAAAACGCATCCTTATTAGTCCCTCCAGAGTAGGCTGATGCTCTAGCCGTTTCGCTCCTCATTTGCTCCGTTCCCTTGTATTCCGCCCTACAGCACTCTTGGTACAAATCCTCAATCGGCCAAGTTTCTTCAACTCTAAGTCATCTATTATAACAGATATCAAAATTGTGCCAATAATGTATATAAATGTTATCTTCCCTGAAATACTTATGATATATTTTTTAATTTACGTAAGAGCACCAAGTTTTCCTACTGCTTTTATCCAATTTCCTAATAATTCACCTCTTAATAACCCACAGCACCTATTTTTATTAGTAAAAATGACCATATTTTTCCAAATAACCAACTAACTGGACGGATGGAGAGACGCCATTCATGACGGAGGGAATGAGACAACTGCGTGCGGCAGGCGGTGTCACAGGGATGTGGCGGGAG
Organism: Ceriagrion tenellum; assembly: GCA_963169105.1. NCBI lineage: Eukaryota > Metazoa > Arthropoda > Insecta > Odonata > Coenagrionidae > Ceriagrion > Ceriagrion tenellum. The sequence goes on from OY720632.1 coordinate 67,774,542, forward strand.
GGTGAGGTCTGTTTCCGGAGGTGAGACATGAGAGGAGGTAATTCGGGCGCCGGATACCGTCCGTGGTATCGACTTGTGGGCAGGTGCCACGGTTGGTCGGGAGGATGTAGGTGGCGACACGGTGTGGAAGAGGGAGGAGTAGGAGGTGGATGGTCCGCCGGGTTTCGTGAAAACGTGACCCTTGTCACAGTGTCGTAGCCGGTTAAATGGGATTTCCTCCGGATCAGGTCTCAACCTGGCAGGAGAGTATTCCTTCATCATGTGGGGTGACGAGATTTTGCCATTCTACTTGCTGCTACCGTCCACTCTAGAAGTGAAATTTCCATCAAACTTTTTCTCGGCCTGATATCGCAGGATGTTTTCTCATGAGAAGCATAGCTATATAATTCCACAGAAATATATTGAACACACGGCCTCTATTTATACGTTGCACATCTCCATCTTGCTGGCTATATGCTCATATCTTTTCTATATGTGTAACTGATTCTGACGTACAATGTCGAAACCTGGGTTCTACATTCCATGAATTTCTGTGGAATTACTAATTTATTCTTCGAATTTCAAAATGCAAAGCGAATACCATAGAGTTACGCTGGAGACAACGGGTTAAGAAAGATATAGTTTGGCATTATATACATTTGTTTTGAACTTAAACACGACTCAATATGCAGTAACTGAACCATGATAGATTATACTTGTCACAACCAGAAAATGCATTGTATATCGTATGTTGCCTACCTTATTTTATGTAAATTCCTAAAGAAATTCGTGGATAGTAATGTTTCGCAATATATATCGCACATTCATGAAATTTTAGGCAATATTCTTGGTTAGTTTACAAAAAGTTTTCAGTCATGATAGAGATTATCTGTTTGCCTTGAGGAGAGAAAATTAGGAATACTCTTATATTGCCCGCAGAGGTATTATTCAAAATCAATTACTTTAAGCGAGTAAATGTATAGATACAGTGAATATATTTAAGTTATATCTGATAATTTATTTGGGATAGCTAAATAAGTCAAATTCTTTGGTGCATAGTGAAATAGATACGTGTGGTTGGACCATCAGAAATTGTGTCTTATTTTCATATCCACATTTAATGAATGATGTGAGTTGCTGATGGAATAACTAGATGCATCTGATTTTCATTGGGTCGTGGTACATTTCATCAATTAACCCCCTGTCTAGGGGTGGATTCCAGAGTAATATGTAGATGTAGATAATACGGAGAAATGCTATTATTAAGGACTACTTGCGTAAAAATGATATTAAAATGGCTCTACATGGTAATATGTATAAAGTCATTAGCTTTTAGAGAAATTCGAGTTAAAATTAATAGAATTACGAACTACATGAAAAAAAAATCTTTTGAAAGCTATCACGATAAAAGAAACATGGTTTTGACTTATAAGTGACAACTGGAGTGATATCAGTGATGCTGTTTTGTATTGGATTATACATGTGTAATAGCTCCCCGAGCAGAATCCGTAAAATGAAATTATCACTATCACATAGCGAGGGCTGTGGGACTGACGGCACGTCATTTCAAATCAAGTCGAGCGTGAGTGAGTTATAAAATGGATTCATTACAAAATTGTGTTTCCTCGAATGAAAGGAAACTAATTGAGTCATTATTCGTTGGAGTTCTTTTTCCTACCCAGTGGAGTGTGCTAGTGTAGTTTTGGGCGGAACTACGCACAGCGGATTTTTCAATTCTACCTTTATCATAACATATAATATTATATCGTTATTTAGCCCACTTTAGAAGAGACTCAAGAGATGAGTATAGTTTCTACGTGCCCATTCACTCTCTAAATCGTCAGGGCATTCATTCATTCCACTTTATTTCAACTTGAAATGAGTGAGAATTATTCAGCTCCTCTAAAATGAAGAAATAGTTTGAAGAGCTCTATGAAAAAGTATACGGGAACGGGAAGAGGAAAAAGTTTTCATGACAGATTTTTCACTCAAGGAGAAAGAGAATAGATTATTTATTGCCCCAAAATGGATCTCTAGAATCCCAAGAGATAATATATTGACGAAAACCCCCATTTCTATCTAGCAGGTAACACCGAAAAGGGTTCTCAGGAAACACAATGAGGTTACAAGTACTGATACATCACCAAGACCGCAAATCTCCTCAGCGCAGTAAAAAATAGACTGATTGACAGCATTTATCAGGGCATCTACCAGATTTACAGGGAACGTAGCCAGGAAAAATATCCAGAGTTCTCAAATGCCGCATTATGAACGAAGAATAGGTGTAACCAAACAGACATCCTTGGTTCGGCAAAGGCGTTACTTCCCGAAAATTATTAAAGAGGTTTATGACGTCAGAAATCTTCTAAAAAACTTCAATAAAGAAGAGAGTAACACGCTTTATGTTTAGAAACGTGTTTTCCCCTAATTTAGGCCTAGACTAAGTTTGGTCAATCTAAGTTACCCAAAGTAGCATCCAATACCTCTGACATTAAGAAGCAGACTTGAACGCATGCAATACACTTTGTCCACCAAAATGAACACACGTGGAAGAAAAACCAGCTTCCATTCTACCTATGTGATCGTAAGGATCACAGAACTCAAGATCTTTCTGTATCTTGACACAATTATTCAAACAGATGAACTAGTGTAATCCATTGAATTAGTGTCCTTACAGTTGTTTCGCTTAATAATCTTTACGTCCAACAAATCAACTCGATAGAGGCTGAGCGATTTATTGCTGAATTACAAATTTTGAGAATTCCGGGAATAACAAATATAATACTTCTACGGCGCCACCCGCAAGAGCACGTAAATGAGAAATTTCACATAAGTAAGATCATTTGCACTAACATATACTTGAACCTGGATCCCTCTTTATCCGGGTCCCAGTCCTGATCAAGGTGACCGACTTTTCCTCTGTGGAATACAGCACCGATTTACTGCTGAAATATCTAGGGGAATATCGTTTTGGATCCGCCTTCCACTTATCTACCTCCCCATCCATTGAAACGTTAAAACTATGAAGGCAGGTCAGTATTGCATATAAATACTTCATGGTTTCGGCAGTGGAAATTATAGGTTACCGGCAACTTCCTCCAAGACTTACACTGCCCGAGTGTAGGAAACATATAGCGTGAAAACCAAGATCCAGTGAAACTCTGTGAATAAAATAACTAGGGAGTAGATTTATGCTGTAAAAATTTGGATGTGACAGCATCTTTTGAAGTAACGTCGCCATAATTGGCTGGATATGGTGCCTTCGTTCATTAATATGATCAAATAAAGTTCATTAAAGAGCCTAAGAAGTATCAATGACTTCATGAGCCCTAGACTTAACTGTTAACAGATTGATTTAATCCAAGTCCTGTTAGAAGCTTCCTCTGTTAATGCATCAACCAACGCCTACATTACTTGCAGAGGTTTGTGACCTCTTGGAAAGAGAACATTCCTCGAAGTATAAATTCGAGAAAATCCTCCCCTTGTCACTATCTGTGAATATAAACTATTTTTCTCAAAAACATTCTTGTTACTTCAGGTAATCGTGAGTTTCAAATGAGAAACTAAATATTATATCGATCTCAGAACCTTTCCGAGCTAGATTTGTTGCAATTCTTTTTTTTAAGTTATACTACTTTTTTATTTTTATTATTTACTACCGAGGTCTGCATTTATCGACTCGGAGAGGCAACTACCTCCATCGCCGTTACCCAATGCACAGCAGGTATGTGCCGCAGTTATCGTTTTACGATACTGTTCGGGAGTAAAAAAATCAGAAAATATCGGTGTGGTATTGGTAAGAGCCGAGGGGTGACTTCCTTATTGAGGCGCCCGTCTTAGCTCCCACAGGAAATGTTTTCCATGAAAAATGATGTTTACTTGAGCCTGCCCCCCTCAAAAACGGAATAACAAATGAGAGGAGGGTCCCTAAAATCTGAGTAGAGTAATGGAAAAAAACTTGTGTTCGAAATCAAGGAAATGGCTATTTAATAACTGACACGCGTGGGAGGGGATAAGGAGGAAGGAGAGTGTGCATTATATCCCCTTCACGTGGTACAGTGATAAAAAATATAGAAATCTTATAGCTAATCTATTCCTCCGGTATGAAAGCGAAAGTGGTTGAAATACGAAGGCGTAGGACGCGAACGCACAGAAAAATCGAGGTGGAGGGTTGAATGACTTTACCAGGTCTCGACTAGTTATTGATGGACTCAATCTAAGTCCTGTGAGAAGCTTTTTTGCTTAATGCATCAATCAACGCATACAATTCTGGAAGAGGTCTGTGACAAACCCAGCTCACTAGACCAATGCACCGACCATCTAACTTACTCATCGTACCGGGAATGAAAAACACTGCGGGAATTCACATTTGTGTAATTGTGAATTCTGACTCCAAACGGTACCAACTCACCATGGTAAGCACTGACTTTGCGGGTGGATACTAGAGAGGATAAAGCTTTATGGGATGTTGTCCTGATAAAATAATAGGCACCCGATGATATCTGAGTCTACCGTCACTATTGGTAATAACAGATGACTAAAATAAGTAGTTGTATTGATGTATTGAGAACCCGAGCATCCTTCAAGATAGGGCACTAGTTACTCCATATACAAGGAACAGTTTGGTAGTTATAGTCTATTTTGAATTTGTAATAAAAAAGCGAGTCTACTTTGGATTTTTAATCAAAAGATTGAGGAGAAAGTCCAGGAATTGTGCCAAAAATATTCCTAATATTTTCGAAAAGATATTCAAAAATTCCCATGTGTTTTCGGAATTGTGTCGCAAAATTTATACCCCTATTAAAAATAAGAGTAGGCGATTTTATAGATTTGAGAGTTATTATGAGGTTTTTGGAGAAAATTGACCGTAATATTTTCAAAATATTTCATGAAAATTTTGAATAATGCTGCGTTCGATCTCAATTACTTAGTGGGAGGTAAGTTATTTTAAGTGAAAATTATTTTTTTCTAATCGCAATCGTTAAATCACTCAATCAGGTATTGATTATTGAAATATAAAAGGAATATATCAAGTTTAGATAAACGATTTTGCGTCAGCAAAAGTCTCAGGTATAACCTTGTGAAAACCTTTACTAAACTAAAAACCGATAATTGTTTTGGCACTACATTTCAATTATAATTGGAATGTTTTTTTTGTTACTTTTTTGGCCTGACCGAATGTCTATCCGAATCGGAAAACAGGAAGGGAGGAGGAGTTACACATCTCAGTTAGACATCATTTAGTGCCTATTATTTTATCGGGATGAAATTCAATTTTCGTACTATATTTTTTACGGCATTCATCTAAGAAGTCAGAACTTAGCATGCTAAGTTGGCATCGTTTGGAATTAAAATTATCTATGGCACGAATGCGGATTCCCACGGTGTTATCCATCCTTGATAACAACCTCAGAAGTCTTCTTTAAAGTGCCCTAGTAATAAATCATTTATGCCCAAGATTGGTTTACTGCAGCCTGTTTTCCCCACCACTCATCTCTACTCCATTCTAACTCGCGTATCTGTTTTTATATTTACCCGGACATACCTACCTTGTTTTATTTGGTGTGCATATTTAGTACTCTTGTCTTTACCGTAAAACAGTCGCTTCAATATTCTCTTCTATGATATCCCTAATAATGAAATTAGTCTTAGCGTATAAGAAATCCATCTTGATTTACCTCTCGCTCAAGTGATCCTTATGATTTTACTATTATCTATTCTATCTATCCAGTTGACCTTCTGCTTACTCCTCCAACGCCAGGTTTTGAAAGAACCTAATCCAATGTAATACACTCTAGCAATTTGACCTTTTTAAACCATTGTTACAGTTGCTGAACGTTGCTGGGATACAGGAAAGCTGATAACATTAAAAATTTACAGCTTTTCTTCTTACTTATTTTTTTTACGACTTCTGGGGTCAATGTGCGATGTTAGCACCAGCAGTTAGTCTCTGGAGTCCATGTTGGTTATATTGGCTGATACTATGGTGGTGGGAATGGAGAATGAGAGTAGATAGAGATTTGAATGGCGTAGGGTGGGTACAGTTTAAACTAGAGAGCGGTGAAATGAGATGGATGAAAGAGATAAGTGTAAAAACATATTAGTTTTACCCATTTTGTGCAAGCGGGAACTGATTTCCAAAAGGCCGCGCCCAAAGTGAATCTGGGAACGTGGCGTCTGAAGCTGTGGATGTAGATGTAAAGTGATGGATGCTCGCCGTATGAGAACGTTAAAGGGATACGCGGGTAGATGTTTGTTGCGGCCGAAACACTGGCAGAGAACAGAATGGAATTTTTGCCTTTTCCCGCGCAGAAAAAAAAGCCGGGAGTTAGGATTGCAAAGAGTTCTGGGTCGGGATTTTCACCGTATTTATATTTGCATGATATCCTACGATCTTGCACAAGGTTATATGACAGGAAGTTTTAGGAAACCAGCTAATACGAGGGGATGAAATAGGAAAAATGCGAGCGAAATGACGAGAAGTGAACATTGACACTGAACAAAAATTTTATTGTTCTGAAGCAACTTCCCCTAAGAACAAGATACAAAATTAGAATAAAAGAACTCTTACTAGGATTTTAATACTTAAATTACTCAAAATAAACAAATAGATAAAAAGTTACAAAGAAAAAGTGTGGTTTATCATGGTGTAATGGTATACCTCTCTGTCTCTGCTGTAGACGAAAATTGTAATTGTGAAGCGACAGTTTTTGTACCAAAACATTTGCCAGTGTGACTCTCATATTCTTCTATTTGTGTCAATATAAAGAAAGTTTGGAAATAGATTATTGCTCCCAGTATCCTTTTGAAAATTAATTGTTCCGAATTTTTCAAGTAATTTTAACCTAGCGTGTCACCTCATATATGTGTCTCCCAACATGATCTTTCATCCGCCGTTCTACACTCTCTCCTCGCTCGGATAGAAGTTTACTGCGAAGCGTGGAGCTTTTGTTCAATTAGCCCAGACCTATACATTGAGCCTATCTAGAGGGATGTAACATCTCTGTTTAGCTTTATTATTAGGGAATAATTTTACTCTACGCTTGACAAAACCTAATCTACTTGATTTTACGCCTTTATTATTTCCAAATCTTTTAAATACAAATGACCTGAAGTGGTGGCGAGGTATTTCAGCTATTCTGCTGCTTTTTTAATTATTTCCCCCTCTCATAGATCCTGACGTCTAACTGTTGGCAGAAAATTAAAGCTCTAAAAACGTGGTTCGGAGTCTCGAAGTCCACTTTGGTGGTGATTTCTCTGTATATTACTGCAATCTTAGCAAGCAAGGGATTGCGATTGGCTAAGGGGGATGGCTGCGAGGAAAAGAAATTCGTGTGATGTGCCAAGACAGATATATAGCACTTGATTAATTAAATCAGTTTTTTTGCATAGGAATTACTCATCGGTGAGAGAATGTTTTAAATCTCTTTACACAGAAGTGACCAGCCTCAGCTACACCTGCAAACAAAGTAGAGAATTAAAACAGAATTAATTATAACTTTCTGATGAATAAATTAAATGATAATGGCTATAAATAAAAGCAAGAGAGGTTATAAAAAACAACCGCCCATTATTTACTCGACTGGCATGGACAATAGGGGTGATCATTAAAAACTTTTTTGCACATTTCAATCACCTTGGGTTCAGAAAAGTTGTTTTCCGGGCTCAATACAATGCAGGACTTTTTTCGGAATTTTTGCCAAATGTCTTGAGGTTCTGCCATGCAGTTTAAGGTTCAAAATGAAGACCACTCCGGTAAAAAGTTAAAATAGGAGGAAAACAAATTGTGCATGAGAGTAGAGAGAACATTGTGACTGACCTTTTCACTGGAAAGTTTCAGCGTTGAAATACACGTTCTTCTCTGCGTGGAGATCGTCTTCCGGGAATCTCTACAGTAGAAAAGGTAATAGCTGCAATTTTAGATAAATGCGTGAAAGGGGAGATCTTGACGAATCTCGTGTTATGACGAGGACTATACAAGCGGATTTCAGCTATTTATGAGGACAGGATGATAGAAATTTGACTGAGAACATTTCCGAGAATGTGTAAGATAAGCTGGACAGAGAGAGTATCGAATCAAGAGGTACTGAGAAAAGTAAAGGAAGAACAGATCCTATGGGATAGTAGTTGAAATAAGACAGGGAGGATGGATAGGTCAACTAATGCGGCATGAGGGATTGATAAAAGCGATTTTAAAAGGGGTGATAAAAAGCAAAATATATAGATAAAGACCTAGATTGGAGTATTGGAGGCAGCTGATGGAGGACATGGGATGTGGACGGTTTTCAGAAATGAAGATAAGGGCAGAGGATGAAGAGAGGTGGAGAGCTGTTCCTATCCAATCCAGTTGTATTGACAACTAGAGAAGAAGACTTCCGAGGAAGATCAGGGTATTGCAAAAATCGACCAATCATAAAATATTCTTTTTCCTTAGCCATCAACCTGGCAGAGTAAAGGGTGGTAAAAGGCTGAAGCCCATATCAGCATTAATAATCACACTTGCAAGGCTATGTGACAGATTCGGAGGTCTTTCAGCCACAGGAGCAGTGATGGCAAATAACAACAACCACGTGGGAATTGGACGCCTCGTCCATAACGTGCAGTGCCGAGTTGCCTGTCTAGTAAAGCTCTAGCAATTTTGGCATCATGTTGCTACTACCATGTCATTTTCACTTACCTTCCAGCAAAATGTAAGCGTTTCTCACGAAAAAATGAGTCATAGCACGATATTTCACTCATTTTACCTTTTTACCAAATTGGCATAAAATTGAGAAGCTTTGACCACTTGGCGGAACCTCAGGACATTTGACAAAAATTTCAAAAAATATTCCATCGCTACATACCGTCAGATACAACTTTTCTGACCCCAAACTTATTAACATTTTTTAAATGTTTTTTTTGTGATCACCCTTCATGGATAATTAATACCAGCAGAGAGAATGGACCATTTAAAAATGAAAACAAAATTCGGCACAGGAGTGGTCAGCTGAATTCAATAGTAAAAGAAATTGTTTTAGAAATTTAATTGTAAAAGAAAATTAAGGAGAACATCATCAATATATAATCAGTAAGTAGTAAAAATAATATTGAGCTTTTGATCATCCCAAGCTGTAAAAAATAGCTTCGAATATGCTGTAGTGCTAATTTTACAAATTCTAGACCTTTTAGGGGCTATGTTGATTTCCCGCTTTTAATGCAGTTTCAGTTTCATCGCAGATTCCATTTATGCGTGAGATTTTCTTCCCTACTACATCACTGAAAAGTATTCAGTGGCTAGGTACTTAGATTATCATGGCACATGGAGTATTTTTTCGAATTATTGGAGATATTTTCCAGTCATTGCATTGAAAAATTGATGTGGTGCTTAGTCACGCGCATGTGTGCATAGATATATATCAAGGGGATAATATTCAACATTAAAAAGTTAAAAGTCATTTGAATTGACTGACACCTCACAAAAATCATAGGGGAGAAATATTAGATCTCTTAAGGCTGATTTATAAAATTTGGTTTAACTTTATGGACGTAAGGATTGGTGGTTTAGAGAATATTGGATGCCTATTTATTTCATAGAAGCCATGATGAAAACCATGATTTTTTCCTTTTGATGTAGTGTATGATACGGTTTTGCATAACGAGTTTGTATTTTTTGTTTATTATCCAGTATAAATTTTCACATCAGAGGCAATGGAGAAAAATGAAATTGATGTGAGAAGAAAATAATAAAACCAAGAAGAGATTTGAAAGTGCCACGGACTCTAACAATTAGTTATTGCAAGAGCTTTCCAAATCCAGTTGTGTGTAAATAGACTAGCCTTTAACGTAAAAATTACACCATTCTTCATTCCTTCACCCGCCGGGAAAACTCTCATCGTGTGGGTTCGTTTTATATCGCAAGCGCGTGATAAAATTTTTTTTAATGTGAAAATAAAATGCCGGGAAAACGGCTATAATGCCGTGCCAAGCACGCACATCCACTTTACGGCGACCCGATTCTCTGGTGACCGAAAAACTATTCTCGTTCATTTTTCGCAGTAAAAGCGAGGTTTTTGATGGTGGGACATGAAAAGGATGGCAAATGAACGGCTTTCCTCCGCCATTTTATGACATTGAATACGGTGATTGGAAAATAAATAAAACCTCCAAATGGCAAAAAGGGTGGAGATTGATGATTGCACATTTTCGCGATTCGAGAGTGTTGCAAGGAAGCGATGCCTATTTCATCCTTTTTCTCCACTCTCCCACTACTGTATTCAGTAATAGGCACATCTAAATATATCAAGCTATCCTAGATCTTTCTATGAGCATGATCCGTGAAAGCGATTATTCCTGTATTTCCATTTGAACGGAAAACGCAGATTTATTGAGGCATGGTTTTTAACGACACCGGCGATGGAAACTTGCAGCTCTCGTGAAAGATTGGATTTCAATAGAGAGAGTTTAATATGAGTAAATTTCGTGGACTACTCGGTTAAGCTGAGTACCTGTCTTTATATTGACTCTTGAAAATGCGCTAATAATACCAACAATGCCAATAACTTTGGGTAACAACGGCTTGCATGATAAGGTGGAGCACCAAAAATTCAGTGACCAACTCTGCTTAAGTAATTATTTTTTATATTTTATTTGCTCAAAACTATTTAATACACTAAGAAGAGATGGTTACCAAAATTTTTGTGCCATATGTATGATAAGGTTTAATTCTGGGAAATGTTTCGGTTACCATACAATTTCAACAACAAAAGGAGATTGAAGCTGCATTAGAGTTATAATAATTTGTATTGGAAATGGTTTTTGGACAAAAAGCTTGAGGTATTGTGACCTATTTTCCAGTTCAGAGTTTCCATCACTATTCATACGTTTACCTAACAACTTAGTGCTGCTGCTTCTCGTTTCTCCATTATTTTCCTCTCGACAAGTATTCTTTTTTGTTGAGAAAACTGTAATCGTCTACTTTTCTGAAAGCGTTCGCCTATATCCTTCAGGAAATAATCTTTCTCAGCCTTGAGACATATCATTGTTCTTAAATGGTTGGTTCAGGCCTGAAATTACTATTCCTGAAAATTTTCATGTATTTTATTCAGTCGTGATTAAGAACCGGAAAATCCTTTGGAAAATCCGGAATGAAATGTTGGCTGGCGACTCATTGAATCCCAAAATAATGAGGGCATGACATGCGAGGCGAGGATAGTCGCTAGAATATGTGTGAAAGCAATGTTTGTAGTCCGTTTCATAAGTTCCTTGGAAAATTCATTTCAAAAATATATCCCGGGAATAAATAATAGCTCGAAAAAGTGAATGAGACAAACTCTTTTCTGGAGATCGCTATTCTTTTTTTTCTGTTTCACTCGTGCTCTGAATCCCACATTTTTACGTCATGTGAGAGTTGAGGTAAACCAGTTATCAAGAAAAATGAGGCGAGTCACCGAACACTCCGCATGAGCGCAACAAATCCATGTGACTCATTAAAAATACCGTGGGAGCCAGGAAACAACGGAATACACACACATGCACAACGACGTGGAAGCAAACAGAAAAATAACGCAACAGAAACCTTCTAATTTTTCAACCTCACGTTACGATGAAAAATGATCAGTTCTTGTATTCCTCCGAGCGGTAAAAAAGAATATTTTCTTCTTTCTATCCGGTTGGATGATTGCTTAACACGAATGTATGCATTTACTTGAACTAAAAAAATTGAAAGTGATTGAAGTGGTTTGAAAAGGGATGATGGAGGAGTGAGTAGGGCAGTGTTTCATATGGACGAATTTGATCAGAAATTGCCGTGTGTAATGTTTGGCTCGCTTTGTCTTTCGCGGAACCCTCGGGACGAAACGGCATTTGCTTCGCAAGCAAATTCTCTTTTCTACCTCCCATCCTAGCTCGTTGCCTCTTAATTCCTTTCTTTCCCCGCAGTCTCAGTCCCGTCTCCCTTTCTAATCTTCCATCTTTTACTTTGTCTCCTACTTTTCTTCCTCATCCACTAACATAACCGTGTACTTCAGAAAACAGACGATATTTGTTATCTCTATATCCTTGAGCGTAAATTCTCTCGTGAAACCCACTTAGACACATCCTCTATCTTCACAGCAATTTTGAAGAGCTAGTTACACAACGAAAATCGGTACACATGGCAGACCTGATCAGGTGTGGAGCTTGAGAAGAAATTACGTTCACCATTTACCATGAGAGATTCAGTGCGTAATATATATCCTTGCTTTTGCTGTATCCTTGCTTTCTTTTATAACCATTCCCGCTGTTGCGTCACTTATCATAAGCATTCTCCTATGGGTTTTATTAGGGCTAGAGTTGGCAATCGCATTCAACTGAGAACAAGTGAGTTGGTTATACAAAATTTCACATTGAAGGCAATCCTCACGAATGATTTGGTAACCCCATTCCTCTTCTCAGGTCTCCTCTTTCCCTTCCGTGATTCTAGAACTTCAATTGCTACTTGTAAACGAGGGCCCCTTCATCATTACTTTTTACCTCAAAGCGCCAACTTGCTCTTCTGTCTGAGACTGCTCCATCGGTATTTGGCGTCTCACCGCCAAGTTTAGCACCAGGTTGTGTGTAATAGATTGAGATTCGGGGTAGAAATAGAATTCCAAGAAGGTTATAATTCATTTTTTTTCAATGGATTTATTAAACAACTTTTACAATCCACAATGTTCAAAACAATGGTACGATCCGGATTTTGACGCTAAAGCATCATCAGGTGCTAAATGACGTGGTCATTTAGCGCCTGAGCGTCTTTAGCATCCATTGACCTTTGACCATTGTGGATTGTAAAAGTTGTTCAATAAATCTATTTTAAAACCATGGAATTCCACAAAGTTACCACTTTTAGCATTTCATTCGGTTGTAACTCCATTTTAATCAGCAATATGATTGTATTCCTCAAATAAATATATAATTTAGACGATATATTGAAGGAATTTCTGAGGAACATTTCGATATTAATTATTTATTCTTCTATATTTATTTTTCTAAATATGTGTCATCTTTTTGTTTTTGTTCCCTACATTTTATGCACTAAATTGTCTATTTACAACTCTTTTGTTGGTGCTGAAAGTGTATTTGAGTAGTATGAAATGGGATATGTAGGGTTATATCCGGCCAAGAGATTTATTATAATGACAGATTCTACTACGGGTGTAAGCTTTACATTTTTCATGATTAAACAGTACTGTCAAAGAATCACAAATTACTATTAATACACATTTGGTACGGTGTATACATTGGTAACGAAATAAAAATTATCTTTCCATACATTAAATCGCATTCCGTCATGCTTGGTGGGATTTATTCTAGTTATTAATATAAAAAGCTAACTTTCTCTGCCTATCTCTCTGGCCGTAGATTCCCTGACCATAATGGACAACACGCATTTAGTTCGTTTTAGTCGCTATCAGTATTTTTTCTTTTGCATTATTTTAGTAGAAATACAAATTTCAGGCGAACTCCAAGTTAAGGAACTTTAAATAAAATATCATTTCACCTAAAAATCACTGAATTTGGCCTCATTTTAATTAAAAATATATCATCCTTCCAAAGACACCAAAATATTAGCCACTTAACACACTATTTTCAGAGATATTTGCCAAAAATACCAGCCATTTTACTTGGGAAATGGTACTTGTACTCACTCCCGATAGAAATCATTTTAAAAAAGAGTACCACCTATATCTCGTCATAAAACTAAAAACGTGTAGTTTGTGGGCTTTTTCAGCAGTAATTTGAAAAAAACCTATTGTTACCGCGGTAATGTTTTCAGGATCATAAGAAAAACCTTCCGTTGTGAAGCAGTTGTAAGCGTACCGTGCGAAAAAAATTAGTCAAAATTAGTCTAATTTGGTCAAAATTAGTCAAATAAAGATACTTTTATTTCATTTCTTTTAGAATTTCAGTCATGTAAATATAGTATTGTGCCATTAATAATGCAATACAAATTTTATGCTTCCTATAGCTGCTGAAACCAAAAGGTATTATTCGAGTATGGTCTCCATTATGGCCAGGGAACTATCTCGTTCTAACTACCTTTAAGAAAATCTAATTAACATCCATATCCTTTCTATCAAATTTCATTTATGATAAGGAATCATGAAATTTTAGGAGAAAAAACATTTGTAAAATTACTCCATATTACGCGTTTTTGGAGAACCGTAACCTTGATGACCGACAGTAGAGTTGTCAGCGAGTCTCATTTAATGGGAAAAATTCCATTAATAATCATTGCTATTAAGTTTTCGTCATAAGGAAAGAATTTTTTAGAATGATACGCTTCTCAAATGGAGATATAATTTAGTTTATTGAAAGATAAATTAACTAACACTTAAACGGCGCTATTTTGTAGGATTAAAGTATCCTATGAGGGGTAAAAGATGACTCGGGACTGTAAATTGTGGACAAAAACTTAGGAATTTCTTCACTCAACTGAGCAATAGTATATTCAGGCCATCAGATTTTTTAGGTACGTACTAGTCCTTTAAATCTCCTTGTATAAGAATGAGTCCGAATAGCATATTCCGAGTATTTTACAAACGGTGTATGCGATAAGATAATTAATATTGTTCCATACTAAAACACGATTGATTGACCAAGATTCACAAATAGCGAAACATACAAATTTTGTGCGTTACAGAATACATATGTAAGGACATGCTAGAAGGTGAGATTTAGTTATAAAATAAAAATAGGTATTTCGCCCTACTTAAGAGATCCAAAATAGTGGCCATCCAGAAACATTCAAATCAAATTTGATCTATATGGTCGTTATTAATAGACCATGCGTGCACCACTCCAAACACAATGCTTTAATCTTCATTTGACTATCAACGATTGGATTCAACTGTATGTCTATGTACTGAAAAAAATAATATAAAATCCGAATATTTCTGCGAAATTGAGTGGAATATTTGCATAATACAGAAGTAAATACGAGCAATTTTCCACAAAGATAAAATTTACTTCGACCCCGGTTTCAATATTTATACTTCATCATCAGGATGGCTAAAATGGATGATGTACAAAAATTGAAACCCGGATCGAAGTACATTTTATCTTTGTGGAAAAATGCTCATTTTTATTTCTGTATTAACAAGTGATATTGTAATGATTAAGGAATAGGTATTTGAGATTTTAGGAGCTATATTTTCCATAATTGTTGGCCATTACCATTGATAGAGGTATATAAAGAACAACTCGTCGGTATGCCACACAAATAAATAGAACTACTTTTTTCCACTCTCACAAACTCGTCTCTTCTTCCCTCACTTTCTGTTGTTCGTTTACGCCTTTTGAGAATGCTCGGTTCTTACGTACGCTCGAGCTTTTCGATGCATAAATAGGTTTCCCTCTTCTCATCTCTCATGCCAACATCCTTTCCTCACCCCATTTTTCTATTTATCTCTCTTAATCCCATGCACCGGTTGACAAGCAGGAACGCCATACGGCGCATATAGTCTGACTTTCACGCTCTCATATCATCCACGCAATTCTTCGGGGCATATAACACGACGCGTTCTGCGAGGCTTTCCTTGAACACCATTGCTTTCATTGCTGGAGCAAACATGTGAAAGCACAATATTAAAAGGATCTGTTCTGCCACACGTTGGATCTTTCTACAATTGCATTTTTTTATTTTGCAGTAAAATCCTTGCATCATTCCGAGGTATTCTTCTGAGCAGTCTAATGAATGCATCTAGTAAAAATTATAAGATTTCACTCGTGAATCGCATGCAATACGTAATAAACAAGCAAAATCCACTCTTGCTGGTGATTAATGTCGTTTCCAGGTCAGAGACAGAATGAAATGCATATTTCCTGTTTCTTACCGAAAGTTTAAATGATGACGCATGTAATGCAATTAAATAATGAAATACACGCTGTATTAAAAATTACAAGCAATATGCAACTTTTAATAAATGTCCATGGATAACACCTCTGGCGATGGTAAACAAAATAAGATACACAAATATTAGACCTGAAGAACTTACAAATTCAGTCTATTCAGTTAAATTTTCCTAGTAGATCTCTACCAAAAAGAAAGTACGTTCTAGGCGTAATCGCCTCAGGCTCGATTTTCCTCCAACCTGCTCTTCCATGAGTATTAAACACAGTTTCATTATTTGAAAGCCCGAAAGAATTTTTCCTGCGTCTATATCACGAAAAAAGTTGGATTTTTATAAGTTAATTGCATTCCTTTCCCATTTCTGAACTACGTGTTGTTAACTCTCGTCATCCCCCAGCCAGAGTGAAAAACCTCGCCTCTCCGACCTCTGTCGAGTTGGAGCCGTTTTCCCCACAACCCTGGCCGCACGAGATTCGAATACTGAAATCAATGGAAAGGCGTCCCGCGTGGAGATGAGATGGAGAAAAAATCCAGGAATCCAGAGCAAAAACATTCCGAGCTCTCTCCCTTATCCGGCCTCACCCCTTCCCGTCCCGCCACCCACCTCGAATCTTTTCCGCAGTAGCCATTTTCCCACCCACGGCTAGCAAGCAGCTCACCTTATCCAAACCTCGTAGCGCGGCATCTATTTCGAGATACCCATTTCCGCGCTGGCTGCGATTTCTCACCTTTGTTCGACGCCCTTGCTCCGCGGTGCCCCACCTCCTCCTCTTCCCCTCTCGCACTTGATCACTCTCGAGTGCGGGAAAGGGATTTGATATGCACGTGCGAAATGATAGCCCTTGTATCCGGCTCGGAAAATGAGTCCGAAATATTTTTCATTTGAATCCGGAGCATCAATGCTTGAAGCTTCCAGTTTTCAGTTTAGTTATTGTGGAAAAGAGGACTTTCAGAAAATTTAAAAAAATAAAGCAAATGGAATGCGCAGGAAAATATTATACTTTTCTGGTATAATCAGGTGAGTGAGATGCGCTTGACTTTACTTGATGGTACAGTCGTAGCGCGCGGATACTTCGTCGCCCTTCGCTCATTGTGGAACGTGCGCCCCGAGAATCTCTCTAATTGACTGAGAAACTTAGCGTTTACTAAACTCAAGGACGTTAAGTTGGCAAGCTGAGGAGGGACAATTTTTTCTTGAATGAAATTATGTTTCATAAATAAACATTATCATTAAGTATTATTTTTCTCTGATCCTTTCTTATCCAAGGTGCAACCCCAAACTCAGAGTATCGTAATAATTGATACAGCCCGTGGATTTAGGTTATGTTATTTTAGGTTATTTCATCTTGCTTATTCAGCTCTCAAACGTGCTGTTACTTTTGAGCCATGCACTTTCCGCCGTACTTCTATCTATCATCTTCACCTCCTCTAACTTCCATTACCGTCTCCACGCTATTTTCTGTTCGTGTTAGGCCAATTTTTTCTTCTTTTTCTATTATTCATCTAAAATTAACATATTTGAAAGCCAATTCAGTCTAGGATGAGGTTTATCCATCTATTTTATCCTGTTTCATATTTTTTTCTATTTCTATTTCTGTGTTTTCTATTGCTATTTCCTTTTCTGTGTATTTCTTCATTTCCTATGTCCATTTCATCTTTTACACCTTTCTACTGCTCCCAGTTTCGAAGGTGTATATTTTTATCTGGTCAAGATTTCTTAAGTCTCTGGCCCTATGAATTCCATGGTCAATTTATAAGTTTTGATGTCATTCTTTCCTGTTTGGAACTGCCTTTTCTCTTAGCACCGTATGGGTATTTTATGAATGAAATACTTCTAGAATCGAGATACTAATAGCTTCTTAATCTTACTTGCTCCATCTTCTTTTTTTTAACACAATAACAGCTTACCCGTGTTCGTTCCAACATACCCGTATGCCCACATCTTGAGCGCAAAGAACTACATTTTTATCACTATTCTGAAAGTATGAAAAACCAGGTTTTCTTGATCTGATTAATTTATCTCTAATTTAATGAAAAAAGGAAGAGGAAAATCTCAATTTAAGGGAATGTATGAAATCTAATTGGATTTTTTTCAGTAGGAATAAGGGTGCTCATGCAAAATTGCTTCCAAGCGAGAGGTAAGGGAATGTATGAGTGCTGCCTGCGCCCGGTGTGCGTCGACGAAATTCGGGGCCGAAGCGTTTGGTGACAGATGAATCCCGGAAGTCAAATGAATTTCTCCGGCGCAAAACCACTTTTTTACTCTTGTCACGCGCTAAGTATATGCCAACCAAACATGAAAACTTAAATCACGGAAATTTTTACCCTTAACCTAAAAACGTCGTGGCTCAATGTATAATCCCTAATCTCATTACCTTCATGGCACCAGATGTAACTTTGCCCTATGCGCCGAAGATGGGCTCATAAATTGCTTTAATCCAATGAAAAATTCTTCTCCTAAGTTAAAAACCTTATAAGAGCAAATATTTCCATCTTTTTTTCGAAACTGACGTCTGAAACATGGATTCTAACATTACGGATTGCCTTAAGGAATGTGACAAATCAAATTTTTCTTATCTTTCCTAATTTAAGATTAGGTAATCTGTACCCAGTTATAAAATTAATCCAAGTATTTTTGTTTCCAAATGTAGATAAAGAGGGAGTACAAAAGTTCAAATGCTACTGAATAAGAGTGTACACGGCTTACCTAATGGCTTTTTCCTAACAGGTTCAACGGAAATACGAGCGATTTTTTTGGTGATAAAACCCTTGATATCTGGTGTCATGATTTTATTTGATGAATACACGGATCTAAATGTCCTGGGGTATCAGAAAGTTACCATGTCTATTATTAAATTTACTCGTGGAGCCGAACATGAGCCGTAGTCCTCAAGTTTATGTTATAGAACAACATTACAAAGTAATAAGAACTTAATGCAAGAAATTGCGTCATATCATTTAGATTACGGCTATAAAAACTACTTGGAGTGATTTTTTCTACCATTTGACCTTCCGAAAAACTTACGGACTTCATTTTTCCGCCCCATAATAATTACAAATATCAAATTTCCCTTAGAACATTTAATTATTCAATTAAGATATTTAATAAGTAAATGTATGCAAATAATTTCATAAATTCATATTTTAGAATAATAACAGGAACATAAATGCAAAAGATATTTATCAAGTAACATTTATAAAATGTTTTTCCACAGATTCTTCGTTTTTCCACTACTGATTATTGTATTTTCGCACCAGAGTTTATATGTTGCAAGAGTACCATATGCAAAGTTTCATGTCTACAGTCTTTGACGAATAAATAGTCACGAACTTACACTCCATCCCTGAAGTTGAAAGGAAAGCGAATGAGAGAGGAATTATCGACTCCAAAAAGACTTTGCGCAACGCTCACCCATGTAGCGGCCTCAATAATTTCGCACAGTTAGAGCAACGCACGCGGTCATTTGAAATTCTACCCTTAATCCGGACTTCACGGACACGGCAAAGGGAAACGCTATTTTCTCCTTAAACTCACTGTAAACCCTCCCCCTCTACAAAACCTCCTCTTCGATTTCTCCACCCGAAACCCCATCCAACGATCCTCCTCGCTTAGGTCCTCTCAAAATGCCTTCGCCCTCTCCAATGGATCCAACCCGACTTTCCCATTGAGAGATCTTCTTACCCACACGCATCCCCTCCCCCTCGCCTCTACAACCTTTTAACCCTTCATGCCCTCGCCACGCCATTTGCGGACCTTTTCGGACGCCATAATAGGATTACCCCCTCTTCACCTGGAGCTCCTGTTCGGCCCTCTCACCAATCCAACCCTCACTCCCTGGTCAAGGCGTGCCCGCGTTCTCACACGGTTCGTCCTTTTCCATTTCAGCCGTTCCTTCTCGCTCGGCCTCTGCTCATACTCTTCATCTCTCCCACAGTGTGAAGGAGTTCCTCTGGCTCTTCCGAATCCGGTTCGCGAATGGGTTAGTGGCCAGCAGGAAAAGTGAGATCCCTCGAAGGAAAAGAGAGAATTCGCCGCGTTTCCTCGCTCCTATTGACCTGGGTTGCCATGGGAATGGCATCGTTTCCCTTTTATTCTTCTCGCTTTCGCAGAGCCATGGAATTTCTCGCCTTTATCCATTTTGTGGCAAATCGGCACAAGATGTGTAGGGGTCGAGGATACTACAAATAATGCTTTCTCGCGTTCCACAATTCTATCGTTCTATATATCAACAAAACAAACTACACAGTGACACTGGATCATCGCAGCAAGTTTTTGTTCCACAATTTTTCCCTATCACAAGTTTGAATTCACTTTGATCGTATTTATATTCTACCTAATGGGTGGTGGGTCCTTGTCAATTATTTCTTCGTTATCGAGGACTTTTCTCTTAAAGTTCTTTACGGAAGTTCCGCCGCGACCATCTAAGTCAATAAAAATAGTGGATTCCACCTTCTCGATTGATCTATTTATTATAATATCGCTTTCAATTTAAAGATTAGAGAACAATTCAGAAACAAAATATTCAGATTACTCGACGACTTTATCTATTAATGAAAACTTTTGGCCGAATAGACCGTCCGCAGCACCATTTAACTAATGCGTTTAGACTTCATTCCCTGTAATTATTTGCTAATATCTCAAATAAAATAAGATATATCGGAGTCTACACATCAGTAATATCCCATTTTAGGGAGTATTATGAATAATTTTCAGTGAAAAAGGCAGAATATTATATAGAAATGAAGGTAGAAATAGAATTAGATTGATAAATACTATTTTTGTCTAAGTGTCACCTATTCTTACATTGAACACGATGTTATTTCAAGGCAGTATTTGCGAAACATCGCGTGGATATCATTAAGCAATGAACGTATTTTTCTGATCGTTGCCATAAAATAATGACATATGGGTCATTTTTCGGTAAACCCAGCTTAACTTCCAGCACAAATATCCATTTGCCAATTTTTTCTCTTTTTAACTCTACGTATTTTTGTCTGATTTCATGATTTCCTTCATTCCTATTTGCCTCCTTCATCTCCCAAGTTTACCTAGCATTCTTTTTTACCTAACACAAAATACAGGATATTTTTAGTCCTTAATACCCCCTCCTATCACATTTAATCCCTAAAATGCCTGTCACCAGTTTTTATTTCTTGCCCTATAACTTACACTTCCTCTCTTGCTTTGCTCTCCTCAGTTAGGTCACTAATTTTAATCCATTTCCTCATCCAGATATTAAAAGCCTGCGGTCCACACACCTATTTCTATTCCCACCTTGTCCTTCCTCTTCCTTTCATAGATCCGTGGACTATCTTGCCTTTCATGCCCGTATTGTGGCAAAGCGGCGTCCTAATTGGGAATCGAGGATCCAATCAGTGCTAGCTTTTATCGCGCTTCAGCGTACCATTCCCCTGTCAATG
This sequence comes from Ceriagrion tenellum, assembly GCA_963169105.1. Classification (NCBI taxonomy): domain Eukaryota; kingdom Metazoa; phylum Arthropoda; class Insecta; order Odonata; family Coenagrionidae; genus Ceriagrion; species Ceriagrion tenellum. Next base: position 67,795,795 of record OY720632.1, read on the forward strand.
TCCTAAACACGCAGATGGATGACCGATGCAATTAGGTCACCACTGCGGGAGCGGTAAATATTTGTGTGATCGATCGGCAGCGATCGTGTCGCTGGAAGCAGGCGAAAAGACTAGGAGCGCAACGCATGTACTCTTCCTTGTTATAAGCAAAAAATATACCCATAATAATATGAAAATGTTGCTCATATGATCTAAACATTCCTTGAAAGCAAATCGGTCACCCGCGAATTAAAACTTGAGGCATTATTTTTTTGAGAAAGATTCAGACAAAATAATTTGTTTTTCTTCGCTAAAGATTCATATGTGAAACATAATTTCCAGTAAATTTATTTAATTTGCTTGTGATCTCCTCCAGAGGCGTGGTATTGTAACGATAAGTTAATAATTCTAGTACAAAATTAATACTTGATGAAACCAACACAGGTCAATACCTTCAATATCCGTCTATAATTTTGCAAGTGGTCATTTGAATTCAGGCTTAATATATCCTTTGCAAGTATTGTATAAATCTGCATTTGCTCACATATATTTATAAGCAACTACTTGCCTGTAAAATAATGTTGTGGAAGAAGAAAATGAATTCCATATTCATTGGGCCCTTTCATCTTTTGCTATGCCTGATAGAATTTTGTCAATAAAGCGCTCATTCCAAGAGATAATACTCCTAGTAAGTTATTTATTGATAAGAAGAGGAATTATGACTTGTTTGCCTCTGGCCGATAAATTACATTTATAAAAATTGTTTCGTTATTATTCTACGAAAGAAGATTTTTCTGCTTAGTAAGGAAAAGTTTCTTTCTTTATAATATTGTGTAAATTCAAAATTTTATCTCTTCTAAGCATCCTTAAAGCACATTAGAGAAATTTAGCTTAGCTGAAAATGTCGACTGAAGGGAAAAAGACTAGGCACCCATAGATCATAGCCCAATGGCTCTATTCTCAGATAAGCAGCCACAGGAGCTACTCGCAAGAAATGATTATTTTCCGGAAATGTGCTTTAAATCTCAGGTTAATTGAAAAAGCCTCTTCGCAAGCAACAATTTCTTTATAATGCTTGTGCCTTTGCCCATTGCCTCCATAAGCTTAGCTGTATATGTGTAGATTTTTATCATAGATTATCGAACCACTGACGCGAGCGGAAATACCAAATCTGGAAAAAATAGTTAAATAGCACAGATGTAAGTGCTCCATTAGCCGAATAGGTTTTCACATTCCCTAGAAGCTGCTGAAAAAATTGCTCCATTGTTGTTCCGCATTTTATCACAAATGTTCTGTTACTACATACTCTCTGAATTTTCTTCTTGCTATGGTCAAAAAATGGTGCATTAAATTCCACTAATTAAAGATACTAATGCGCTAGATAAGGGCTGTATCCCTCAAATGAGAGCTTTCTCAGTTTTTCATAGAACTCTTACAGAGTGGAAGGTTATGATTATTGAATTTGCGTATATAATTTACGTATATAAATGATGAGACTCAGTTTATTTACTATCAAAGTACGAATTTGGTAATTTGACCGCAAATTTAATTAATGGAATTGGAATGGTGAAATTACTGCAAGGAAAATAATTAGCCGTGAGTTCGGTTAAGCCCTAATTTAATAATGTAATAATAATGTTTGTATTTTAAAACCCATTATATTGAATTGAATGAAAATTAGAGTGTTATTGGGCGATTATCGGGCCTTCGACATCTATAACCAAACGTTATCTTAGTGTTACTGCATGTGGCCATCCTTACTTGAAAAGAAGGGTAGAGAGGCCAATCCATTAAATAGGCTTTTCACATGCTTATGTGGATCCATTACTGAAGGGATAACCTACCTCAATGGACAAACTGAAGAACCCCAGCGTTTCTGTATCATTTGTTAAAAGTGTTGCATAGATTTTTAAACAGGTAACCGATTATCACGGAATTATTTGCTTAGTGAGCAATACTGCTTCCCCAAATAAATCTTTCCGGATTTAAGTGGGAATATTCATTTTTTGTTCATTCTTAAGACTCATGGACTGCAGTTCTCCATCCTCATCTACCTCATTCTATTAGCCTCAAACTTTGGTAATTAAGTTCGTCTTTAGTGTTTTCATCTATATTTTGTTTTTTATTTTCCCTTTATCATATATATCTATTTGGGACTTTTACTTCAATGTTTTTCTTCAATTATATTCCCGTCAATATGCCTCGTAGTGCGCACAGCCCCCTGCAGTCAGTTTGGAAGCTCGTACTTTTCATGTTATACTCCTCAATAGCTGCGTCATTTGTGTTCATTAGACTTTGACGAGCGAAGGTGTTTCCTGGTAAGGATTCGATGTCATCTGCAATGTGGAGCATGTTTATTCCTTCTCCAATTTTATTAATTCCTTTCAATCTCATTTAAAGTACTTCTCTTGTGATAACACATCCATTCGGCAGCAGAATATGCATTGTAAAAACGCTAATAATTTCTTTTTTTTCAGACAGTCTTGCTCCTTTCGCATAAAATAGTTATTGAATAGTATAAAATAAATATCAATCGTGCAATAATGCATTAAAGACTTAAGTGTTTAACTCCTCGCACTTGCGAGTTACATGAGTACATAGGAAAACCCATATCAGTTACTTCTTTTTACTTACACCGACTTTCACTTTGGCTCGTCGTATCAGCCTTAACTAATCCAGAACATCTAGAAGTTTCTCTATCCAACTGGAGTTATTCATCTTACCTGTTCTTTGTGCGTGATTTTTAAAGCGTGGTCTAATTTAAATCCGAGTGCACTGGATGAAATCGTTCAGGCATACCAAAGCGGCTCAGTCTAAGCGTTGCGATGAATTGCCACGATATCACGCTGAATCTGTTCCCGAAGGTCCTTTGGCATTCCAGGTGGAAGTGTCAACATCGATCGGCGCATAACTTCATGCGATTAAATCGCTCCACCTAACCCGTGTATGGTGTGCGCTTCAACGCTCACGAGACCACTGCCATAGATTACCTGTTTCCAAGTTTCACTCATTTTCGGCCTCTTTTCCTTCATTTATCTCCTTCCCTGACAATCTGTTGGCTAGAGGATTCCAGACTGATTCCAGACGAAGAAGGACGCAAAAGAGAGCGAAAATGTCCTCCAAAATATATCTTTTCAGTGAAGGCGTAAGACTTAGGAAATAGAATGCAGATATATATTTAAATGCAGATATATTTCAAATGTCATTTTGACCACGTAAAATAAGGGACCATATTAGTTGCGATGGATCAGTTCTAAGAAACTTTGACCCACACTTGGTAGAGAACACTTTGTCCTTGCGCGATATAGTTAATCATTATTATTAACTACTCACCCTGCGTGAAATTTTCGGCATGATTTAGTATCTTGTTTTGCCATTAATAATCGCATTAATAATACTAAACAGAAGTTGAATCTTTTACTAGTATATCGTATCTTAACTAGTGTATGGTAGTATGTTTGTCCACGTTTCAGTCGCCTAGTATCCCGTCTGACCACGCATTCTTATCCTGAATTGTATAAGTCTGCACCTAGCGGTAGTGAGAACCTGCGATGTTCTGATTTGAACCGTAATGAATGATGCCTGCCTACTGCGGAATCACTCCGCGCCACATACTTTAGTGGTGGACTGCCCAGTATTCCGTAGATTTGACTGGATCCTTCGCTTTAATTGACACGGTAGAGTCAAGCGCCGCACCTGACACACATTATTCTCCCGAAAACTCTCCATTCAGTAAACGTTTCTCGGGCTTAGTGAATGCCCCAAGTCTCTTGAAGACCACAGAAAGGGACATTTTGCCTTATGACGGTGGTTTCTGCCACCACCACGCATTACATTGCATCCCGGTCAGACATTGCGATGCAGGTATCTCTGCCGAGGCCAACAAGGAAAAAGAAAAAGGAGGCACTGAGATGTAAACGAAAATATCTCCAATCGTCACCAAAACCAACGGAGAATCTGTAACAGACGCAAAACTCGACGACCAGAACACGTTCAAGATGGAGAAACTCGCACTAATTTTGCATCTTGAGACGCGTGCTGATGCGCGAGAGAAAGGCTGAGTCAAATATGCTCCAAACGCAGCGTAACTCAAAATCCATATCAGCTGAAGGGGAAATTTGAATAAAATTGGTATTTTCGTCCCCATAATTGGAGGCGGAGTTGAGCTGATTAGTGCATCTGGCTAGTAGATCACTAATACACAGGTGGGTACTCAAGATCATTCTTGAGGATTGTTCAGTGTTCATGTTGACTATTGATGTACTTCTTTTTTTTTTCTAATGCGTTTGTGGAGGAGCTGTCATTGCCCTTTCCCTCCTTCCCCTCTCTCTATTCGTGCGGATTCGGCGGATACCTGGCTCTCTCCCTCTGTAATCTCCCCAGCTGTTGCAGAAGGTCGTCGACGCTTGTACCTCCACCCGAAATCAATCCCCTGCGAGAAGTTCACTGATTCTTCGGTCACCGCAGAATTATTGTTATATATGATTCCATGTGTTTTCACTAATTAAATATTGTTAATTTAAAATTTGTGGTGTTTACGCCATAAGGATAATGGACATGTTTTTGTTTCATACTAAAACGCTTGACTTAGTTTAAAGTCACTGATGGCTCACATTCAGTGTATTAATATACTGTTGGTGCTGAAACGTGCGGGACAGTCGCTCAGGGATGAAATTAAATTACTTTTCTTTCTTACTTTGAAATGTTCCACCTTAAGAGAAATTTCATTAGGGAGGTTGGTATTTAATATTTATTTAACGTTATGTTAGATAAATTTCACAAAAATCTGATGGTATTTCGGCCCTGATTTAGAGATTTTCTCTGTGCTCTTGTCACTTACTGAATCCTTGATCACTTTGAGTGCTAATGACGTCAAATTGCGTTGCCAAAATTTATCCGAGAGCTACTGGGAACGTAATACTACGTTCCTTTATGTAAAAAAAATGGCAAATATTATATACAAGTGAATTCAACTCTTATTCGAGAAATTATTTCACTGCGATGCATTTAAAAACATGAAGTTATAAACTAAAATTCTCTAATATTTGTATTTTCCAATATTCTACGGAAAATGTTTGAAAATACTCCTACATATTAGTAAAATTAGATAGAAACACTGTAGCTGAAATAATTAACTCTCTCAGAGAGTTAATTTACTGCATTTAAAAAGTCGTAAGACCTGTTGTAGTCGCTGTGTTCTTAAAATAGTTCTTCTGAATTTAACCATTATACTTTTAGCCAAACTCCCATCAGGTGTTTGAGCTACTCTATGTGACATGTCTTATCATTTCCTATATCTACGGGTTCTGAAGCATAACAGTGTACATGAACGTTGGGTCCTGCATCCCGCGTAACCTACGCCAGGTTCATTTGAAAACTCAGGACATTGTTCCGCAATTTTCATGGAAATTTGCCCTTGGCAAGTCCCCGTGAACATGGATAATAACAGAGGCCCATTGCCCATCCTATTGTTTCGCTAATCGTTAATTAGAAAGCCGGAGGTAATGCAGTGAAGCAGGAAATGAGCTTTGTAAACGTGATATAGAAGGAAAAGCCATGAGGGTCGCTAAAAAATTAGTAAGGTGTACAAAGCTGTGAAGAGAAGAGAAGGGAGGTGAAGGTATGTGTCAAAGGTCAAGGTGAAGAGGAGCCTGTTAATTGAGGGTAAAGAGTGGGTATAACTAGGTAGTACGTACAATTAAAGGAACAAACTTTCCTGTTCAGTGAACCCAGACGAAACGATAAAAGATCGTCACAATAAAATAAAAATATAAAAATTGAGGCAGGAGTCGACAGTGGCATTTTGTGAAATATAGAAAATATAAAGAAAGTGAATATAAATAAAGTGAAATATAAAGAATATACATGGCAAATGGAAGCCAGAATGAGGAAAAAACAATCTATTATGTTAATTCATCATTATCAGTGGTTATACTGACCACATATCGCTGTGATTTTAGAAAATTACCACCTTACTCTCTAATTCTGGGCTATCTTTATACTTCCCTGAACATTTCCTTCCCGGCATCAAGTTCTTCTTTTCCTACATACACTCCGTCTCCTACTCCATCGCTCCAAAAGAATAGATTGACAGCTTCCAAGATGTTCCTTGTTGTTGAAGCATTTGATTTTTCTTGATGTCCTACCGCGTTTGTTATGCATGGTGACGACTGTTTCACTAGTGGTTTCAGTTTCAGAGGGTTCACCATTGTCGCCATACAATCAGGCGCGGGGGACATCCGAAAAAAATGTTAATTTCCTTCTTCTTCCTTGATTGCCCAGCATTCTATCCTCTTGCATCCTCTTCTCTGTCCTCTCAACATGTTCATCTATCATTTTTGACCTCCCCTCCATCACTGATTTCCCATCCCCTTCTATCTTATTCCGCAATCTCTTATTCGTCTCACTGGCTTATAAGCCCACCATCTCTATGATCTCCTATTCCGCTTTTAATCCACCTTCGATTGAAATGTTTTCATATCTACATCACCTTTCCGCGATTACCAAGTATTCGGTACGTATAGCACCCAGCTCCTACATAAAGTCACTCATCAACATTTTATAGTCATTTCTGTTCAGAGACTAATCCCTCCCTGATAGCCCCCCCACCCCCTGATCGCCCCCTGATCAATACCCTTCTCTTTGAAAATGTTTCTGTGGAAGCATGCAACAAGTATTCCTGGTAATCACCCTATTTTATACAAAATAATTTTTAGGTGCGTACGTAAACTGCTCATCCTTCACTTTTGTATGCTCGCTCGCCATTCGGCGACCAAGCATCTAAAGAGTGCTTTTATATGTCTTTCAGCTTCATTCTTTTTTTGTGGAATGCTTTATTCCTTTATAACTCAATAGTTCGGCACCCCTCATAATTGCTGAAAAGCCATATATTCTAGTTCTTCCTCAGTATATTTTTCCTATTTGTCATGTATTTTCTTTAATTTCCGTTTTTAATGGTTTTTGTGCGATAGAATGTTTCCAACAAGTTTGCCTCTGCCAAGTCGCAGTGTCTATTTACAACCCTTTCTCTCAAATCTTCGCTGGTCACCATAGGTGAACATCTCCCACTATTTTGTTCCGTTAATTCCTCGATATCCTCACAGCTCCTCTCCCAGTTTTCTCTGTCCTGCTGCTGTTATGATCCGAGTTTTACTGTTATTGAGCTAGCGCTCGTCTTTTATTTTTTTTAATTATTTTTTTTTAATTTTTTTTATTTTGTTGAAGTGCTTCCAATCAGCTTGAGTTGCTGTCTGTGAGTAGACTCATCAGGAAAAATACCTTCTTTTCTTGGGCTACTCCTCTCACTTCATCCGTGAGAAGTCCGTTAGCATAGCCTGAACAATGATAATTGTCTCTCTGTTTCTTATTTTCCTATTTTTCTGCCAAACTGACAGGAATTGTTTGTACGTTTTGCTTTTCTGTGCGAGCAAGTATGGGTAAGCCTGCGTGCGAGATGGGTGACGAATGATCCAGCTATTTCATCCCAGCCGCGTTTTTCTTGCAGGGTCTACTTTTTGTACCCTTTTTTATGGGCAAGTGAGAGAATATGAATTGTTTGTTAAGATAAATGGCCAAATCGGTGCTAGTTATTCAAGACACAACGGTCATGTGTCTTGATTAGGAAAAATAAATCCTCGTTTGCATAATAATAATAATAAATGGCTTTAACAAACTCATTTCACTCCGCTACTGCTATTTAATTTAATAAACGGTAGTTAAAACATGAGTTATTGTGGCGCCCAACTTTCAAATTCGAACAAATTTTTCAAGTGATATTTCATAAAGCCCTTAAAACCAGTTGCAAGCTTATCATAGGGTAAATAAACTAAACATTAGTGAATGATCTAAGTTACCTGTTGGTTAATCACTTATGGATTTAGAAATAAAAGGAAACACATGATATTGATACTGGGTGCTTAGTTACACTCTGTAGATGATGGATATTTGCGATCATTGGCTCAAATAATCCGTTATCATTTTCATCCATTTTGAAATTTTTCCGTCTTCCATTCTTTTCCACACTTTGCTCAAGGCTCAACATTATATGTTGGAATTATGTTATTCCACTTTTCTTGAAATAAAATAATTAAACAGATATGAGGACTCGGCTATTTTTCCAATGAGAAATAACCTCCTGGTGACTGCAATCGTCATTTAAACAATTCATCCTCCAAACACTTGCTTTAGCTCTTCCTCAATAGTATGTAAAAATTAAAGTGTGTTAAGTATTTGATTTATTTTACCTACTCAAATAATAGTGCATTTTTATACAATTTTCTTTCTCCTTTCTTTGAATGCCTAATAGATTTCATTAATGAAAAAATAATGGTTAACTTGAATACTTGAATCAAAGCTTGCGATAAAAATTGGAATTGGTATGGAAAATATCAGACGCCTCTCCATTTATTACTGTGTTTTAACCACTTGAAAACAAACAGGCTGTCATTTAACCAGTTTTACTTTCCTGTGGAGAATTACTTTGATATTTCTTGTACCCAGATCACAATGAATTCACTGCCAATGTTTTTCTTGAAATATCACCTCACTAATAAAAAATTAATCGATTTCCTGTAAAAAAAAGTGATCATCTATGGCATCAATTCACCATTAGAACTATAACACGCCTCAAATTAATTATATACTATATATATATACTATATTAATTATGTTTGGTCCACCAGCCTGAAACCTTACGCTTTATAGCAGCTTATATTTGCGCATGTCTACATAACAACCAAATGGTTATTAATGGTTCTCCATTATGAACTTAGTTTTCTTCCTAGTCATCCGTACAAAAAGCACTCTGACGGATGTATGCCTTTCATTACTTTTTAAGCAGGCCCTGGGATAATCGAATGAATTAGTAAGGAGATTGCTCTATGCGAGAGATTAATGATCTTGACTTGAAGGGTCGAATATCTAAGGTTTAACTCTCGCTAACTGAATCTTGCGGGTGAAGTGATGTTTTGAATTGAGGAAAAAATGAGAGTCGCAACGGTCGGGTAAGCCAAAAGGTCGGCCGTGAATTCGAGTAAGGCGAGAGAGAGAGAGGGAGAGAGGGTGAGAATAGGGCCGAGGAGCACTTAAGAGAACGGGGCTTCGCGGAGAATCTGAGAGTCGATTGGGGGAACGGGATTCGAGAATTGTGGGCTTCGTTCGAGAGGATTGGGAAGAAGGGAGAGTTAAGTGGCCGGTAGGCAACGCGTAAAGGAAATCGGAAGGTATAGACTGCAGGGACGAAGTGACGACTACCTCGGCCAGAGAAACAAAATGGGATATATTGGTAAATCAAGAGTAATGGGGATGAATAGCGTCTTATGAGTAAACTATTGAGTTAAACGGGGTTCTATTCGTAGTATAGTGAGGTCTAATGTCCATAAAATTACATTATACGTTTTTAATGTTCTCCTGCCCATTGTATTGAAACTTTGATTTCATGGCATATGTTCTAATGCATCTGAAACCTCTTTATTTTCTAAATGGATTACTCATAAATTGCATTTAAAACCATACAACTTCGGTAGCTCAGTGTTTGGAGAATTGGTCCGAAAATCCTAAAATTAGTATCTCATTCCTATTCATTCTTAACGCCCAAATATAGGACAATGTTTGCCGAAAACATTTATCATTTGATACCATGAATTTCTGCAGCACTGGCATGGACCGATAATTGCCTACTTATAATTATTTGGTCAGCTTTAGTCAAACTTAGGCATTTATGTTAATATATACCATCGGAACGGATGGAATTAATGTTTTAATGATTTGTGCGGAATTTCTCATCATGCAATTGCGACGCTGAGAGGCACACCGCAATATTTGAGACCGATCACTTAGAGAAGCTTTAACAGAGACTGGCTTTAAAGGACCTAAAGGAAAAAATTATTATATCTCGTTGCAATTCTAATGATTAATTAAATTTGTTAGAAAGTGGATACGCCTAATATTCTCATTCAACGGATGGAGGCTAGAAGATGCGAAAAAACTGTTATGATGGTGCTGTTTAATGTGAATTTAGGTCGCTGGTTGAAGTATGTCTTTGTAAATTAAACGCCATTTGTTTGTGTTATTTGTCCAAAAATAGCGTATCAGCTGCATCATTGCTGTAAGAAAATTTAGTTTATACTCAAAAGTTGCTGCTGATATGAAAATCTCTTAATTTAGTTATTTAAGCTCGAAAAATCAATGAGCTCGGCCTAGTATTCATGATTATATTGTTACTTTTGCTCGGAATGTAATACTTAGAAAGGATTAAAAACAGCAAAGAAAACCAATTGCAAATGCAAAACTAGCGGTTAAATAAAACCTGGGTGACTGGAGAAGGGATCTAGCGGAATGGAGTTGATCTGAAAAGGTCGTTGTTTTTTTATATCCTCTCTCGCAAAACAGAATGAGGAGAGAACAGTGTAGAAGGGTTTTTAGGTCCCTGGGAAAAGGGACACAGTTTGTGACAAGCTCTCAAGAAGTGGAGTACTAAAAACGCTTCAGGGCTAGGAGAAGGGGAACGACGCCAAAAATCTCAATGCAGCGGGAGAAGAGAAGGAGTAGGATTTCTCCTCAAACAAAAGAGGACGGGAATACGGAAACTGGATATTGGAGTAAAAACTAGATTTCAGCAACGTGAGCAAAAACAGCAGATAAAACCTGACAAAGGTGTAAGAGGCAATAAATTACGCGTTTCTAAGGGTCGTGTTAGGTTTGTACGTGACGCCGAAAAATTCTGCGTCAGATAAATGATATTTTTTCTAATATTTCCCGTCTTAAAATTGTCCTTGAGAATGCTTTTAAATTACCCTTACAGTTTTTATTCAACAAAATTTAAAATTTGATTTAAATATGAAAACAACTTAAAAGGATTTATTTTATACAAAAAGTAATTCCTTCTACTACTTAATTCTCATTACGGTCAATTAATTAAGAATGAATTAGGCTAATGATGGCATGCGTATTCTAAATTGTGCTGTAAATGCTGTGCTAAAATTTAAAATATTAATAAATGTGGAATACTAATGCAAACAATTTCTGTCTTCACAAAAGATTCGCTTGGGTACTTTATTTGACTTATAAAATTAAGAACCATATGGTGCAATTATAAAGCTCCACTGTTGCTGACTTAATTGACTTCTTTTTTTCTTACGATTTTAAACCAGTTTTATGATGCATTTTTGTTGCGAAATCTCAGAATTACTTATTTCGTACTTAAATCAACAACAACAACAGCCTTGATCTGATTTACACCGGGGTATCTAGCAGATGACAGCTGACGAGCGCATGTCCTGAGGAGAGAGAATCTCATGCAGATCATGCAGAGCATGCGAAATCATGCAGAGCTACTTGAATCTCATTGCTTTTAATTGCGGGACATATTAGGTATACGTGACGAAACTGGTCAGGTTTTGTAAGATATAGGGGCAGCGGTGGTAGTAGCAACGGATTTCGGGACGATATGCAGGAAATGGAAGAAGACGGTAATGATAGTTTACCTAAACTCGATGGGATTGTGTGGGGAAAGAGGGAGAGGAGAGGATGAGGGAAGGAACTGTAAGAAGGAGAGGAGGGTGAATGGAAATAGGAGAATGGATTAAGAAGGAGAGATAAGAGAGAAGGACTGATGATGTGAATTCTGTGGAAAGGGGGAATAGGAGGTGAAGATGGAAGAAGAGGGATAAGAGTATGAGGGAAGAGGAGGGTAAAGAATAACTGAACTTGCTTCGGGCGGACGGGAAGAGGAGGAAAAGGAGGATGTGAAGAGAACAAGAGGGCAGAGGATAGAGCGAAGTGACGGAGAAGAAGGGAGGTCAAGGCAGGGAGGAAAAAAGAGAACAACAGAGGTTCACGGCCAGTGGACGAAGGACAAAGACAAAAAAGGACTTCCGAGTGCCGTCGGTGGAAAGGGGTTTAAAGTTCCGGCGGTGAAGGGCGTAGAGAAAAGGGAAATGCGAGTGAGGGGCGAATGCGGGAAGAATTCTGGAGAGATCAAGTGGATCGGGCGAAAGGAAACAATGGGAGCATAATCCGGAGGGAATTAACTGGGCGAAGGGATGGACTGGAGATGAGTGCGCGGAGGAGGAGCTACTAAGCGGGTTGGACCGAAGACCTAAGGGGGGGGAAGCCTTTCTAACCTTTTAGAGAGACCTCCAAAAAGAAAAATATTGAGCCGCATTGTCCCTCGTTCCATGTCATAGTTCCACCACCAGCTTCTCTCCGACTCTCCTCCAGGGCATCGCATCCCTCCTCGAAAACTAAATATGACTACCGGTCAGAAATATCGCATCCAAAGGAAGCAAGATTGTCCTGTCGCTAAACCCTTCTCGATTTTCTTCCCTCTCCTTCTCACACTTCGCTCTCTTCCTCCTCTGCTATTACTCTCCAAGCCAAACCCTTGGAATATTCCTACTGCCGTCAAGTATCTCCTTCTTGCTGGGGCATTATAACTGTCAGGTCAACTGGCATGATTTTCAGGGGATGAAAATGTAATCCATTGTCCTAATTTTATTATAAAGAGTCTTTGTAATTAGGCGATTTTCATGGTTGAAAAATTTTCATTGAAGTGACAAAGATTAATAACCATGGTGGTGGAATTAAACTGTTATGCTTCATAAAATCTTGGTATATTTATCGCTAAAATTCCCTTGTGTTACAGTGGAAACCTCATTCCCAAAGATTCATTTATTTTCTTCCCTCTTATCCATCATGAAGTGCTCATAGTTGAGAAATGGCCCAATTGGTCGGTCAACACCATCAAAATCCAAGATAGAGTGAACATTTTACGGCTTTCGGGGAATTGTGTCAGGTAAAATGGTTAACAGTGATGTTGGGTTGATGCAAACAATGTTACTATGGCTGAAAATGCGAAATCGATAAAGTATATCCTGATTATATTGAATCACATTTTCTTTGAATTAATTGCGACATTTTAAGAACAACTTACTGAATAGTGTGTGCAATAACTTCCTAATTTCAACTGAATTATTCGAAGTTTCTGTATCACAGTTATAGATCGCTGAAGTCTTTTGTGGGGATTGGGACCAATGTAAGCAGAAATATTTTAAGTAAGATATTTGTTCACGTTTACCTACTTCCCAAAGCTCATAATTATGACTTTGTTGTTTCAACGCATAACAGACTGACTCTGCACCAGAGGCACTGCCAGGAGCTATCCAAGCTTCATCCAACGTGTTGTGTTCTCATAGGGAGTGGTCATTCCCCACTACATAGCAGCAACATCACCTTTGAATATAAATCAGATAAGTTAAATCACAGATCCACAATATTGTCATTTTAAAAAATATTTCCCTGATTTTTTTAGTTTCTTGATCACGGCATTCATCCCAAAATATATATACTCGCTATCAATATCCCAGTTACAGTTTCTTGAAGATTCATCGAAAGTGGCTCAATAATAGCAGATAAATACGCCCGTAGAAGGCGCATCCGCATTTGAATCAGAGGTGCCAGTCGGCTGTGGTCCTCACTCGTAAAACATCTAATGCATCATCTGGAAAGTATAAGGTGAAGGAAGTTTTATTATTTGCTTCTGCAATAAAATAGAAAATAAATGCTCGATGTATTTAACTAATTACCATATTAACAAGGGTTATGAGACAGCTGTCAGTATGATCTTAGGGGACTCTTTTCAAATAGTACTGCAAAAGAATGGAAACGTATTTTACCTTAGGCTAGACCCGCTTGTTGCAAAAAACTAGGTTATTCCGTGCGGAGAAGTACCTATGGTCAGGACAAGTAAACAAGGAAAACAGATTGAAGTAAAAAATCATGCATATAAATTTATCCATTAAGTATAGCGCACGAAGCACTAAGTAGCACTCATTCCTACTTGTGCCATTTCCAATACCATTATTAACCCCGCGGGAGTGCGTGGCCTTCGAGTTATTATTACCCCCCTATCATTTCGCAAACCTGTCATCACAACGTATTTTCAGAGAGAGATAGCCTCTGAGAGAAAACGTTGAGTCTTGCAATGGTAATGACGTGATATCACGCTTCCGCGTTTCTGCACTGCACAATGTGAAAGATGTTATCAGAATTTACCCGTAGACCTCACTGAGAGCACAACTATCATGTAAAACAACTGTACCTTCCTGAATGTATTAAATGGACCAACCCATGTCGCACGCGTTGATAACTCCCGCTCTATCTACTGCTGTACTTATCACGAAGGAAAACTGAATGTTCTTTTTTTGTATTGGCACCATATTCAGAAAATATACTCCGTGAACCATTATTCCTGCCGAACACGAGATTAAAGAAACGGTTGAGTCAACATTGGTGCTCAAGTTCTAAAAATGGTCGTTTAAAACTGGGCCAAAGGTTTTTTAAATTGGAAAGTATCCCCTAACAGGTCTACTCCTTAGTTTATAAAAATGAGCTCATAATCATTCAGTTACAAAATTGGAACCGAATACTAGAAATAATGGAAGGCCCACAAGATAACCTTGCCAGTTCATAAGCGATCGGATACAGTAGCTCAGAAGATAGGTACAGACACATAAGGCATTTTTGGGCACTTTTTAGGCACATAAGGGACAGCAAAAAATCGTTATTTTACGTGAATTTCATTTAACTAACTGCTATATCTATTCATTTGTATCGAAAGAGCTTCATTGTATCACAATTATTCCACATCTTCATAGTTTCAACGCCACAGCTCAAGATACTAACTCTTATTAGTAGTTTTGCGTAACTCTAGTCACTTTTAAGCCTAGAAGAAATCATTTTACAGAGAGCATGATTACATTCGTCTTTGGTTAGGTACATAAATACCAACAAGCACTTGTCAAGCTAAGTATAAACTTATTGTAATCATTTTTGCAGTATTGTGCCGATGCGAGCAAGAGTGGCATATTTAAAAATTTCATCAGGATCAAATCCTCTCTGAATTTAAACTAATTCTTTGTTATTGTGGTGATTATCTTGTTTAATTCTTTCTGTTTTGTTTAAATTACTTTTATTTTCGTGCCTGAATACTCCATTTTTTGTTAAATCCGACTTTGTACTGATTTTAATTTTATTATTTTTGCAATTTATCTACTCTCCTTTCAGTTTTTCTTTAAGTTTTAGCTTTCCATGAAATTTATAAATAATTCGCAATAAAGTTGCTAATAATTTAGCAAAAAGAAGTCCTTATATTGCTTGGAATGTGCTTCATTTTTTCCGTTAATCAACCTTCGCTGATATGTTAGTCAGACATATAATGATGTACTCTGGGTTCCAATATCATTTCAGATAATTGAAACTGTGTCATCATCGTTTTTCATACAAACAATGATTGGTATACTGCAGCTTGCCTCTCCATTATCCTGCTAGTTAACCGTTTAAAGGATTTACTAGACTATATTTTCACTGTGAAAGTGAAGTTTGTTGCAATAAATACTTTTTATGTGAAATAAAATGAAGTTGTATCTCTATCTCCTTTCCCATTGATTAAGGTAGTTTGAAAACGCAATTAATTAATTTAGCAGAAGAAATGAATAGTTTTTTATCTTTAAATTACACCATTCACTTGTTTCAACTATTTCATAAGTGCATTACATATGCTCTTACCTCATTACTCAAATATTTCTATGATCCTTTATGTCTGGAAATGGGAGTAAGTGGAATGATATACTTTGGATTTGGTTTTCCATGTAAGAAATTATCGTGTCCGCACCAAATTTGATTTTCTGGTCTGGGCTTGCAAAGAATTCTATGTATAGTGGCGTGGCTAGAGTGGATAGCAGCGTTTTCTTGCCTCAAAATGTTTCCATCAGCGTTTAGGAAAGTACCATTTTTGTATATTTCTCTATTGTTGGCTGAAAAAAGCCAACCTAATTTCTTCATCTTTTAAATGCACAAATTATACTTTGTGATGCTGTATAACGAATTTGCATTTTTTGTTCGAAAATCTTTCTCCTGTTTAAGCTCGCGCGCTATTAGTACTAAGCATGCCCATAAATTCGTCATTCCATCCAAAAGAGTAGTCAAATACAAATAGAATCATTGCTGCCATGCACGCTCTTTTTATTTCCTATTTCGAATTATCAGAGCAATAGCCATTAAATCGTACTAAAATTACACTCAGACCATCAGGCTGCTTGTTGCAAGAGCCCAATATAGTCGAAAAATACAACAGCGCAAGCTTCCATTCATTTTCAAGAATATCGATCGCTGCTTCTGCGTAGTGTGGTGTGCATACCTGAATATTGAATTTGACTCTTGACTCACATTGCCATGCTTTGAATTAAACTTCAAGCGCTAACCGATGGGTAGATCAAAAAAATACAATATAATAAAATCGCATCACAGAAATTCATCGATTAAATTGGCATTTTCAAGGAGATTACGATCATTCGCTAATGCATAACTTTCCAACAAGAAGGAACAAATCTCTTTTCGAAAAATTGATGATAAATGATTTTTTTAAAGCCGACGTAAATAATCCAATCATTCTCCCATACCGTTCACTCCAATTCCTCTTATTTATTCCCGTAAGGGACAAGTTCGCAGAAAACTGTACGTTTCAAATTGCATAAAAATATCGTGATGCGTGCATATTCAGTGCCCTCGAGTAGTTTATTCGGGAAATATGACGCATTTTTGCTTTTCTTACAATACTTACAATTTGCATTTCTAACTCTACGACGAGTACTCGAACAAACAGTCACCCGCTTTTTCACTCTTCAGCCTCTCAAAATCTAGAAAAATATAGGAACAGAATGGGTGAGCATTACATTTGGAGAGTGAACTATCTACTTTAATCGACAGAAACCTGCTGCGCCACATTTACTCCCGTTTGTGCTGTCAATGGCACGAATGTGGGCCAGAAGCATCTTCCGGAACAAATAGAGAAAGGGAAATTGCAAATGGGCAGATATGTGAGGCGTATATTATATTCTTGTTATACTTTAATCTTAAGCATGACTTGGCAAGTCGCATTCCGCTGCTTCAAATATGCATAAAGGAATATACACGACACGAATTAATGTAATATACACGACTATGGTATTATTTGGGCTGTTACCAGTTAAGATGGGTTCTGGTTGATTGTAAATGATTATTTTTAGCATATTTACAAGGGCTGGAGCCTCTCTCTTTATACAATTTCTTTCTTCACTACACCATACATCCTACCTCTCTTTATCTCGCCCTTAAAACCGTTTATCTAATCTCTCATCCCTTGTTTACTCCATCTCTCTCAATTACGGCCTTCAATGGCCCCCTTGCCCCCTATAACTTCTTCAAACCACCCATTCTGCCTCCTTCCAATTTACTTTAACAATTTCTTCTCCTCAGCAATAGAATCCTGCTCTTCTTCAAACCTTTACCTTTCTGTTCATCGCATTTTCTTCATCCTCCTCCACGTCAGCATCTCAAACATCTGCGGTCTATTATCGTCTTCCGTTTCTAGAGACATTTTGAATGATGCCGACATGCATATGATAAGAGTGGGAAGGCCCCATTTCATCTTCATAAGCCATCCATAGATAACGTCTTGTTTAAAGAAATTTCTGATATCCTGAAAAATGTTTTAAAATCTTTTAAGCGCCCAATATTTAGATCCAAGGTCATTTTCGGGATTCGATCCATTGCTTTTTGGTGAATAAGCAAGCCCAAGAGTTGCCTCTTAATTGGACATTCGGAAAGATACCCGTAAATAATAACAAAAATAAAATACAATAAATGCTCTAGAGAGTACCTTTTTATTCTAGGTAATAGGGAATATCTGTGTTTATGACAGAAAGTTTCCAAAAATGGTGAATGAAAGTTTTGGTTTCGTAGTAAGAAGGGGAGGCATCTTGAAATTTGTGCTAACAAAATAGAAAGCATAATCTCACCGTGCGAGAACATGTTGAACGTGCGCCCGTAAAATAGTGAAAATAGCATCTGAAATGGTCGGTCGTCCTTTTTGCCTTCTGCATCCATACTCCAGACAGTAAAAGGGATGTCCTTGAGCAATAAAAAACATGAAGAAAGGAATAAAATAGTCACAAGAATGTGACCAGTGGAGTCCCATTTGTTTTTATTTTAGGAGAAAAACAGGAGTGGGAAAAAAGAGGATGACTTACGTATAAAGCAGAAACGCATGAGGTGAATGGAATGATTCGAACAAATGTGAACAAAAGTGGGAGAAGTTTAAAAAAAATGAAGAAATAAAATGATGAATTTAAGGTTAATTAGGAATGTTTAAGATGCCTTTATTATTAATTTATTCAGGTGTAATTTACGGAATAAGAATTCACAAACCAACAATTTTCAACCAATTGGGTATTTTCCACGTATTTCAATCTTTCGATATTCGGATTCTGTTACTTATTCTTATTCCATCGTTTAACAATTTTCTCGTCAAATGGTATTAACTTTTTTTTAAAAGCTAAAGAAAGTTGAAGGTTATAAATGTTCCCGAGCACGCAAAAAAACAACCAAATGACCTGTGACGTCATTTTCGCCATGCAGACCCAAATATTTTCTCATGCTTACGGTAGAATCAAGCGAGGTAAAATCAATTTAGATCATTTTCCAATGATTTGCTGTGCCTTTACAATAAGATTTAAGAGGTATAGATTGTATTTTATGATACAATATTCAAATACATTGGTAAAAACACCGAACAAGAAATTTATTCAACTACGAAAGAAGACACTGTGGTTTTGAGCGGCACACCAGGATTTTGTCCGCAGCAAAACAATATTCTACTGTGAAGATCACTTAAATGTACCAACTTATGACATACTTTGTGATTGTATATAAATATAAAAATATTTTTAAGTAAATTATGCAAATGAATTCAATATGGTAACCCGGAGACTCGACAAATTTCATGCATGTGTCGATAATAGGTTGTCCGATTGAAAAAAACCTGAAGTATTGATATTTACTTGCACTAACCATGCTTTACTGCTAATTTTGTGTCCTTGGCATATTTTTGCAATGGCTGTGTACAGTGGTCCTTTTCTTTTCATTGGGACGTATCCTATATCATTATCGCCATAACTCATGGGAAGTTCTATTAAAGAAATAAAATGAAATTAACCTAGAAAATCCATTCATTGGCAGTTCAATGATAGAGAATACACTTCGAGACCTCCTCTACAGATGATTTCTGATTTACGCATGAAGTGAAGAACATTTCACTAATATTTAAGACTATTCAAGTCGTTAATTAGTGTTAATATTTATCTAGATTTAATGCCATTTTTGAAAATTTTTATTAACTTCAGATGTGCGCTTTATCAAGGAGGGCTGAATTTACCGTGTTCATAATTATGAAACAGACTTACCTTAATTATGGATAAAGGTATCCAAAATTACCATAAATTTACCAAAAATAATAAACAAAATTAATGAGGTCTTAGCTAGCAAATTGTGTTCTTAAATTTTATGGACTTTTGCTACACAAATTTCGGCATCATTTTATCGCTCGTCCTTCTATATAAAAAGACTACCATATACATATCAACTTTGGATAAATTGTCTTATGTGGTTTTAGTTAAATCACTATACGCCATATTCGTCGTTTACTATAAAATATCTTCCTAAAATATGGTCTCTTCTATCATTATTCAAGTGCTATATCGTTCTTTTTCCTCTCACTCAGCGACAATGACGTCACAACAATCAGATTTCGTTACGCTGTGACGTGAAAAAATATGAAATTCCGACTATTTTAATCGTATATATCTCCGTGAATATTAGATGAATTTGTAAAATATTTTCTATCCATATGTTTTTAAGAGTGACAGTAACGTATTCAAAAAAGTTCCGTATTCTTACAACTAAAATTTTGGAAAATACCCAATAATGCCCAGCTGGAAGTCCTGTTAGAAGTTAAGCAGAACCACGGATATCTAATGAAGAGAGAATATTAATTAGAACTGATTGTTGAGCAACATTAACAACTACGCATTTTGTTTAAATTTGAAGCTGAATCGCCGGGCTAGTTAAATTAATTATAGAAGTCGGCAATATGAATAATTCACAAAGGCGATGAGGTTCGAAATTATTGCCGTTCTTCATTTCGTCGTCCTCTTGATGCTTTAACTTAATTCAGACCCTTGAATATCATCATCATCGACAGGTAATAAATTCGAAGGCTGTTTCATTTCAAGCCTTCTTCTCTTCCTCTACAATACTAACTCTTGTACATTACGGTAACCTTTCCTGACCATATCCCACTTTTTAAGGCTCACGTATCGTACACTCGGTCTAACTCGTTCACGCATGAGATCCCATACTAAATTTCACTACGATATTTTTCAGTTTCGTACCTCATTCACTAAACGTATGCGGCACAGCATTAAAGAAACTAGGATTTTTAAGCGTATAATAGGAAGGTCCTCTGATGAAAAAGTAAAAGAGAGATGCTACTTAGCTCTGGTTAGGCCACACCTCAAATATGCTCTTGGGATTTGGGACCATGTTCATAAAGATTTAACCAAACAAATGAATAAAATACAAAGAAAAGTAACGCGCTTCGTTAAAAACTACTACGAGCAAAGAGATAGTGCCTCAAAACTTTTAGAGGGATTAAGGTGGGATCCCCTAGAGACTCGGAGGCTACATGGTAGGCGTAGTTTGATTGAGAAATTCTGAACTAATGTGTTTCAGAGCGGCACAGAGAATATATTATAATGACGCCTCACTACATATCTAAGTCTGACACAAGCGATAAAATAGAGAGATACACTGCCGAACAGAGAGATACAAAAGCTCTTTCTGCGTTTGTCCTGCGTACAACAAGCGACAACAATAAAAACTGAGCTCCACTAAATACACTCCCATAATACACGTCACCATTCCACCTCCAAAAATCTCACATCTTTATATGGCTGGTGACCAAAAACCCCCTGCCACACGACCATGCGGCGGCTCGCAGGAAAATATGTAGATGTAGAAACAAAAGCGGTAGGAAACAGATTTTAAATACGAAGAACGATATTAAGTAAAGCGCCATCTCGTAAAGAATTTACTCTTTACTCTTTCAAATTAGATATTCACAATAATTTACGGACAAGTTCACTCTACGCCAGAGTTTAGTTGAGGCATTTACTCTTACTTTCAGCGTCTCTTTGGTTATAAAAGTAAAATTTTTATTAAAGAGGGTTAATGGGGAATTCGAGGAGTAGCATTTTCTATACCCTCTACATAACTTCTCAACAAATTGTTTTACTTGAAGTATGCGCTTATTTTTAGAATGGTTTTCTGAATGAGCGCCACTTTTTATTTTTCTTCCTATCTCCCCATCATGCAGTCCAAAAGTACTGAAATCAAGAAGGACTTAGAATTTTGGGATCAACCATATCAACAGCCATTTTGCACGCCATGAGATTTCCGAAACTACTTACGATGTGAATTACGGACTGGTGCCGTAGGAAAAAAAAATATTGATGGGCGAGGTTGGTGAGGATATAAAGAGGGGAGGGGTAGAGAAGAGAGAAGAAAAGAGAGGCGAAGCTCATTTTTCTGCGGGATGCGTCGCGGAACCGATGACGAGGCGAAATTTTTACAGCCACGGAGAGGCGTAAAAAGGCGTCGGGAATAAGAGCCGTGGGGGAAGCGGTGAAATTAATGGGAATCGAAGAAGAGAAGCTTGTTGTGGTGGATTTTGTAGGAAATATAGTGGGGGTGGGATGTCAGAATATGCGGTAAGGGATAGAAGAGAAATGCACTATCAGGAATGAAGAAATAAGACGAATGGGTAAGTAAATGTGCGGGGGTGAAAACATCGGTTTTTTGCAAGAAAAGTGGTAAAGCAAGGGGCAGAGGAATTATAAATGCTGGAACAGTAGAGAAAAAGTAATAAATGGTAGTGTATAGGAAAACGAGTTGAGAATCAATTGTTAACAAATATTTTGGGGATTTTCCCGCACTTATACAATGATAATAGAGCATTAGTGTAAATATTTTCAATACCCTGATAATAACCAAAATCTTGGAACCATGTATGTACCATATTTGAGCCATTTATAGGAGTACTTTTCCATTGTATGATGCTAAAGACCAAAGTTTGACAAAATTAAATTTTTCTGCTCCTATATAAAAGGAATATTTATTTCTTACACTCCAAGGTATTTCTCGCTAGTGGTAAATGCTTATGAGTTTCGTTTTCTCGGGACGAACTTAGTTCTCTTGCACATAATATTTCTGTACCGCAATGACAATGGATTCTAATGTTATCGAAATTGCTCATCAAGTCCCCTTGATGACTCCTATGGCCCGAAAATGTGTAGTGCTATGGTTTTGAATGGGCCAATTACTAAATAAAAATTACAATAATTACTAAAGACTAATAGCTAAATGAGAATTTTAGCACAAGGGAGTGACCAGAGATATCCTTCATCGTAAAACGACCACTAGAGTTTAAAATATGACCTAAAATTAGCTACGCCCTGACATGAAACTCCATTAATCACAGGTCACTGATTAAGTTTAGTAGTCTCCGAGCAGCAACTCTCTGTTAAGATCATGAAAGTCAAAAAATGGGGACTATAGGTACTTTTAATAATAATAATATTAGGCGTTAAGTACCACAAAGTTCATAAACTAAGTAATAAGACTTTTTCAATAACAATTTTCATTTGAACTAAAAATAAATTAGTCTTCTACAAAATATGTGATTCCCTTGAGAAGCCATGTTGCGACTAAGATATGGCGCCGCCGCCACGATCTTGGACTGGTTGAGTTCATCTTACTTTTTTAGCGTTTTGTCATGTCAAAATGATGCTCATTGAGATTTCGTTCCAGTCTCTGAAAGAGGAAGAAGTCAAAAGTATTCAGAATAGGCAAATTCGGGGGCTGAGACACAATAGGGATGTTCAAGCCAAAAACTCTTGTAGCGAGAGTGCAAATTAGCTCTGTATCTTGCCTTGATGCCGCATCCAAGTGACCATTTGGAGGTCATTATTGAGTAGACATTACTCATCCTCAAAATATTGGATGAATTTCATCAAAATTTGATTCCAGTTACGCTCAATTTGCAATCAACGTGTCGAGTCTCTTTTGATCTTTGATTCTTTCCATATGATCGTAATTTCTTGCAGTTATAGGCCTTACTGATCGAGGGTCACCTTCTACTTATTCTAGCCTTATTAAAATGCATAGAACTTTCTAAAAATATATGATCGTGAAAAAGTATTTGCCCTTATCCCGTTGAAGTTTAAATTGCAACTCCTTGTACGAGTTCAAATCAAAACAGAATCGTGCATCATTCCTCGCTGACTTACATTCATTTGTAAATACTGCCAGGTTGCCACTTTCATTGACGCTATATCCGACTTTGACCGTGAACTGCCTGAAAATAAGGACATCTTATTGTTACTTACTCGAAAACTGCGAGATCTATGATGACTTGTAAAATGAATTCTGTATCTTATACCAGAACAGTCACTGTTATTTTATATCTTGAAATGGAAACTAGGGTCAAATGAATTTCAGCCTCAGCAGTGGGATGTAAAATATCGAGCAGGCATACAAGTGTGGAAAATTAGGGGACAAATGTTTGTCTTATCTAAAGCCTTAGTCATTAACCGCGCGAATCTTCTTATTCAGTCACTAACTCTACTGTGAATATGTCGGCATAATAAATAGAAAAATATGAGCTTAATGTCCTGTAGCCAGATTTGGAACGATGAGTGAGGACCAAGTCGCATGATTAATCGGATAAAGAGGAAGAGTGATGGATCAACATCGAGAATTTATCGCGAATGATTCACGACGGGAGCGGCGACGGAGTGTAAAAAAACAAAAGGGAAAGGTCGGTCCACTTTCTTCAACGACAAAAAAGTGTACGTTGACCCGTGCGGGACGTTTAACCTGGAGATGCATCGCAAAAACGAGCCGTGAGAGGTAAAAAATTCGGAAACTCGCGGGACGGGAGTAGGATTACGGAATAATAGAAGACGGGTAGAATTGACGAACGAACGAGAAAAGGGTTTGGTGAAAAGGGAAAGGGCAATGAGGGAGGGAGATAGAGAGAGAGAGAGGAAGAAGCCTTTTTGTCAAGGAGTGAAACTGAAAGATTAGGCAACGTCCCATTTTTTTCATACACGTGTGTATGTATTCATCTCTTCGCTCACTTTTGCTCTCGTTTTCTCTTTCCCCCCTCCGCTCCGAGCCATTAAGAAATGTACTTAATGTGATATAATTCCACAAACGAGCTTATAAATCTGGGGAGACGGGGAAAGGGGAGGAAAGCAGAGAAGAGAATTCCCTTTAGAGGAGCGAATGTCCCCTTGGGAGAGATAGAGCACACAAGAATAAGACATTATAAAAAAAGCAATAAAATAAAAAAGCATCCACTTAGAGTAAAAGAAAAAGTTTAATTGACAAGAAAAGAACATTACAAAGGATGAAAGCGTCTCCCTCTTTTAAGAATCGTGTAAACCAAATATTTTTTTTTAAATTTCTTGCTCATCCTCAACGAGGCACGTGGCTTACAAGGATTCCTTTGTGAGTCGGCGCTATTAAAATAGAGGGGGTTAGAATTAGAGGGGAGCCACGTGTACCCACTCTCTTGTAGAGCCTTATAAAAAAATGAATATTGCCCAAGGTACTCAAAAGGATGAGATATTACGGCCCGGTTTTTTCATCGTTAATGAATAAAAACATGTCCTTAAATAGATGAAATAGAATTGAAGTTTAAGCTTAATTTTCTTGGCTAGACCCTTCTGTTTCTTAGAAAGTTATAAGTGATCCAAAATACTATATTTGGATGCTCTATGCCGTAGAGTTCTATTATAAGATCGAGGTACGTCGTCAGTAGGCAAAGATCAGTCGGTAAATTGGTTTTCTGTTGCTCTCCTCCAATTCTCTTTTAGCTATCCGCTTCATTCTTCAACAAATCCTTGTTTTCACTTCCCTCATAGTTTTATGAATTTATTCCTCAATTTTTTACAACTACTGGATTACCGCAGCTTTACTTATTGCTACAGTGAAATTTTATTTTTTGAGTAATCTTGGATATTTGCATATTACCTCCACTGAGTTGTATGCACAAGTGCTAAGACTGCTAGAATGAGCCTACCCCCTTGGCTTCCGGACCAATAGCGTGGCTCCGCTATTCAACCCTCAAAACCCTGTATATCGGATAGACAAACGGCTAGAATAATTATTTCCATCCTAAAAAACCATTGTTTGAACCAGCAAAGTTGAGAATTCTAGGGGTATGCCTATGCTTACATTATGTGGAAATAAATGCAGCAACCACGCCCATTTCCACCAGATGGGACCTATGTATCTCTTGACGATTTGGTGAAGATTAGACTAATACCCACGCGATGTATTACATCTCTGCGGTGCGGAGCATTTCAATATCTTTGATTCAACCTGATTATTGATTTGAATTTGACTCAAATGGAGATTTACCTCTACCTACCAAAGCAATGACTTAAGTGATTCCACTCGGAATTCATTAAAGCATATCCCGTGTTTCAAGACTCATATGTATCTTCAGGTATGAATGTATAGTTAGTATGCATTGATTCCGTAAAGTTACGTTCGATACCACTAGTATCACTCCGTCATGCTGAAATGCTGTATGGGTGTTATTTGGGGGTGGGAGAAAAATAATTGAAACCATTTCTGCCTTTTAGGATATACAAGTAGTCTGGTGAGGATAGAAATATAGGCACCACCAATTGAGGAAGGGTGGAGAGGAACCCCACATCCGAAATAGCTTACTTGCAATGGAAGATCCGAGAAGCCCTAAGTTCCTATACCCCAGACTACAGGGGGAGAACTGCTTTCGAAGTATCCACATTTTAGTATTTGGGCTTTGACTGCACGCAGAGTTGAGATTTAGCAAATGACACAATGTTCATAGTTAGTTTTCTACTGATGTGTTAGTCTTGAGTTGTTACGGTGGACGATTTTTGGACTTCCACATACACATGAGTGTCGCATTTCTACAGCGGAAAAGCCATGCAAGGGAGAAAGAGAAAAATGGAGGAATTGACGGGGAAGTGGCCAAATGTAGAATATGTGTATGTAGAAGTCCACGATTTCACGAAAAAGAGATGGAGGACATAAAATAAAAGAGTTAGAGGTCCGCCGGCAGTTGGACAAAAGAGTTTATTCTCGTCGTAATTGAACGGGGACAAAAAGTCATGGGGAAGGGAATTGCGGGTTTGGGGGAGGCTTTAAGGGAGGAGTGGGTTAGTGGAGGAGCCAGGGCCGGTCGAGAGACGATACTCCTGGGAGGACTCGATCCAAAACGAATGACATAATCTGGGGAATTACGGCGAAGGAAAATTCCCCAGTTATGATGGAGGATGTTATGAGCATAAAGAAGAGAGAAATGGGTTAACTCGGGAAGAGGGAAGAATGCTACAGCCCCTTCATACTTAATGCGTTACAATAAATAAAAACAAGGGAGAAATCCTCGAGCAAAGATTACCATCGGATATAACCTCGTTAAAACGGTTAACATTCTTTATTCGCTTTTTTTCTTTTCATTTTTATGGAGCCATGTCGTAAAATCCGGATTACAGGTGTTTGGAGCTGGTATTATTGTGAGAGACAAATGGTGCCTTTAGATGAGCTGTACTCAAGTTCTAACCCTGACGTAACACCCGAGAGTGGAATGACTACAGCAATCTTCTAATATATGTGGAGGTATCTGCATGATTCTATTCTCTTGGCCTCAACCATAAAAATATGAGGCTGAACGTTCATAGTGAATATGGGTAATGCAAATATCGAAGCAGCAAATAACAACTTTAATGAAATTGGTGATGAGAAAATGTCACTTTGGAAGCGTATTTGCTTTCTAGCACTCTTACTTCTCTACATTTTGCCTGCACTCTTACTAGTTCTGGGGATCTAGGTTCGAATCTCGCTCCAGACCAACGATTTTTCATGCCAATTTTTGTGCATTGGGGAATAATCACTTCGCGCGAGAGAATGGGCACGATGCCGAGGGAACAGGTAGGTATGAGCTTATATGTGGGAGGTAGCGGACGGATTTCTGGAAACTCAAACCGTAACGGAGAGAGGTGGATGAAGGTTATAGGTAGACTCCGATTGAGTGCGCCTCCCTGGGAAGGAGATGATCCGGGGACTGGAATCCTCGGAGGTGCGCGAAGGATTTTGGAATGATGAGCCGGGTGAAGGGTGGTAGGAAGCCGAATGGGTGTGTGGGGTGGGGGAGGGAGAGTTTGAAGGCTGAATTGAATAGTGCGAGACTTGAAAGCGTTGTGAGGTGGGCGAGAGGAAGACTTTGAGGAGGAGCCTGAAGATTGAGGGAAGGTATGAAGGCTGAGGGATGGGATAGGGATTCGAAGGCGAATCGGGAATCTTCTTTAATGGAGGGGTTGATGCCATGGGGATGGAGAAATGGGAATCTACTGTAAGAGTAGGAGTGACGCTATATAGATGAAACCTCATATCATTCATCCCGCCTCCATTTTCCGCTTTTATCCCTCCCTTCCTCGCGCCGAACCAGTCCTAAACCGTGACACTCTGGCGTCTCTGATTTGATTGGCGCCACTTTTCCTTTCACCCCCGTCGCGGAAAATGCAAGGTCTAATAGCCATCCGTCGAATCTTCGAATCAGTTCGGCAGCCGTCAAAGGGACCGTGTGGGAGAGAGAAGAGCGGAGGGGAGGTTGTGTGGGAATGTGGTGAAGGGTGTGAAAAATCGGAGACTTTGAGAGGTGGAGTTCTTGGGGGTTGCAGAAATGGCTGAAGGGAGAGGATGAGATGTTACGAGCCGGTATGACGCGAGGGTGCTCTCTAGTAACGCCTCGGAAGCATAAAGCGAAAAAACTCGTTCTGATGAAGCTCGCGAGGTAGAGCAATCTCAAGAGACTCCGTAGCATAAAAATGAAAGAGCGTTTCAGCCTTGCTCGTCGTAAATTTTCAGGGAGAGAGGGAATGCACACGATTGCGTATACCTTGGAACATTAAATAGTCCCGTGGAATATATTTAGTCGAATAATGTCTTGAAGTGATCTTTCTTCTCTCCAATCATTTCTCTAGTCCATTAACTTTACTCTTTACTTTATTCCCCCCCCCCTATCACCCATATAAATTGAAGTATTTCCATTATCAAAATTTGTGAAATAGGATAATATTCTCGTCACTTAGATCCAAAGATAATAAAAATTAACTATTGATTAACTTGATGTAAAACTTTTTTCATGTACTTTTCCTTCTTCAGTGCAGATGGATGCCTGATTGCCTTCAATAAGGGCAAGTGAAGAGTGGTCATAATACAGTAGGAAGTGAAAGCTTACCAGTAATTTAAATTTTACAGTAGGACAGAGAATAAAGTATTTCTCACTTTCACAAATGCCGGAGGCATACCAAAATGTTGATTTTTCAAGAAACAAAGGAGTAAGAATAATTTAGCCATTATAATTCGTACTTGAATGAGTACTTACATTGAAAATATTTATTTGCAATTATTAAGCCCTCGTGGCAGCAAAATAATGGTGTTTTTAAGAAAATGTCTCTCTTTCCGTTATTTTAGAACTAGTCAGTACAAACATACCATAAAAAGGCTTCAAAATTAGATAATTTGTTTTACAAAATGGATTATTCCAATTTCGGGCAAGTTACCTGGGATGAGTCAATGAAATTTTATGTAGATGGCTTATGTACACCTGGCGCTTGAGATGAAGGCATCAGTGCTCTGCCGCATTTAAATAGCATGAGTAGGGAAAATATCCCTTGGAGCTGCAAGAGGAGAAGAACGCAAAAGAGAAAACCAATGCAAACCTCCACGACAGCTGAGGAAATGGCTCGGTGAAATGTGCACTTGAAACGACCCCTTATGCCTACCCGGCTAATCATCATGAAGTTCTCCACCCTATAAGTACACTCCTCTCTGATGAGAGCAATCAAAGGTTTATCTCAGGCTCTTGCACGGTAAATTTGAGATTTGTTACTTCAAAGCGAGGTAGCTGTCGGACGTGGCCCATCAAAACGGGTCGAATGTCACGGGAGGGCGGCAAACTGTGTGATTCTTGGGGATCCCAAGAGACCTGAGAGCCTCTTCAAAGAAATCTCAGATTGCACTCATTGTTTCTACGGGTTTTATGAGAGGAATTACAATAATTTTCGTTGGAATGGAACAGAGGAAAGACCCATCACATGCTATAAGCGCTATGATGCGCATGGAAAATACGTCCATATGGAAATATGAGCTATGCATACAGTATTCTAGGTAGGTATGAATTCAACGGATTAAGTCAAGATTTTGTGTAAGTTCGTCATATTATAAAAACAATTGAACTTTTCCACTGCATATATGATAGAGCTAACATCATGTACAAGTCTTGTACCTGATGATAGCTCTGTGAGCTGAAGCGCGTCGTACTCATTAAAATATCCAATGGAAAAGTGCAATTGGTGTTTGGTTATAATACTAGGTCGATGATAGGAGTAGGAGGGTGCAAGGGATACTCCTGGTGGTCATTTTTTGCTATGAGAACATAAAAAGTTAATACGCCTCGACTCAGTGCATTATAGTAGACTGATCAGAGAAATGAGCGGTAAAATTAAGGTAGAACCAGCGCTTCGAAGTACTATATTCATAAGACAAATTAACTAGGCCGAAACAAGATGTAATTGTTCAAAATGTTATAAATAATATTAATAAATAATTTTTAAATATTCAACTTGACTATATTGAACATGAGATTTCTTCCAAATGAAGTAATTCAGTGGTATGAAGAAAGGCTTTTATTTTGACGTCATTTCTCAGTGGAACTTTAAAGTTTTCTCATTAACGACAATATAATTGCAATAGAGTAAAAATAGGGATGAAATAAAATAACAGAACAAAAAGTCGCTTTTGCTCCTTTCATAGAAATGTAACTAAAACAAGTTTATTAGACACATTTACTCGCGACAAACTTGACAACACCGTAAAGAATCCCGTGTTTCACTGCGGTAGACAACCTTGTTCGTTTGCGTTACCTCGTTGAGTTTCATTGCCTTTGATATTATTTTTCAAGCATTTGGCTTCAGTTTTACAATATGGCATTTTGTATTGTTTTTACCTATTATACTTCCTCTATTACTTTAGAGTGCGGCTATTTTTATGACTCAGCTCTCTTGGGCAGTATAATTTGGCTTTTTTAATCGCTAATTCCATTCAAGAGCTAAAGTAATGGCTTTATCAGTTCGTTTTAAGAGTAAATTTGTGTCTAAATGTAAGGGTAATAGCTTGAAAAATCTAAGGAAACGGATTGCTGTTGTAAGTGATTTTCAAATCAACCCTTGGAGTTCACCTATTGAAGGATGACGAATCGTTGACTTTGACTGACAGTGCTTTGGGCAAAGAAGTTCTTGGAGATTTTTATGGGCATAATGCTTACTCAGATGCACTGAATTTAAAGAAAATATGTGAGAAATTATGCGTCGGTGAAGCAATATTTTCACAATACAGTTTCACTCTGCAGTCATTTGTAAAGAGGCAGGAGCAGACCAAGAGGAAAAGAGGATTAGTCCCAACATTGAAACCTTTAAGGGATATGGATGTGTCATCATGCATGACAGACAGGTTGGCCGAGAAGGGAATTGGCTTCCATTAATAAGTGAATACATGAAAATGTGAAGGTGACATAGGCCTATATAATTTGTTTAATACCTTTAAAATAACAAAAAACTCAGTAATAATTGCTAAAATTGTTGCAGAAATAAATGTCTGTTGAAATGTATGTTGTGTGTTTCTTTCAAAGTATGTAGGTACACATATTGGGTTTCTAGACTTGCTTCAAGCCATGACATTGCTGTCAGGCAAGATGTAATGTCTTCCTGTGATAGTCTTTGGCAATGGTACTGACATCAACACGTTTTTTTAGGGTATTCAGCACTCATCAGAATGTTTTGGCCAAGTGTATGACTTATCCTTGGTATCAGGTAGGTAGTGAAGTTCACTAGAATGTCTCTTCAAGTGTTAGAGCATCACAGTTCATCTACTTTTTTTTGTTACCCTGCACTTGGAGTTGGAGAAATGTGCAATTTGCAGAGGTCATGCTGCTTAGTGGTAGGTAGTGTAGTAGGTTGATTTAAATGTTGCCTGTTGGGCCCAAAATGGTGTCCATTTTTTATATTTCATAGTAATATTGCACGTCTACTTGAGATCATAATTCTACAAGACTTTGCTCGGAATTTCTCATTCACTGTAGTGGATACATTGCCGGGATACTTCCGGGAAAACAGACAACTCCATCCTTTTCTTATTAATATTTGTTTTTCCCTGGAGGATAGGTCAATTTTTTGTTTAAATAATATCATTTACTTTTTTACCAACGTTTTGCCTATTTATTAGGAGGAACCCTGCCGAAAATTTCACCTACTGTTTGTCTGTAGTTTATCGTTTGTCATCTATTGTTTTTCACCTACTGTAGCCTATAGGCTTTTTGTAATATACTACTGTTTTCAGTATGTTACTGGAATCTTACCGTTTTCTACTGTTTACAGTAGATCTACTGCATTCCAACTGTTTTCTACTGGCCATAGTTGGTCTATTGTAGTAATACATATAAAATTATGATGAATGTGCATATTAAATTATGATAAAAATTCTCATTGGATGACAGTTGCAGCAACAAAAACTGCAGTTACATGTGAATTAACGTCCATAGGCTATTTTCCCCCTGAACAGTAGAGTACAGTTGGTTTATTGTAATCAGTAGAAGTCAGTAACCTATGACAGTAGAGAATAGTTAGGATACAGTAGAGTTCAGCAGGAAACACTAGAAAAATCCTACTGTAACCAGTAGATATTTTTAGCAGGAGAAATATCAAAATAGATGGACTGGATATTTAAAAATAGTAGTATATTTAAAGTAAATTTAATACTCATATCCAACACATCTGTAAGTGGGAGTGTCAAGAGTTGATATGGATTGACCCATATCAGTGAATAATCGTGGGAGTAATGAACAATCAGATATATTAACTACAAATTATCTGGCATAATAAGTGGGACATAATGAATTTGATATACTGCTAAAAACTTATTTCCGGAGGAACTAGAATAATTATATAATTTGCTTACCAGAGCAATTAAGCTACCAAAGACAAACTTATTTATTCTGTCGGAGATTTCATGGTTAGTCGATCAATGAGCAGGTTTGGAAAATTGTATTTCCAAACTTATTGGTACCTATTAACAATACGTGTCTCGTTCATATCCGTACAAATCATATTATCGACTTATATTCTCAATTACACACTAGATGAAATATATTATGTGAGCGATCATAAATTCGTATTCAAAAAAAGTATTATATTCTGCAAGGTGAAAACGATGACCTTATATTTCTAAATACACATTCAAATATTGGAAACAGTCCTTTGAAGAACATATAAACCCTCGTGAAAAGCAATAAGAGCGTATTTATCGCGTATACAGAGAAGTCTTCTAATTTCAGGGATCTATGATATTCCGGGTAAGATAACTGCCATGCTAATAAAATTTGAGCGCACTTAGCTACCGCTTTTGTCACCAGCACTGACAGGTAACATAATACTGGATACACGTCGCAGCATTAATCGTCTGCAATCGTGACGTGAGGCATGGTTAACGGAGGTACTGCGCCAGCTTGTTTTGATTCTCCCCCTAACGGGTATATGGCGGCTATAGAACGGAAGTTGGACTCTTCATCGTTTTTCAATCATAAATAATAGTCTTGAATAGTCGATAAGGCTAACTGAAAAAATATATTTTATCCGTTGATTATTTAGTCACAATATAGTGGTTTTTGAGATAGCCTATTCCGGGAAAATATCGAGAAATAAAATGTTTGAGGGAGGGACGTCACCATTCCTCCATAAGAGCAATGTAATTTGAGGCTGAATATTACGATTTTCAAATCCAGTAATCATCGTTAAATGGCCGATTACCCCCAATTATTTTTCAAGGATTGACGAAGAAATGATTTCTCTAAAACATATTAAAATATCAAGGCATGTTATCGGAGGTACTTGTGGTAGAGGTTCTACCTTAAATTCAGGTATCAACAAAAGATTGAAAAATTGCCGAAATTACCGAGGTAAATATCCACATACTCTAGCTTGTAACAAATACTTTCATGAAAAGTCATCAAAATGAATTAAAGAAGAAACTGGAGTCACAAAAAAACTACACAGGGTACCTGGTCATAATTTTAATTAAGTCCTGAAGCATAATATTGTGTAATGTCGATATAGGAAGAGTAATGTATTTCTATTTCATCTTTGAACCACTTGGTTCTCTGCAGTTTGCAAAATAGAGCTGATAACCACTATGGAACAATAACCGGTGCCTAAGACTAACATTGATAACCGGTGCCTAATAGTAATAATAACTTGTGTCTAATAGCAATAATAAATGATAGAGTAACAATCTTTTACAATGAATAATCTTAATACAACAATTAGCTGGATGTTTATGAACAATTGGAGCTATGAATGACACTTAAACGCCTTGTTTACGATATGTCTCTCAAAAATGTTTGAACTGTGCGTAACTTATGCCGTTAATGGATCGTTGAAGAGTAGTGCCTTCGAAGCAACATAAAAATAAGTATTCTGCCGATATCCAACTGCGGAATATTTGGGATCGAGGCGCATTCGTAAGCAAATCGAGAGGATCGGCCGTAAATACGATCCCTTATTTTCTCAGGGTCGAATACCATGCCTGTGACAAGGGCACGGGATTCTCACCCTACGCACGTCTCCAGTTACGACGTCATTCTCTTCCATCCGAATGTGTTGATCGCACACGCGCCCTCTACTGTGCCAATGGAACAGAGACTCCCATTCCGAAGCGGTTATGCTGCCGCCGTAATGACTTTTTACATCTCTTTCCCCGAGAAATAGTACACACGCGAGACAATAAATGCGGGGGCGTGCCTTGAGGATCGGCAAATTCATATATCCTGACTTCTTTGGCGTACTTTTCGTGAATCTCGTTTCCTTTCAGCGTTTTGATTACACCTCCCTTTTAGTGTTTGTGTTTTGTACACCTCCCCTACGTGCAAATTGGCTGTATATCGATTACCTTAACGATAGCAGCCCACTGTCCTTATAATTTTAATTCTGATGATTCTCAACTCACATATCAAATATCGATCTTCGTCAATGATTCAAGAAGTTGATTAATTAACCATTGTAAGCCAGTTGTATGCCTATAACCTTCACTCCCACGTAGTTTATATATTAAAAATATTGCAAACATATATCTTTTCCAAATATTTTACTTACCTCTATTGATACTCTGAACGCTTTGGGACAAGAACGGATTTGTAAGTTTGAATTGAACGTTTGAGAGAACTAAAGACTTTCTCCACATTCATTTCAGTAGAGTGAATACTTTAATTATGGTAGTTTGATCAATTCCCTCTATTTAAGTGGCTCTCGCCAGTTATGTGCTCCTCACCTCATTCATATAGCATGCATTTATTTATTTTTACTTGCCCTCTTGGCATTAATATGGTCTAATGTCAGTGGAATCGTCAAAATGGATGGTTATTAAATCCATCTGCAGCTTCAAATACGCGTTATGTGATGCATTTCAGCAATTTTCATTTGTTCGAAGGATATTTTCACCGAGCCTCAGTCGTCAGTCGCACTTCCCCTCATAGGCTCATTCTTTCAGCCCCTCTCATCCGTCCCCCTTAATCCAAACAGCCATCTAACAACCCCTCATCCCGGGAGTCTTTTAAGAGGAGTACGTATAATAAGTATTTCTCTGGAGCCCAGAGACATCATTCCTCTCCCTAAAATCTCCCCATTACGTTTCCTCCTACGTATCAAGACTTCTATTTAATCCTCCTCTCCCCTTTCCCTCCAAAGAGGCGTCCATTTACTCACCCCCTCCATCCCACATTCCATGACCACAAAGCCTCCACCACCCCTGTCGTGTTCATCCCACTCACCCCTTATTCTCCTCCCTTTCCCGCCCGCTCCCCTAATAGTTCCCAACCCCCCGGTGCGAGCGGGTCACGTTGCCATGGCCACGCAACAGCCCTGCCAACTGTTTTTCATATTTGTAAGTTGTCCGAGGAAAGTCATCAATGTGTTGCAATAATTGTCACCATGGAAAAGCTATTAGACATTTTGTATTTTATCTTCACTAACCCGAATACAGCCCACTTGGCCATTTTATATCGGTTGAATATGTGAGTAGCATTCGTTCATTAACGAGTAACAGTCGATCATTTACAAATCCATTGTAATTCTTTAACAATACAATACAAATAAAAAGTAAATTATTCGGGTTAATTACATTCAAAGCAGAAAAAATACATCCCCCGTCCCATCCCCAAACACCCATGCCACGAGTGATGATATTTCCGCCCAGGCAGAAATCGAACCCACGACCCTCGGTGTAGCAGGCGAGGACTTTACCCCGCCGCCACCGAAGCTACAATT
Source organism: Ceriagrion tenellum (assembly GCA_963169105.1). Lineage (NCBI taxonomy): Eukaryota > Metazoa > Arthropoda > Insecta > Odonata > Coenagrionidae > Ceriagrion > Ceriagrion tenellum. Next base: position 67,831,137 of record OY720632.1, read on the forward strand.
ATTAATTAGAAAGGTGTTAATCTGATATCCTCAAAGTGAAATTTTTTGTCTCATCCTATTATAGTGTGATTTTCTCGATAGCTTTTATCTGTTCCTAACTGGCGTGTCACAATTCATCAACATAGGTCGTTCTATCCAAAGATTAGGTGGCTGCTGCCCTCCATTCTTACATATCTAATTTTAATTTGATTGTTTCCCTGGTGATATATTCCTCTTCAATTGACCTGTTTTCATTCATGATTTAATCTCATGATAATTTTTCTTGGGACTTTTCCCTCTCTTTTTCCTTTTATATTACTCATTAATCCATTGTGGCTCAGGATGTGCCAAATCCATCTGATTCTTCCTTTCTGCTCGGTGATCCATCTGGTCCTTTTCTTTTTTATTCTTCTGTAAATTTCTTCATTTCTTTTTTATCCATCCATTTGATCTTTAGAATCAACCTACAAATACGCGGTTTTGAACGCATCAAATTGTTTCTAGCCTGGTTTTCTAACCGTCCATACTTTCGATTTATTTACAGTCATGCGCCACAATAATGATTTTACATGCTGTTTTCTGTTCCCGAGTTCTATGAACCCAGTAGCAATCTTTTCACCTTGTACGGTTTCTTAGCTCAGCTAATGATGTGCCACAGAAAAAAATAATTGCTATTACATTTCATGATATTTGTTGGAAATCAATTGAGGAAAATGATTTCTGAGCCAAGAATAGAGCCTTCAGTGTCTGCTCACATAGTATTCCCAATTGCACTGGCTATAAACTTTACCCAGTGAAATTTTTGGAGTGTTCTTGAAAACTGTGTCATGATTTACACCGGGTTAGGTGCTTGGCTGATTCTAAATTTTTGACGGATGGCACTTTTATTATGCTCATTATTTCATTATGAATGGAAGATTCATCTGTAGAAATGTCAACAGCAGCCACAAAGTTGATCCAGTGCAAATTTTGAGAACATGTCACTTGCAAAATGATTTCTTAAACGTCAAAATGATGTTAATTTTAGTCATGCTAACATGGAAAATAATTGCTCAACTGTTACTTTTTTGAATATGTCCAGTGAGTATGCATTTATTTGACATGGTTTTACAATCGAAAACCTTGGTCGAAATGATGGTCAATTAAGGAAATATTTACCTTTTAAGATATCTTCAGCATATGTTTACCATTCATCACTTCAGATTGCATCTGGCTACAAAAACCCCTTACTTCTGACTCCAATCGAAGCATCTAAGATGATTCTTGACGTCATGGATAAGTGATACATCATCAGTCATCAGGTTCCAAATTTTTACTTGCAAAGGTATACATATTATCATCATTGTTTATTCATCAAAGTACGTAATTTGAACTGTAAATTCTCATACATACACAAGAACATTGTTCTCTTTTGGTCATAAATTTAATTTTTTCATTGCCGATATATAATCCAAAGAATAAAATATTTTTATTCGTTTTTATTAATTTTTGAGAATTTAGCTTCATATTTTAACCTTCAATACCATGAATCGCATTTTTTTAATGAAAGGACTACTACTGTATGTTCCGTAGTTCCTTTCCTCTCTTCTTTTTCCTCAATAGATCCTCATCAAAGTTTTTGAACGGTTATATCTTAGTCATCATTGGTAAAAGAATCATTGCTTGTACGGATAAATATTTATATTGGGGTACTTCATCAAATGGCTACTAAATTATGAGTTTTATGATCCATTTTAAAAAACTATTCACTCAACTCACTTTTAAGGATCGATATAATTCAAGTTATTGAAGTGATAGAACTGATGATGGATTTTGAAAAAGAAAAGAGAAACATAAGATAAATTTTCATGGACTATTTGAACCAGGAAAACTCTTCCCCGAGGAAGCTATCTGTGAACACATTTTCTCGAAATCACATTTAGGGATGGAAATTATAATGCCATGGAACACCTGCTGCCGCTAGGAATGTCTGAAAATTTGAACAGTCTTCCTGCAAACGCAAGCAAATTCAAGCTCTCTCTCTCTCTCTCTCTGTCTTATAATACCCACCCCTCGCTCCACCAGCCGCCCCAAAACTAAGGAAAATCAGCAAATGGTAGCATCTGATGCATAATAGGAATACCTCGCATCCTTAAATTTAAATTAAATGTATTAAAAATTTGTTCTCGTAAAAATTACTGAGCACTGCATATCTATTGATATTAGTCAGATTGCTTACCAATAAAGTAATGCTTTACAAACATGCACTCATGAGTATAGTTGATGGTGAAAAACATTCTGAATCCGAACGCTTCTAACGGAGAAAATTAATGAAACGGTCATTATTGCGTAAACGAGCCCAATATATAATTAAGAACAACAAGCTTTGACACGTTTTCACTGCTATGATATTATCTACATATTCCCAAATTCGTAAATCAATATGTATTAATTTTGTTTCGAGCAATATAATAGTAGTTAAATTGTCAAAAATATAAAATATCTTTAATTTTTCTATCCTAGATATTTTTAAATATAGCATGTATATTACAGTTTTAATGTAAAATTTTTATGAGTTAACTGTAAGCAATGTCCAAGCCCAAACAGAAATGGCCTCATTTTAGTTCGAATTTAGGGCGAGGCAGTATTTTGCATGCTTCAACGTCCATCTTGTTTTGAAACTTTTCATGCGTGCTTGGTTCTTTGAAGATCATCATTGAAAACGTGTGGTCGAATTGCTGAGCTACACTTAGGAGTGTGTGAATATAGCTATGTACAACTTCGTTTGAACATGCCTCGGGGGAGTACGGCAAATGGTACAAGGAAATTAGTCACGAAAAAGATAGGGATAAGGAAAAATGTATTAAAAGAGGAAAAGAGCGAAAGAGACCAGTAGGCTCACGAAGTATATCTTGTTGTTTTATTTATCGCCAGTAATGGTGCGTGGAGAGTGGAAATGTTTTTAACAAAGCCGTTTGGTCGTTCATTGCTTTTATTTTGTTATTTCACTCAGTTCAATTTTCAAAGTGCGGAATGAGTACATATTTAAATTAATGAGTACATACGGCCCTCATAATGGTTTGCGGTTGCTTGCTGAGAGTTATAATTACGTAAAAGATATTGAAGCTCAAAATTAATACTTGAAATTTTATAAATGCTCATAATGAAGTAACCTTTTTGGTGATGTACCGAAATCATAGCTTTAATTTTGTCTGCGAGGAAGATTCATGAAGATTAGTCCTTAGAGCCTATCTCGATGATTAGATTAGTAATTTGCTGTTCTGTTAACCCACATTTAGCGTGTGTCAAACCAGTTCCAGAAGAATTTTTTATTTGCCATGAGATTCTTAGGTCTAGGTCTTAAGCTAAACAATGTAGACTAATTTTGGCAGATTTAGTTCCTGAAGTCCAATGACAATTGCTTCCATGGTAAATTTTGTAAAAGAGCCATTCTCCTAGAGTTGAAAGCCGGATCTGCAGCAAGATCAAGGTTCTCAACCACGCGTAGCTTTTTGTTTCGTAATTTTCCAATTGTGCCAACGACAGCAAGAACGTGATCCATACTCCAAATTTTGTCAGGTGCTTTAAATTTCTAGTTATAATTGACGACGTGCTAAGGGCAGTATGACAGAGAATTATTGCTCTCCCACAGAGGTTTGCGTTTTGGATAAAGACAGCGAAAACGCAAAAGTAGGAACTATGATACCGCATCTGATCCTCTATCAGCTCTATGGGGGAGATGAAGAGCTAATTTGTTGTTTAACCCATGAAAAGTTTTTTTCCCAAAAATCCAAGTCTGCCGTAAATATTTTTCGGGAAAGCAGGAAAATATGTAACTCATCTAAAAGCTCAAGCTGAAATGTTGCTTCTCCTGCAAGACTTGTATTCTCCCACGGATGGAGTCCATCATATCCGTTAGCTTTTTCAGCACGTTGGCTACCCTGATCCCCAGCTCTCTTCCTGTCCCCCTCTCCCACCCTCAATCCCTCACTTAATGGGCACGGAGGCCCATCCCCCTCGACTACGAATTCATTCCTTCGCTCACATATCCCACCCATTAGGTACTCCGCGTTGTCCTTTCCTCCCCCACACATCTCCAAACCATCTCTTCCCCCTGTACCACGGTCTCATTCCCTCTCCGCCCGAAACCCCTTCACCCATCCCACCCCCTCACTTAGCAGAGGGCTACGCGGCGGCTTGTAAGCCGAGGTTTACCTTCGGCGCCTTAATGGGGGAATAGACATGTGGGTGGGGGCGGCGGCAAAGCGAGGAAAGATTTGGCATCTTGGGGGTGGGGCAAGTGAAGGAATGGGGTCGGAGGAGGCAAGACTGGGTAGGCAGGGAGTTTAAGGGGGGAGTAAAGGGAGGGCGGCAGGGTTCAGGGATCAGGACAAGGCAAGGATATAAAGGAGGAGGAGGAGGAGACCTTAGGGAACGTATTAAACGGAAAAGGGGTCACGTAGAGAGGACAAAAGGGAGCGAATTTAGGAAGAGAATAACAAGGGAGAGCGGAGAGGAAACAAAGAGGGAAACAATGGTGGAATGAGTGTGGGAGGAGGGAGTCTGTAAGTCCAAAGGGAATTTTCGCGAGCGTCATGCAAGGGGGTTGACTCTGCTCTCTTCCCTCCCTCCCTCCCCCTTTTCACAAAACTGCCATTATGTCCGTCATAAGGTATACGTTTCCTTTGTCGCTTGGAATTCGGGTCGGAAATGTCTTATCACAGAACCTTACAATCTCGAAGCGAAGAACGAAAGCCATCTCAACTCTTTTAATAATGTCTTGTTCATAATCGTCAACTTACTGGCCAACTTCACTTTTCACCTGAACCCGAAGTTTAAGCCTGAATTTTCACATCCATTTTTTTTAATTATGCCTGAATCTTGACCTATATTTTTGATCCATAGTACCATTTTTTCTAAGTTCTACATTAACCGCACAGAAAATCTTAAAACATTCTCTGTAGTGATATTTTATTGGCAATAAATCTCTCCCAACCTATTAGCAGCCATTATCCTTCACTTAATACTCAATTATTTTTCACCTTGCAGTTTTATCCGTCTATAATCCCCTTTGACTAATCTGTCCACACTCGTTGAGGCTTCCAATTTTCTCTGCCTTTCCCTTCTCCACTCTCTTTCCGTATCTCTTTTAATCATTTGACTAATCTAGATAAACTCACGAACATTTTAATGAGCAGAAAAACTATAATTTGTTTCTTACTGTAAATTTTCTTTGAAGGATGTGTAGGAAAACATTGACTTGCTAATTAAAGTCACGAGCATTATGAAGTATCGCCAATCTAAAATATCGTCGCCATAAGTCTATTTTACACTCAAGTGACTTACTCATGTATGAGAGTAGGATAAATATGCGTCACTACGCATAGTTTTACTACGCTAGAATGACGAGAATGGTGTAATATAGACAGCGAGGAAGTAAAATCCGGATCTAGTTTAATTGCCTCTTTCAGGCATGTTACTGATATACTAAGCTTTTGTCGACGCAAATGTGCTTCAATCTGCTACATGTAGAGAGAAATTTTAGACCGCGCTAGAAGAGATAGAACGTATCCAGTACATTAAGAGAGACTGCACTGAAGTACAAATAGAGCTGAGGTCAGAACAGGTAAATATAAATTCTAAAGGGGTAAGTAATTAATTTTCCGTCCAAAAACCTTCAATCACTCGATAAAATACCCAATACGCCTTGCGCTAACCCAAATACAGTATTGATTTTAAACGACTAAAATGAAAAAACCGTAATGCCTTTCCCAAATTTTTTTCTTCCGACTCGACATCGAAATGCTCTTCGTTTTGGCACCACGGCTACCCTCGTCACCAGAGTAGAGGATGACCACCTATTGTAAGTAATTTCACACCTTCCGGAGGGGAAGGAATCGTGGTAGAAAATAAGAAGAATTTTCTAGATTTGTGGCCAAAAAAAGAGCATGAGCACTGGGGAAGGAGCCGTATTGATGGATGCCAATGGAAAATTGGAAAAGGAATGAGGATGAATGAGTGGTCAAAGGGAAAAGGGAGAAGATGGGAAAGGAGAAAGAGGAGAGGCGGATGAGTCAAATGGACGTAAAGGAATGAAGTGGCACGGAGGATCCTTGCAGTTTCATCGGAACAGGAGGTAATGAAAGACGTAAGGAGGGAGAGTGGAGGAGTCAAGATCTCCGGCGAAAGACAAGGGCGTGAAAGGGAGGGGAAGTGAGAGACAGGAGGAAATGAATCGGAGTGAAAAAAAGTGGTCAGATAAGACCTTTTGGAAAAAGGGAGAGGAGAGGGAAACCAAGAAAGGAGGGAGACTGGGGTGATGGTGGTGGAAAAGAAGAGATAAAGGCTTGGAAGGGAGCCCTTCCACTACTCATCCGCCCCCTCTTTCGTTCGGAATCCCTCTGGTTCTCCCTCCTCCTAACCGTCCTGTGCAGGACCTTCAGATAAAGGCAAAGCACACCCACACAATGCGAAATTGCTTTCCTCTAATTTGTTCTTCCTCCTCGGAGACAGCGTTACGCAATGTTTTAACGCTTAACGTTCTAAACGCATTTATTTGCGGTAAGATAATCCCATTACTTACGATTGTCTTTAGAATTTGAGGATTAGTCGATTATTTTTTACCAATTACTTATTTCTATTGTCGTCTTGGATTCAAGTCGCTGAGGAAATTATTGTGAGCGCCAGTTTTTTCAGCAGCCTCTCCATGATCCTCTGGTTGCTTCTTTTCCTTTGAGACCTGCTTATGAGCGTGTCATGGAATGTAAACAAATACTCTTTCGTCTGTGAGATGAACATCATCCATAGCATGAAACCCCGCATATAATTTATACATAGGAAACATGATAAATCTTTTCACTCACTTTCCATTTTCTGATACGGACCTTAAGTAATAAGGTCGTGTATTATTACGTTTCAATGAAGCTATATTGGTACTCAACCCTGGATAAGACACTTTTTTTCCAAATTATTATCAAAATGTTAAATTTTCTTCCATCGTTTAGATTACAATCAGGAGTAGGCAGAGTCGTGGGAGTTCCGTATGAGCACTCTCACTTGCATCTTCTTTGCATTCAAGGCAGAACTCATCGGTATAATTGAGGTATCTAAATTCATTGCCTCTTTTTCATTTTTTTAACAACTATTCAGTAAATCTCAGTATCACGCCGGTATGTCAAGTCAACCATGTGATGAAAAAGCTCTAAAATAACCCGAATCGTGAGAGAGAGGGAGATAGAGACATTAAATCAACCTGGGACTCAAATAGTGTTATTTGATCTCCTTTGATGGTCATAGGCTTAGAATGGGTAAAAACCGTTTAAAAAATAATTATTGGAATAAGTGAATACTGAAGAGATTAATAACGCAGGAGTGGCCTAACTGATTTGATCAGCTAAGGAGCTAATTTGCAGGAAAGTATTGATATAAAGAGAAAGGGTTGCGAGCATTTATTATTTATGGAACTACCCGGGAATCAGAAAAATTGCTCCAAAAATGTAGATCTTGACAACAAAAATAGGCGAATTTCTGAGCAGTTTTCGTGTGAGATGGACCGTTATTTTCTGTGAAATTTGCTTCAATTTTGCTCGACGATTTCTATTTTTTGTCTATATCTTTTTATTTTATTTGAAGTTCTCTAACGGTAAGTTAGGTTTACGTGGACTTTAAATTGCTTAAGCTATTCATCTACAACCTCAGGTATCTACTTCCATACTACTTCTTTATTCCAAATGTCAAATATGCATGTGGAGCTGTCATGACAAATGTCAAATATGTATGGGGAGAACAAATATAGAGAAGTACTTGCTCATGTAATAAATGATTCCGACTATTTCCCTCCCTCCCATTATACTCCACTCCCCAGGAATTGCTTTGCAGTGGAATTGGGTAACCGCGATGGGGAGAAGGAGTGAGGGCGTGGGATGGGGTTCTGACTCGAGGGTCTTTGCTTGTTGTGTCCCTCTGTTAGGGGGATGAAGGCCTAAGATTCAGCCGCAGTCAAGAATTCCCCACCCATCCTCTTGTACGGACCCCACATCCTCATGTAGAGTCTTTGCCCAGCAAAATTTCACCGAGAGTCTGCCACTCTTTCCCCTGGCCTGTTCCCTCAACCAACCCCCCTTGATCCTCGGATCCGGCCAGTTGAAGAGGGAGCTACAGTGAAAGGGGACTTCTAGTATCTCTCCCTCTCACTCTCTTTCTCTTTCCTTCACTCTCTTCCTCCCCAATCTATCAATTCCCCACGAACTTCTAACCCTCCTCCGCCTCCCCAATCCCGCTCTTCTAAACCCCTCTTCAGCTCCCCATCACTCGAAAAACTTCATCCTCTTGCACACGGGACCACATTCAAGAACGCGTACACTTTCCTCAAATCTCCTTCTGATTCTTACGTTTCCAACGCCTTTTCCAAAGTCCTTTGCACCCTCCCTCCCTTACACCTCCATCATCCATCCTCCGCTCATCTCCTCCTGATATTTTCCTGAAATCAATCCTCGAAATAAAACTTTTTCCTCTTTATTGTCCTACATAATTAGTCTACTGATGTCTTCGGGTAGGGAGGGCAATGACGGGACGAGCTTTTGGGATCTCTACCTAAGCGGTCTAGGATAAATTTTGCTCTAATATATTCGTTGAAGGTTATTCGGGCTTCCCACCGGGTCAAACTCTCCATCTCGGCCGACGTTTCGATGAACGAATCAATCAACGTCATCAGGGCATGCCCTACATACACCGGGAAAGACTTAGATCTTTCTTCTAGTATAATCCCCAATTCCGTTGAATCATTTAACTGGCCCAGCTCTTGGTCTTCGGCCGCAGCCGAGAATTCTCCACCCTCTCTCTTGTACTGACCCCTAATCCTCTTGTAGCTATCCTTTGCCCTGCAAAATTTCACCAAGTCAGCCCCTTTTCCTAAAATGGGCTTTCATTTCGCCCGACAATTTTTACATTTTTGCTTTTAATTTTTACTTTTAGAATGTACTATTTTTTATTTGAGTTTCTCTTACGGTCAAGTTATGTTTATATTTGTTTACAAGTGATTCGCATTCGAGAACGTTTAGATTGCCCTCGACTGTGGGATCCTGAATTGACAAATAGCACGGTATGAGTCTAGGTGAAGCGATTACTTAGCTCACGTGTGTGAAAAAGACGCACATATTTAACAAAAATCATGTATAAGTCGGAATTTTGTCATTATTGCTTCCGTAATGAAGGTCTAGCTCCTTTACTAACTATAAAAAGTTATTTTGAAGAAATCATCAATCTGAAGATTTTTTGCCCCATCTCTTCAATCAACTCAAATCAGCGAATTTTTTCATTTCACTTCTAAAAAATCATTGCTTTAACTCCCATCCCTATTTGCTTGATGGTTTCAATTCTTGATCCTCCGCGGTAAGTTTTTCCAATCATTAGAAAGACCAACTTTATATGATAGACATAGTCGTACTTTGCTTAATGTTTGACCATCAATAGTTTTAAGAGTCACAATTACCAATTTCGTGATATGCAATTTTGAATTTCATTAGACAAATTAAATGATCGGTTTTGAAAATTCCTCTCTATACTCAATTAATTGTATTATCTCATAAATTATAATTTTATACTGTTTCTTTGAAATCTGGAATAACATTGCAACCACCCTCGTCGTCCACTTATCTTCTACAGCGTCTTTAATTGCGTATTTCTTCCGTGACGGCATTGTAAATGCTTTCGATATATCGCTTGTTATGAGACAAATTTTGCTAGTGCTACAATGTGATTTTCAATCCATGAAATCATTCCAGGACATATATCACTGTAAAAAGTAATTGATTCCTCACTTTTATTATTCACGTCTTAGACCATCATTATTTTCCTCCTAATTTTCCGCATTTTAGGAAACATTGCAATTAAAAAGAATATCAGACCGAAACTTTACCTAAGTAACGCCGAAACTGATATGAGACCATTTCTTTTCTCTTCAAATATTTTATGAAATGTATTGTGGTAAAATTTATCCAGAGAAACTAGGTTGTTGCTTTTGCCCTTTCTGTAATATAAACGCGATGTCTTCATTATGGAAATTTTTTAATGCATTTCCAAATGTGCGGATCAAAATGCCTTCCAAAATATGCCAAATAAAACGCAATAGCTTTACCTTTGCTCAATGAAGCTAACTTGAATCATCACACTCTTTGTACAGCGACCTTCAGTGAGGACCCATTTTCAGGTTTTTTTCATCAGTTCATTTTCAGTTTAAATTGCTGAGATTCAGAAATTACAGAAGGTATAAAAAATTTTCAGAAATTACTTTGGACGGTCGATGTTACCCGATATAAATTTTTTGTCATTTCAAACAAATAAATTTTCCTCACATAATTGCATCCTTTCCAATATTATCAAAAGGATGTTTATAAATTTGATCAGCTTTTTTTTCGTAAGGAAGCATTTGAGGAATAGATCCTTAAAACTTCTGGATTTATCCCTGCATTTACTTCAACTCTGAAGTATTGATAAGTCCTGTTCCATTCCCAACTTATGTTTGAAGTTCTCATTTTTTCCGCCATACATCCTTTCATCTGTTTCCATCTCATCCAGTTCACTTCTCCACTCAAATGTCTTCCTGTTTTTTTTATTTTCAATCTCCTTCTTCATCCTTATCCTTACTTTCTCCCTTTTCATTTCCTCTCGCACTCATCCGGCTTCCACGAGGACTCTGGACTCTCCGGCGTGCCCATCGCGAGAGGACCTGGGATTTTCCGAGAACTCTTGATGGAGGCGCACTCCCATCTTCCCCTTCTTCTTCATATCACCACTCCGTTTGCACTTTAACGATTTCTGAAAAAAATATCATTCGAAAAAAATGTGTTTTGCTGAACAATTTCTCATCTCCTCAACTTTATCAAGTGGTTGTGAATTCTTATTTAGGGAGGGAAAGTGTGCTGCCTACTCACATGTAGCGGTCCTGGTTTTCATTGACACGCGAAATCGATTTTTTTAAGCTCCTAGTAATGAATATATCTTTTTAGAGTTTTATTTTGCTCATTATTTCCCTCAAATTCTGAAAGGTTAGCTGAAAACATTTTGTACATTTTCCTTTTAATATCTCAACCAATTTGGAATGTGAAATTTAACCCTGGCTTCACGAAACGAAAATAAGAATCAATGTTCGATGTACCAATTTAAGTACCAATTTTCCCTTGATTTAAAATTTCTTTCTTAAATTAGTCATAGTGTTCTCAAATTATTTATTATAATAATGGATAGTTTTACAGTTCCTTCTCAACTTTTTAACATTTCTATTTAGGTTTCTCAGTCACAAATATGTTGATACTAGCTGACATATGAAAGGCTTAAACTTTTTTTAGAAGTAGCAGAGGATACAAGAATTATTTGAACGTAAATGTTAATGTTGACAGAGATAGTCATAAACCACTCCTGTATTTGTAAAGTTAAATCGCTGATATTACTGAGTGTTTTAACCTAAATGGTGCACATTAGGTATAAAATCCATTCCATCACATACGCTAAAACTATTCTGTCTTACTAATACACTGTTAATTGTATTGCACTTTCAAAATTCTAACCGAAACTCCTTTAAAATCAATGATTTTGGTAAGAGTGATAATTTAGGGCTAACGTAATGTATTTAATCAGCTCTATGGTTATTCCAGCTTCCACAAACATCATGCACTTAAAAATAAATGAGAAAAATGTATAGAAGTGACTTGGCTTACAATTGTATGCTAAGGCTTAGGATTTCTTTGGAAATATACCGACGACCCTCAGTAAAACGTTGTGAAAAACTTGATAGAAAAATAAGAGCATTTAGCCAGCGAGAGGCGGCGGATGGACATGGAAAAAGAAGACACGAATTTGAGTAAGCTTTCAGATGTATGGTTCCCGTCTATCTCTCGGGTAAAGGAGCCTCAGCTCCTTCAGTTGGCCATGAGTAAAATTCTCTTTAAGGGTGCTTCACAAGAGCACCCTAGTGCCCTAGTACACCTTCAAATCGTTTCTCAAACCCTTAGAGCTCGCATACTGCTGAGATCCTCGTGGCAGGCATTCACACCACACTACTGTGTACCCCATCCCCGTTCATAGAAGAGATGGGTATTTCTCTCTTACCGTCTCTATCTTTCACGCTTCTCTCTCTTTCAAAATCAAACCGATGGGGATTAGCACGGGCGGCACGAAGAAAGTCAAACGTTTGCTCTCAACATTCACTTTCCCTCCAAGCCACCTCTTGCATCTTCCTTACCCTCCATCATTACCATTCCATTAGTGACCGAGAGAGAGTTTCAATCCCTTGCCTCAAAACTCCTAGAAGCTCCTTTCCGATTGCGCCATTCAAAGGTTTCAAGTCTTGCTCCTTTCCCATCACCTCTAAGCTTGAAGCCTCTAAACTTCTTCGATAGAGATCGTCTGCCATTCCCCCAACATTTCCGCATGCTTGTTCGAGGGGAGCACACTCTTCTCAAATTTACTCCATATCAGTCGCTGATTTTGCCTCTTGGGAAATAGCGTTGCAATTAGGTTCCCATTGACAAGACGAGAAGTAATTAGTTAGTTCAAACTTATACACCGACCAAGCAAGCTTTGTGGTTTGGGCTACGATTAACTCTGTCCATGCGACGATGTTTTTATTCTAAAGTCCACTAGTCGCTTCATAACTGAACTGCCAAAATTGGTTGGTGATGCTTTCCAGAGATTTTTGCGTAAAAATGTTGTTCAATTATGCATTTTTTACATCATCATACCTGGGGATGAGAATATTTTTATGGAAATTTCAGGTTATTATCATACTGGAAAAATTGTGGAGGTTCATCTTTTCTCTCTTGAAGTTTGGTTTTTAAATGGAAAAAGCCCAGCCATGATGTAAATTGATTGCTCTTTTCGTGGGAATACTCTTACAAGTACTACCGCATGATGTTCCAAATTTTTTTCCCATTCCACTACGTTTTTAACTAAAGAAAATATGTCTTTGAATAAGAAAATAAATACTTTTTATTCGTAGTATAAATACTATTATATCTTCATAGTAAGCAAATTTTAGAACAGGAATGTCCTAGGGGGCGCAAAAAACGCCCTAGTGGGATACTAGCCCGTGACCTCAGGATTAATAGACGAGGACTCTACCCCTAAATGGGTGACGAAGAAGAAAAGTAAACATTGCCTCTGATTTTTTCTCATTAAGCGGAGGGAACTTCACAGTTATATCATTACTTTCATTCGGTTCTGGGGGTATTTACGCGATTCTTGGAAAATATATCGAGATGCTCTAGTAAGTTTTACGACAACCTGGAAATACAACAGGTCCATTTGGAATCGAGTATTGGCCAATTTTATGGCCATACATTATGATTGAAACACATCATTAATTAACTGTTTTAGTTCTATGACAATGGACAGTATTCTGAATATTGCTAATATGTTGTTAACATCTCACTGAAGTCTAGACTCACGTTGTAGATGTGGAGAAACACAAATCAGACTAAATTAGCCGTATAATAATATGGCTTACGAATGTACTTGAGAGATAAATTTTTGTTTTTGAGTCCATGTAATAAAATATATTTACAAAAATGAAATTTTGCCATAGACAGATATGTTTATAGGAAGTAAGCTAATATTGATAAAATAGTATGATTTGGTTCCTTCCCGGCGAATTATATTAATATGTCTTCGCAGGTTTTTCGACATGTTAGATATTATTAAGGTAACGTTTCTACGGCAACACGCCTCTCGGCTATCGTTAAGGGGTGCCAGCAAATACCTAACCTGGTGGAAAACCCGCGATTACTTCAATGGCAAAATAGTATTTGGAATTTTGATCACGAATGTGGTTACTATAAAATTTTGTGTTGAACTCGAATAAGTACACCGCGTCACATACTTATGAATGCAATTATGGCAATTTCAGTATTAACTATTTAATGTTAACGAACATGATGATTTTATGAAGCGCATCCATACACTTCTGAGAAACTATCTGAACATGTAGGAACTGGTACTTCCCCTGAGTATAAACCTATCAAAGTTCCTTTGAGTTGTCCTCTGAACCAGGAGGTTCATTATGGCCAACATTTCGACGCTGTACTCGAGATTCATCCCCTGGACGGAGGTGAATCAGAACTAGATCGAGAAAACCATCCCTCAAACCATAAGGCTAACCTGGTCGATCTGTCGCTTAAAACTCGCTAATGACTTCTTATCTAGTGACCATTGGGGACCTATTGACATCTCTTATTCCAAAAATGCAACATTTGCAACTGAAAGAGAGTAAATTTGGAAAGAGCACGGCCCTAATTAACTAGCCAAGTTGCTCTATCTGAATCCGTTTCTCTACTACCTGATATCACCGAAAAATTAAGGCAAAGTTTCTCCAAAAATTACCGTTGAAAAATAATGCATTGGACTATCAGCATAGAGAGAAAGTAATTTTTTTATAATGCAGACTTCTATTGAAATCTGAGGAAAATTCCACAAAGAGTAAAGTACGGAAAATTGAAGGAGAAGGTAACGTGATTCCCTCATTACGATTCCGCATCGATTAGAATAGCGTGACTCCGTGTAACCGGCTCTTGCATGAAATGAATTTTCGTTCCTAGCGGACGAGTAAAGAGTATGGTTTGGGGAACCGGCCATTAAGTAAATGGGGAGAATTTTCTCGCAAAATATAAAACAAAAAGGAGAGAGGTTATGGAGGAGTTCTCAGCCGGGTGCCATGGCTCCAAAAGAAAGTAAAAAGAAGCAAAAAGGAAGTCGGAAAAGGAAGTGCATATTCCGCGGAGTGCAAGAGCGAGGAAGATTTTAAAGATACGCAAGGAACCGCACTTGAGCCTGATCCTCGGGAAAAATCCCATTCCAACCTTCCACCCCTCACTGCTCGCCCGAACCGGAGAGAAAGACACAACTCGTCCGCCCGCCTTTTGCCCCACCTCTATCTCCCACCACCAGAAGGCGCTCGCTGCCAGCTCCTCTTGCCAAAAGCCTCCCGCTCCCTCTCCAACTCCGCCAGCGGCTCGTTGGAGGAGGCGAGAAAATGACCCTCCTTTTCCACTGCACTTTTTACTCGATGTGATATCTTTCTCTTTCCCGGTCCGACGGCCACGATATGCCCTGGTGGGATTGCGCCAACGCCATCTCCCAGAGGAGGATGATGCCCGGTAGAAGGGGGTGAGAAATGGCCCGAGCAGTGCGAGTACCGCTACGCGATATCACGATGCCACGCTTGCGGATGTACAGCAACGCGATGTTACGATATGCAGTATTCATTAGATTTCGACTTTTTGTTCGGAAACCATGGGGTATGCGATATATTTATCAGAGAAATAATGCGATGTACGTAATATGCAATTTAATGCAGCGTGTTTGGTAATCTCTTAAGGTAAGAAAGAAAAAATAGAATAAAAGACCGGTAGAGGTAGGATAGAGCCTGAGGATAGAAGAATGTTCACGGCTGAAAAATATCTATTCGAGAGTCGTTATGCTTTAGCTTTGTCGGAAAATGGGTCGGAAAATCTTTAACCTAGTAAGTGGCCATATAGCGTGCCAATAGTTTTGAGCCAAACGTTTGTACCAAATACTTCGGTGCACGGGGTATGAACCAACAGTTCTCATTAGATTATATAGTGTTTACGATGTAAATATGATAAAGATGAATGCAATATACGAATTTAATGCGAAATAACATGAAGCGTTAATAGGTTTCAAAGAGTTTGCAAGTAAAAATTGGGTCTAATCGCAACGATATCAAATTGCTCGGTATTTTTACTGATTCGTCAAACTTTTTCCAGCGAATCCGGAATGTATTTTAGTAGATAACTTGAAACCAGAGAAGACGGAAAATTGAGGAAATCTGCTGCTTTATACCTTGGTGGGAATTATGCCTCTCACAATAATATGACTAATATTTTTTCGTAATATCTATTTAGCATTAATAAATCTGAATATAAGTTTGATGCAACTCTTTACAAAATTATTCTTATAGAACCACGTTTAATTTTTCCATAAGTCTTCATTAAGGTAATTTTCCGCTCTGCGGTATCGTGCGTGGAGTGATATCATGTGCAATTTGGATATCAGAGGAGATTTTATGCTACATGCAACGTCTTGATGCGATACAATAAAAAATCCCTCTGCGATGCTGAATTTCGAGTATCGCAATATCATCACATTGCAATAGGAGAGAAACAGCCACGGACACTCCAGGAAGGGCGGAGGTGGGGAAGTTCATGGCGATGGAAAGAAGAAAAGTACAAGACTCGGCAGTCGCAAGATTCGGGGACATTAAGGAGGTAAAACTTTTTCTACTTGCCCTCCCCACTCCCCGCACTTTCCTTCCCATGAAAGGGGTCATTGCACAGGCTCAAACACTCCGCCAGTCCAGTTTCAAAATCGAGACGGCGAGACAAGTTTTTCAATCTGTGAGTCTTTCCTTCCTCTCTCTTCCTCTCTCCCCTTCTCTATCTCTCTCTTTCTGTCTGTCTCTTGAGCACTCGGGCGTCCCTAGCGAGGAGTTCAGGGGGGATATATTTTTGGGGAAAGGGGAGAGAAGTGACGGGAGGAACACCCCCACTCCCCTTCGGTGCCTTAAAACAGCAGCTTTCGACCGCGAGCTTTGACTGCGCGAGTCCATCTACTCCGCCCACGTAGATTCGCAAGCGTGATGTTGATTGCAATAATAGAAAATAGACAATATGGTATTCCTCCACTACACTGGCTTTGAGCTAATTTTCATCAGTATTTCATCTAAATCTATGTTCTTCCCACACAAACTGCTGTGAGGAAGTGTATTTTGGGGCGCCAGCCATGAAAAAGAGAGTAGAACACACTAAGTAAATTGGAGTA
Source organism: Ceriagrion tenellum (assembly GCA_963169105.1). Lineage (NCBI taxonomy): Eukaryota > Metazoa > Arthropoda > Insecta > Odonata > Coenagrionidae > Ceriagrion > Ceriagrion tenellum. Next base: position 67,847,925 of record OY720632.1, read on the forward strand.
AGACAAAGTTGAAGTACATATTTAAGAAGTGTCACAGTATTTCGCTCTCTTTTAGTTATGGTCACCAATGATGTGGGAAAAGAATGAATATTCATTCGTGTTAGTTCAACAGTGAATATCCCTTGTTGTGTCGCTTCTATCAGTTCTAAATATGCACATATATATCCTCAACTAATATTAATCCTCAGAGTCACACTGAAATTCGTCTGATCTGAATTTTCAAGATATCTGACCATGACCTGTAGCATCTAAGTTTACGGTGGCTCCCAATCTAGACCTTCCAGAAAATTACATTGCTTTATAATTATATTAATCTCAGTTTTAGTGTGCTGCAGCGAGGAAATTGCTAAATAAACCGTTAGTAGGCGGCTACTACGCGGCGTTAGTCGACGCAATAGTTTTTCTGGAACAGCTGTCCGTGAAGCGCCACTGAGAACTTGATGAGTAATTATCACCATTTTCACAACTATATAGAATTTTCCCCTGCCTCGTTGGAATAGAAACGCATTTTAACTCCCGCGCAATCAGTATTATCATAACTGTCTCAGTCCTAAGACTGGTAAACTGGATCCATCCATCCTTTCCTTTTCATAGCAAATACCCGGAAACTAGATGATTCATCCATTATTGCATGTCCCTCTTTATTTGGTTAGAGTTATTATTTGGGAAAGCAACTGGTAGATGATATCTTTACCACCATTACGGGTAGGTGAACAGTTACGAAAGTGTGGGATTATAAGAGGGAATGTCGGAAATCTGAAAAGAAACCCAGCGTTGGGATTGGCATAATCATTTGGAAGGATAGCGTTATGGCTACATTTATTCGTCGGGGACAAAGCAACATTATAGGGAGTGATTTTAAAATAGCCCTCGCGAATAAATCGAATACTGCGGAAACATTTTCGTCACTATTGCGATTCGTCCCTAGACACGTTTTTACTTTCGTAAATTTACACGTCATGGGACTTTTCTCCTCAATTGTATTCATATATTCTAGTTATACTATCTGTTTCCATAACCAAGATGAAGCGTCAGGTTTTTTGAAGAATTGTTCTCCGGTCAGAGATGTGTATATATATGTGAGAAAACCAAAATTCACGTTATTTATATTCTCGACGGGGGTGGGAAGGCATTAGCTTCAGGTCCTGTACTTTATGCATTGATCCCTTCATTTCTTGCAATTTACCTTAGAGTTAAGAAAATTGCTTCATAATAATTTTAATTCTCTCCATATCACATATGTATCCAATGGCATCTCCTACATCTTTTAAGCTGCAAAAACAACTTTTTTCCCGGAATGTCTTCCCTAGTGGGAACCATGAAGACTTGTCGTAGAGCTTATCATCATCATCATTGGTCGTTCAATCCTAAGATTGGTTGACTGAAGCCCTATCTAATACTATTTCACTTACACCCTGGTAGTTCTTATTATGTGATCTCCTCTTTTTCCGGCTAGTCTATTTATCCCTTGGCCCTCCTATTGGGACTTATTTCACTCTTTTTTCTTGAATTATATTTATCACAAACCAATTGTGTCTCAAAGTTTGCTCCATCCATTTATTTCTTCATTTCTGTTAATTATTTCTCTATGTTCCTTTTCTCTATAACTTAACTTAATGTAACTTAATAGTCAGCTCTTACAGCGCATTTGTGAAGCTTTAACTCGAAAGCTTCAATTGCGCGTTTACTTTTAACCGCACAATATTTTTCAAAAGCTTTAATACACGTGCCACATATCTGGTGCCCTTACAGTGTGCCAGACGCTGCGCGGTGTAAAGGTGAACGCCCTATATGCGATGTGTCGACGACCGAGTAACGCAGACTATGAAGCGAGGACAGGCACTGTCTTCAAAATTAAATCTTCTGCAGGTGTCTCGGCAATCGGTGAAAAGGACCTTCTCGCCCTCTTGCCACCCTAAAGAGGCCTGTTCTGAGATGGGGTATGATCTCTTTCTATCCCTTTGCCTTATATCTCCTGCCATCTCCTATCTTTGGAAATCGTCTGGTTTTGAGTGTGAGGAGTAACCGTCGAGACAGGGATTGCTACTCGTTGGTTAAAAAAGATAAGTTATCTTATCTTTCAACAAAGAAGTTTAATTCGGAGCTCGTCAACTTATGGTTCTCTAATAGGTTGAACCAAAAAATGATATCTCAACTAATTTTATAGATATAAACATTGAAACAAAAACCTCGATTTCACCAAACTTGATGCGGAGGAAAATTCTCTCCCCTTTAAATAATTCGGAGCGCATACCATGTATCTCAGAACTGGCCATCGCTGGGCATAGGTGATCAGTAGGAAGTCCAATAAGAGAATTTATTTCTAAATGTGTTCATAAAGCTTAAAAATGGCCAATAAATACTGATATTATTAGTGAAGAAAGTCTTAGTTTTAATTGACCATCTGTAGTTAAAATTTGGACTTTGAAGATGCACAAAATTATTCATTGAAAGCACAGTTACTTGATTTAGACTCTTCTTTCACATTCAATGTATACTGATTAGTTAGATGTTGTATAAGAAAGCATCCGTTAACCTAGGGATCAGTGAAAATAAAACTATTAATGCTAGCTCGCATTTATATTGGTATTTATTCATTACAGAATGCTAAGCTATATGTATTAATTCCAAACTAAACTTCAACAATAACGTAGTAGTGCATTTAGTGTCTTTTATAAATCAGTGTGAGGGCTACGATAAAGTTGATACGGTGTCCAGGGGTCCATCGCAGTTTTTTATAATGCATTACACGGAATGTCTGCGAAGGTGCGAGTAAAATAAGACGTGAAAATATGACACGCTGTTCATGGACTATGGAAAATAAGACACGCTGTTCATATTCATGGACTACCATTACATTGCCTTTCTTGCGCTATCAGCCGATTTTAAAACATAGCTCGATTCTGTTTATCCAGATTAGTTTCACATTCTCAACGCAGTTTCTTCTCAAGCAATGGTTCCTTGTATTTTTGCTTGTATTGCTACTTTATCTGGAAATAAATCTGCCAACGGATTACTGCAATTACATTTTACTTGGAGAATTCTCGTTTTAGACGGCAATTGAGAGTTTCAGCCATTAAGTTTCATTGATGTTCAACCTCTTCGCTTTCCATAGCTAAGCGTGAGTCCTCTTTCCTCTTTCTTCGTCTATCGCACAGAACTCAACATTCTCAACTCTTTTGTCATCTTTTTCGACCATCTTACCTTCTTTTCTTCCATAACGCTCCGTAGACAGATTTCTGGGCCCAAAAAAAATAAATTGTTCCCCTCATCTTTTCCTATCATTCTTTATCCTATGGGAAATGTGCGATTCACCTCCAAATTATTCCTCTGCCTCACCATATCATTTTTTTTAAATCCGGGTTTCAATATATATGCTCCAGATTCACACTCGTGAAAGATCTTTCATAAAATCGGATTACCTCCCTTCGCTCTGCCCTAACTCTCCCTCGCGTCCCTCTACCTTTCTGTAAAAGTGACTCTTGCAAATACCAAGGAGGACAGATTCTTCGCTCCTCGCAGACTTCGAGTCAATTACCCGTTGCGACGGATGATCCAATTTCTGCAGAAATGCTTACTTGCCGTTTTGAATGAAATCTAAGGGGATTGCTGAATGGGTTGTCACAGTGCCTCCGTAAAAATATTCATCAAATTCGATTCGAGAGTTCTCCCTCAATTATTTTTCCGTTCCATCTTCAGTATATGCTCGCCTTGAATTTCTAATATGACAGAAGGTTCATATGGAGATGTTATGAATTATCCGCTGCCCTGCGACTGCAGTTGCTTTCTTTAAGCTTGACGTAAAATACACTGACTTTTTTATATGGTAAATTTAGAATCATATTTGGCACAATGGGATACTTCAAATCATTCAACGACCGGGGAGTGGCGAATTTAATAAGATCTTAAGATTAAGCCGTCTGGGAGTTACAGATAGCGAATGCTTAACGGAAGTTGAGAGGAACACGAGCAATCGGCTGGGAGGCGTTTCAAGATATCTTCAAAGAAAGTTATCGAAGTGAACAGATTTTATTAAACTAATCGGCAAGAGATTCCCTTGAGATCAATTATCTCACGAAGATGAAGTTTATGTGAGAGTCGGATAGATACGCAAAGGATTGAGAGCCAATTTCAATTCTCGATCGATATTAAAAACGATAAAAATTTCGGTTTCTATTGATAATGAGAAATCTCACGGGAGAAAGGATGTGGAGAAAGTATTATGGGAGAATATATAGATTAATGGAAAAGATAAGCGGAATGAATATTGAGGAAATCTCAGAAGTATTTTTTTTCGTGAAGGGATGAAAGGAAGGGTTTTCTCCGGATTAAAACGGGATGATTTAGAAGATTCTACCGGAGGCTAGGGGGAAAGGGTGCTCTTGGGTAAGAGGCGCTGAGGATAAGAAGATGGGCTAAGAGACAAAAGGATGTCGAGACAGAGATAGATGGATGGGCGGGCAAGGATGCGGAAGAGCTGACAAGCTTCATGCAGACGGCAATCTCCAAGAACCAAGGTTATCCAATTAAGACTGACGTTGCGTCTTCCTTTGTTGAGGCGATGATTCCCCCTCCCCACAGCTCACCCTTCTGTTCGTCTTTCGTCTCACCCTCACCACTCCGTCTGATATTCCTACGCCGTCTTCTCTTACTCTTGCCTTCCCTCCTCAGCGTCAGATGTATAGTATCTCTCCCCGATTCAGACTTCGTGCAGTTAATCCCCTTGCGCTTCACCCTCCACTTATACCCCCTTATCTCTACTCCCATATCCTCTCACCCTTTCCATCCCATCCTTCTGATCCGTGTCTCCTAGATACTCCAAGTCCTAGACTGCCTGCCCATCAATTTGCCAAGTACACCGTCTGGATTGTTTCGGGAGGATTGCAACACGAGAGATGTTCAGGCGGATAAACGTCCCTCTACCATGTGATTACCACTGTCATTCATTTTGCGGGGAAGGTGTTATTTCTGTCAAGGGATTTGAAGTGCCTTCCTATTTATAAAACCAGGTCTTCTTACTAGCGTAGGGTAGGATAAAAAAATGGATAAACTAATGACATGGGTTTTGCTCACAAGGTTGACATGAAATATTGTATTGAATAATGAATAGTATATTTTCCAACCCAATTCGTTTGGCTTTTCCTGTAGGGGATCGGGTAGGTGTGATACTTGAGTACTGGCTTTACAATCCATGGTTTAAGGGTCGACGGTGAAGGAGAGATTTTTAGTGGAATCAGTATCTCTTCTTGGGTGCTATGTGGAAGTATTTTCAAGAATATTACAACCCCATCTGTCGGGTGGGACGTAAAAACGTTGTCCCCTTGGTGACTTTAGGTAAGATTAAGCTAGTGCTGATGTCTGATTTTTCTCCATCCTTACTCCATTCCCTAGAAACCCTTCCGCCACCAACCTGGCCATATTTCCTGGAGGACACTGATAGTAGTTCTAAGTCACCAATAGACCCTTTCTGAATTTTTTATATTGTATATTATATTGTCACATACGTTATTTACTAAATGTTGCACTACCCATAATTCATATTGATTTCCTTTAAATTGAAAATTAGACTTCACCCAATTTATATTGTAATATTGATTTGTTGTAGTGTAGTGAAGGCTTATTTTTTCAAATAAACGGTTACTAAAATTTATATCAATGCGTCATATATTTTTATTAATGTAAGACACATTTGTGCCGTATCTGGAAAACGTAACATCTCGAGGACTGCCCTTTTTGCCATGTTCCTTTGAATTAGGAAATAGTTTTCGCTTCCTTGAATACACGAACTCTAGTACTTACGGAAATGAAATTTACAAATAAACATTAAGTCTAATTCTAAATTTGTTCATAGTGTATCGGGAAAATTTTCAAATCACCTCTAACTCTTTAGGCTCTTTGGCATAAATTTTAAAGAATATTCTCATAGTGAGCGCCAACCCTATGAAAATAATTTTAAGTGTAGAATTTGAACATACCCTCAAATTTACGTATATAATTCCAATAGGTAGAAAGTTATGAGTTGGCGAGTGTGCAAGTTATTCAGGCCCAATTCTGCATTGTACCAAACATATTAATTGCCAAGTTAACGAAAGAATACCATAATTTTGGTAAATGAGTTCCCTAATAGAATAAGACAGAAAAATATTGACATTCCTTGAATTTCATTTAATGAATTGGGTTTAGAAATTGATGAAAGGCGATTTAAATAGGATTATTTGAACTCTACAATGCTGGATAACATTGACTCTATTATCACAGGTAGTCATCGAGGATAAAATTATTATACTTTTACTTACCATTAAAATATCTATTTTCATTTATCCGCACTACGGCATTACCTTTATAATTTAGGTCTTCTTGGTGAAATCGAAAGACTACGAATTGAATATGTTGAAATAAGGGATTGAGATCAGCTGGTGAGCCTTTCCCTGCGACAAAGCCTTTGAAATATTTTAGGATCGTGTTTCGAAACTGAGATTTAGAAAAATCTCGCTAGTCCACCAGAAAGAAGTAAATTTTCAAAGGTCTCTTTCACTTTATGGAAAATCTATATTTGTCGATACCTCTCGTGATTCACCTAGGAAATCCTCCTTCTTAAGATATTCTCTTGCAGTTCGTTTTCCCAAGATAAATTTGGTTGAATCACAAAGTGTTTTCTTTTATCTTCCTCCATTCAGTCATTCCTTTACCATTACGTGGAAAATGAAAGTAGGCGCAAAAGTGTAGCATTAATTTCAAAGATATGGAAAACCTTTAAATATCTTGGTTTGGTGATCTTTTAGAATCCAAAAGGTTATCTTTTAAATATGACTTTCGTGTATCATCATCACTAGAATTTACATTAATAATTAAAATCGCTGGAAAAATGGAAACTATGACCATAAACTGTCCACGTATAATTGATTCCAAAATACTAAGTTCTTTTGAAAGTGAAAATGTAAACTATGAATAAGCGATCAAGTATTACGAGTTTTTTTCTGAGCACAAACCCGAGTGAATAAGATCATGGGGTTGCATAACTTGGATATGTGCGATTTTCCACAAACAGAATAATTCCCGACCTGCTTTTTGATATATTTAGGTCTTCAATTTTGATGCTACACATCTTAATCCACTTGAAGATGATGTGTTACATCAACATCCATGTTAATTATTAAAATTTATCTGCTTGTAGAGAATTACACCTATCCAATTTATTTATAAGTGAAATATTATTCACTTTATCGCATGGAACTCCGAATGTTTTATGTGAGGATAAATGTAATGTGTAAAAATAATTACGTCAAATCATAAATTTTTCTGGATTAATTTTAATGACCAAGAGGTATAAATGTTTTATGCTCTCGTATTTTAGTTTACTGCGCTTGTTTCTATTACTGTCATATTTTATGTCACGTGGTGTTTTTGAAATGGAAAATCTGAAAATATAAAAAAAAGCATTTCAATCTCAATTATGAGTGATATTGTACGTAATAAAAATGCTCTTCTTCCAGGTATAGAAGAAGAATGTTTATGCACTTGTCTTTGAAACAGATCTACAATTTATTTCAGTCATGAATAACTTTTTTCTCACTCTCTTTTCTTTTTTTGAAAAATTTTCATTCACATTTCATTTTGGAGATATACATCTATATTTTCCAACGGCTTAAGCAAATTTTAAATGCAGATTTGTGGTTGTTCACAGATGTTTAGAAAGTACAGACAAAAGGCCAAAATAGATGGTAATATTCCAAAATCCCTTAAATGTTCCATTGAAATACATTTATACCTATAATGGTAGCATTTTAAACCCTTAGTATTTTAATGGTAAGGTTGAAAATACTGTTACTTGAGCGTATGACATTCTTTCAAATCTCATTTGGGTTATAATAGGTGATATTATTATACAGGAGAAGAGAGTGTTCAGGAAAAATATTTTTGCTGAACATTTTTGAGGCTTGGATCCAACAAAGACATTTCCTTGTCTATGGAGTCATATAGAATCGAATTGCTGTTAGTTGGTGGTGGAACATCACATCCTGCTCTGAAAATACTATTAGTCTTCCAGTAAAAACTAATCGTTTGAGACAAATGTACCATGACTGATTAATGGGCATTCCGGATTTAGCCAAATATACGGGGCAACAGGAGAATTATGGTCGGTGCTGTTGTCCTTCGCGGAGGAATTTCCGTTAAACCGCGCCTGAAATTCCGCAAGATACACCGGTTGATGAGCTTGATTCCTACTAAAGCCTTATGGAAACATGCGTTGAAGTAATCTCATTACGAATAATAGAGTTCATTTACGAGGATTTGACGGAAATAAAACTAACATGTTTCCGGATGCACTGAAAAATTAAAACTCCCACCAATAGATCAGAGAAAGGGTTATTTTAGCACAAAAAAGCGCTAAATATGTTAATGATCTCATGCAGGATATACTTCCCTTCGGCACTACTATCTATTTACCCGCTGATGGAGTAATAGATACTGAACAAGCTATTTCTTACGCCACGGAGTTTTTAAATTTTTGGGAATTCTCTGGACCGCCATCACACAGATTGACATTGGAAAAAAGCTCTCCTGTACTTCTATCACCTAACATCAAACCCGCCAAAACTGTGCAACGGAAGGAGAGTCATATTAAAGAATATGCTGCCCAACGTAAGAGAACCCACAGTCTTCACCGAAATGCCAAAGGAGAAGACGCATGTAACCCTCGTATTCTATTGATACTAAGAGGCAAAAATATGCCTGGAGTCCAAAAATCCGCAGTCCGAATATCGAGTCCAAAGGGCTGCAGTTTCCTATCCATTTACATTCGCAATGAGTTTCAACAAGATACAGGTGCAATTATTTTCTGTGGGTGGCATTACTTTAGTAACTTCATGTTTTTTAGCTAGGCCAATTAAATGCATCTTGCTAATGAGTCGGAATCTTAAATTAATAATTGTCTGTCCCCCGAACGAAAAAACGGAAAACGTAGCGTACTATTTATTTTGCAGGGAAAGCTTTGAAATAAATAAAATTTTTGTGGGTCTTCATATATAAACTTAATTTTTGATAAATATTAATGTTTTGGCTGAATTTATTCGTTCTCTTGGTGCCCATGGGAATAGTTTAAACTATCAAGACATTTTTCATGAGCGTTAGTCGCGCGCACAATAGAATAGAACAATAAAATACAGGCCATATTTAAAAATATGAAATGATTACGGGTGAATCGGGTTATTACATAAAGTTGTGACACTCAGAAGGGGGTTGTATCGAAGGCGCGTTTTGAACACCCTAAACTTACTTCGGCTGCTTGGATACCAATTTCAAAGACATAAAAACCTATTTACCCACAGGTTTATTCCTAAGACACTCGCTTAAAATACCCTTGTCTACAAATTTGATAAATGTTGAATAAATTAATACCATGAATATTTGTCAAAAGTAAGATAAGTTACCCTTAATAATGCACATTAGCAAGTAATCAGTATCAGTATTAGGATATATCTAGCTAATAATAGACAAGCAATCATACATACATACATACCAACCACACCGTTCCCTTCCAGGGTAGGCAGCGTCCCTAAGGTTCACTCCTAAATACATATTTGTACACCTAACTCTGCTTCAATTATTTCCTCCATACTGACCTGTCCTTTAAAACTCCTTTTTCTTCATTTACCCCCATACACTGCTTCATACACGCCCTCCTGTTTTTAACACTCCAAATATTTCTCCCCCTAAGAATGTCCTCAACCACGTTCAACCATAACTTTCTCGGCCTACCTCTATCTCTCGCACCATTCATTTCACTCTCATATATCTTTTTTGTTATTCGACTCTCATCCATTCTCTCAACATGGCCAAACCAACGAAGAACACTACTCCATGACGAACGAAGAACACTATGTCCATCACTGGGGCATCTAACCCACATTCATTTTTAATCCACTCATTCCTCACCCTATCCATCCTACTTTTGCCGCAAACACTCCTGAGTTGACTCATATGCACGGCGTTTTTTATCACCCACGGCGTATCTTACCTAAGTACACAAAATCATCCACCTGTTTAATTACTTCACCATTTGCCCTCATCATACAGTTATTCTCGCCATTCTCCTTATCAAAAACTACTACTTTAGTCTTGCACGCATTTACCCTCAATTCCATTCTCTCCGTTGATTCACAAAACTTATATAGGAGCTTTTGTAATCCCTGTTGGCTCTCTGAAATCAAAACAGCACCATCCGCATAGAGTAGAACTCGTACGTCTACACTTTCAATGCAAACACCATCGTATTTACTACATGCGTTTCTAACACATATATCCATAAATACATTAAACAGCCATGGTGACACCTGTTTCGAGTCACCTCGTTAGGGTTAAAAGCTTACCCCCCGGTCTAGATGCTCCTCGCTTTTCGCCTGGGAATAGGTAGGCAGTGGGAAAAGGGGAAACGGGAATTGGAATAGTTAGCGAAAACGCAGCCACTTGAAGGCCGACACCATGAGGCGGATTGCCGTCAAGAGGACGACAACGGGTCCCTGCCTCCCCCTAGTTCTCGTAGCTGTGGGGATACCCCAACAACGTTAGACGAGTCACCGCCAGTCTCGCTTGCGCGAAAACTTACCACACATCTGTTGAGAACCGGTGAACCCCATTACCCAAATTCTTGGGATAGGGTGTCCGCCGGCTTCCTTTACAGGTGGACATTGTGTAGTAGATGGTCAAATCGGACCAATCATGGTCAAAATGTGAGACCTTTCACCTCAGAAGCCCCCGCCAAACGATTCATGGTGACATTACGCATCCTTGCATTACGCCCTGTTTTATTACAAACCAATCACTCAGAACCCCGCTAACTCTCACACTTGATTATCATACATCGTAATCATAATATTCAATGACTGCTCATTCACTCTATAGTTCAAAACCTTGCACAACTTCTTTCTATTCACGCGTTATATGCCTTCTCTAAATCAACAAACGCACAATACACTTTTTTCGGATACTCATAAATTTTTCTATTACTTGCTGAAGAGTAAAAAGCTGCTCACTACACCCTCTCCAAGGCAAAAACCCACACTGCAAACCCCACATTCTGTCAGAAGTAATACTCCTCTCTCTTTCGATTAAAACTTTGCTGAACACTTTTCCCGGAATGCTGAATAAACTAATGGACCGATAATTATTATATTCGGTCTTTCCTCCCATCCCTTTGTACAATGGAACGAGTATTGCATTCTTCCACTCCACTGGAACAACAGAAGCCTGTAAGAATAAATTATATAGTTCACGCAGCCGAAAAATGAGTAAATTACACTCACATTTCAACATTTCACAGTACATCCCATCTACGCCTGCAGTCTTCCCATTTTTCAATATTCTCACAGCCGTTGTGACCTCCTTCTCACTGATATCCTTTTCCATCCTCACATTCTCGCATACTACTTCCGAAGGCTCATCGTCAGTGCTTACAAAATTATTGTATAATTTTTCAAAATACTCCCCCCAGTAGTTCCTGATATTGCTTTCATCCCACACGATGTCTCCACTTTTGTTCTTTACCGCATTCATTCCACGGCCTTCACCAATCTTAGCCCTTTTTACCCTGTTCTAAAAGAGCTTTTTATTGCCTTCAAATTCGCTTTGTATCTTGCTAGGTTCATCTGCACGCATTTTTCCCTTGCTCTCTTTCACAATAATTTTGCATTCATTCTTTTTCTTTCTGTAAATCTCAAATGCCTTAGTACGCTCTTCCTCAGATTTAGCAGCAATCATATTCTTGTACGCCTCTTTCTTTTCCTTGACTGTAATTTCCACTTCATCATTCCACCAAGCATCACCCTTTATTCTTCCTACCACTCCTTTTCCACATAGGCTTTCAGCACATTCTACAGTCACTCCTTTTAAATATTCCCACGCATCATTCATTTCCTCGTTTCTGATATACTCGTCCCATTCTCTCTGCTTCAAGGATAGAGCATCCTCAAGCATGCAACCATACTGCATTCTTACCTCACTTTCTAGCAACCAGCACTTGTACTTTCCAATATTTATAACTTTTTCATATCATAAATGTTATCCCTTTGATAAAATGTTATATTGGAATAGAATTGTCTCAACGACATACACGCATCAGACCATTTCCCTTATGCCGATGCGGTGAGCACCGTCTCCTGGCTAATGGTCCCGGGATGCATTCATTTTGTCTAATGTATACGTACTGGGCACCGCTCTCCTGACGAATAATTCTGATTCCTGTCTGCTCAGCTTCTCTCCGCAATCTCCCCTCGGATATCAGAGGTAGACGAGATCCCTACACTTAATCTGCCCCTCCGCTGTCATTAATCGACTCAGAAATAAATACTGGTAACTGCCTTTTTATTGACTGCGTTGGATCTCTTGAATAGAATTTTAATCTCTAAATCTCGATCTCTGAATATTACTCTCTGAATATTACTCTCTGGATATTACTCTCTGAATCTCAACATCTGAATGCCAATATCTGAATATATCTGAATCCCATTCCCCTCTCCAGTAGCCAGTATTTATATCTAAAACTTTTTACTACATTTTTAGCTTTGTTTTTGTTTTGGTCGCACGATATTTTTTCCTTCAACACGGTATTTTGTTTACCATATTGTTGGTTTATTTTATTTTGATTCTCAATTATTACTCGCCCACGTTCAATAACATTTCAAAAACACTATCGCGTGAATGAATCTCCCTCGTTCGTCGACCCCTATGACTTTGGCGGCTCATGCTCGACTAGCTCATGTTGTTAAAAAAATTGATACCACCCTAAAATGTGTGGAGTATCTACGCTAAAAAGCACATACCTAATAATGTTAAGTGATTTTCATTTAAATAAGAGAAATTCCTTCGGTATTATGAATGATTTTTATATTTGGAGAGCATAGCCCTTTTTGCAAAACAAATTCATTGGCTTAATTCTGAGCATATTCAGATCTATAAAATTACCAGATTATTTAATTGCTAATAATACAGAATGAAAGTAACGCTTACTAAGACAGAGTAGGAGAATAAACGAGAACCAGCATCTGGTCATAAGTACAAGAGAGTTTTTACTGCTTACTGATATAAATTTTTGTCAAGTGAGAGAAAATAACCGTGTGTCCTAAAAGTCCATATACATAGGTATATACTGAGTTAGCAATACCTATTTGTGGAGGAACTGTGCATAATGGTAAATCTGTTATAACATAGACTACACTGAAAGGGAAACTTAAGCACGTTTATCTGATCTGGCCTCAAGTTCTATTCAAAGCGGCAAAAGGAACTGGGCCGAATAATATACGACAACGCTAAACATAAATAATTTAGCTAACTGTAATACGGTGACATGGAGCTGAAATTTTGAAAGGGACACAGAGGACTTGTCTAACTATTTATGTCTCCTCTGATCCCAGCTGCCGCAGAGAAATCCAAATTGAGAGCGACGCTATGTGAGCTGATTAGCCCAACGCATCGCCGGTCAATGATTGTGAATTCATTAGATGGAAAAGAAATTTCTCCCACTCCCCATGCCATACTGCTCTCTCCATCCGGTGTTTGCGCTTCAACAAAACAATCCTTCCGTCCATTAAAATGATAGCATTTCAGCACAGCGTTTACATTTTTAATGTCGCAGGGAAACCGTCCCGCGAAACACTCGCATATCTCTATCCTCCGTTCCCCTATGCTGTATGGGCTTTATCAGTTATTCATCAGTGTCTACGCATTTGTTTCGGGTAAATAGTAAGCAGACTGGAAAGCATCCCGCTTTCCCTTCCACGAAAACATGGCCATCTGTGTGTGCGTGTGTGTCCCCTCCTCACCCCTCTCAAAAACTAACCTCAATCCACCTCCAACCATATCCATCCTTTTACATCTCCGTTTGCTGAAAGCATTATCCACTCCCCTCGCCGTCCCCTTCTCGAACCATGAGTCCTCCGCTCCAACCCTCTACTCCCTCCGCACCCCGGCAAAATTTCTATCATCCCCTCCCCATCCCTCGTTCCTCCTCCCCTCAGAAGCACCAGCGAACCACTTGGTCCCCCTCCGTCCTTCCATCCCCCCCTGGTTTTCATCCCCATGGCGAGAGTCCTCCTTTTCAACTCCCATTCCGGCCTTAACATCCGTCTCTCAACAGCCCAAAACCGTCCCAAAAAGTTCGCCGCCCATCTCCACCCGTCCCCGACCATCCTCCTCTCTTCCACCAAAAAGCCTTCGAGCGGCGGCGGCGGAGGCGGCAGCAGGGAAGTCTCTCCTCCTCATATTCCCTCCCATCTCCCAGAGTGTGGTGTCCTCTCTCTACTCTGGAAAGACCGCACCACACACACCCCCCGCTCCCACTTCTCTCTATCTCTGTTCATACACTGTTTCTATCTCTCTCTCTCTCCCTCCCCTCCCAACTCTCCCAGGTCCACCCCTGAAAAATCTCCGCCCACGCAGTCTTCTCTCCTCTCTCCAGGGCCACGAGACCACCTGCGATCGCAAGGGACAAAGCGCACGACAACACACACATACCCTCTCTCGCACTAAAGGGAGTACACATACACACGCACCCTCTCGCAGAGACACGAGGGGGTCGAGCACGCGCGGTCACGACATTGCCCGACCACCCTCAGGGTCCTGCCAGATGATGGCGGAGTTCTCTTTCTCTCGGTTCCTCCCTCCATCTCCCACATGTCTCCGAGTCTTCCTCTACCACGACCACTGTCTCTGCAACCACTTCCACCGCACTGCCGAGTCCAACCACTTCCTTCTCTTTCACATCTCTGTCTCCTTCTCTCTCTTCCATCTCATCTCTCCCGTCTTTTCTCATCGGACCTTTCCCCTTCAAAACCTTCAGGCCATAAGCGTACTCCCTGTGTACACCACTATTCCATCTCTCCAAATATAGTGGTTTTCTGCGATATACTAGTGTAATTACAACACAAGTAATTCGTTGAAGGAAAAACTTTTTTGAATATCAGGAATCGAGTTATGATAACTGTCGCTGCTACCCGAAGGCGGGTTTATACATTAAAGTTTCTTGGATAGTATCAAACTGATTTCATACCCGCAGTGGGTAGAATCAAGAGATTTCCGCCGTAATCGGATTTCCATTTTGGAAAGGATTCCGATTTCTGCTGCGTCTATATTCATTAACGTAGAACTACGTCTGCCAATGCTAGGGGGCGTCATCAAGAATGATGTATTGAGTTCATATTTCCGAGGTAATTCGTACTTTATCCCTCTTCCGAAGACAGCTACCGAACAAAAAAAACATATTGTGACTTGCAAGCGGTACTTCGATGTTTAAGCGTGAAAGTAACGGAATTAGGAGTCCATCAAAAAATCAATCATCTTGATTAGATCGACCTTGGTTAGAAGTTCTACGATAATAGAGAGCTTACAAGATGGGTATTTTGTTTCCACGACGATATAATAACATTCAGCGAAATCCTGGCCACGTGGCTTCTCGCGTGGTCAAAAAACCTTGGCTGCATATTGAATTGTCAGTGGAGCTCTTATTTTTGTTAGCGTAAATATTTATTTAATTTTACTTTGAGGTGCTAGTATTTTCAGATACTACATAAAAGCAAGGCCTGTATCTAGCCAGGTCTTAATTAATTGCAAAAATTGCGTTCTGACACTAAATATGGTTTTTAGATGTGTGTTTGTATTTGTTTATTTTATCGGAATTTATGAATATCCATTATGCCCGTGAAAATCGAAGAGTGCGATGCATAAACGTGTACTTTTACATTATAAATTTCATAATTTAAATAATTCTAATTCCCTTTAGCCTTCTCTTTCGCGGGAATGCCATAGGTAACAAGTAGGAAGAAAGATGCCCTTCAGGTATTGACACTCAAGACTAGAGAAGTTAATTTTATGCTTAAAAAGACTATGAAAAAGTTAATGAGACCTAAATATATCGATAAATATCGTATAGATGGTTCAATCGACAATTCACGAAACACCACAAGTACTTCATGATAAATATTTACAGACTAACAAAGTCATAAAACTATGGAGTACCACCAAGTTAGTGAAGATAAACTTTAATTTGCCTACAGATTACATTGCAAGCCATCGTATGGGTGTGATCTGGAGAGCCGACTACTGAACGTTCGGCGCGAGAGCCGGACGCCGCCGCGGCGGGAGACCAGCGTTACGCATTCACTCAAAATTTTTTTTCTTTCTTAAATGAAATATTACCCCTACCAAATTTTTTAAATTGTAGAGGAGAGTTGTATCTGCAACATATTAAAAAATGAGGAAAATCGAAGGCATAACTACATCGTCAAAAATCAATTTGAACATTTGAATTTGTTATAAACTTTATTTAATTGTTTAAGTTTTATGTAATAATCCATTAATTATCTTTCTCAATTTAATACCTTTAAAATAAGTCATTGCATGCATTTTTATCTTCCTTATTGCCGGAGATATGCCGTCACATGCGACGACGCTTTTGTAAAATTCTTGTTTTACAACATTGCAATATCTCGTAAACCGTTGAATGGATTACAAAATGGCTTTGGGGTTTTCATTTTGTAATCAAATGAAGACGATTTGCCAAATTTGGTCGAAATCGGTTACCCCAAGGGCAATCACCTGGTCGAATTTGGATGGAATGACCCACCCATATAACTCTTTACCATTTCACCTCCCAAAGCCTCTGCTTTCGAACTTTTACACGTGTGGTGGCATGACATCCCCTGTCATACGCCAATGCGGCGGCTCGCAGGGTAGTATATATACGTAGACTGTCAAAGTCCTCGTAAGTATAGGAAACATGTTGAGGGAGGATTCGTATAATTTTCATAATGGTGATTTCTCTTTTTTATGTCAATATATACCTAATAGTAAAATTATTTGTCCAAATCGTCGCTTAAAGTAACATTCCAACCATTATGTTTAATTGTTGCCAACCAAATGTTTGGAAACTTGTCCCCTAACAACTAGTCAAATTTTAGATTCGGAATCTAATATTCACCAAATGCTACGCTGCATACGCCGCCACCACCGGATTGATAACGGTGACCCCTCACCACCAACATAAATACCATCAGCACCCACCTCCATAATAATTGTTACAGAAATCGTGTTTAATAGAATGTTTTAGTTCACATTGGTTGCATATAAATAAGGGCTTAATTGCAAAATCCCACTGCTCACGATCTTTTAGAACGTACCTTTGGCATGGAATGAGAATTCAATGCTGAACTTAAATAGAAACTGCAGGCTATAACTGTGAACTAAATTTACAGAAAAAAATTATCGCACGATATTATCAAAATACTCATTCCATGCCTACAATTTCTACTAAAATATCCTTTGAAAGAGGAATAACCTCCTTAAATAAGAAAACATTGTTTATTCTTGAAAAAAATTCTTTGCATCTCCTAGGGTCGTAGAATGTAAATTCTCTTATCACGTAGAAGCGTTCTATATAAATTGCACGAGGATGATGCGGTTGCGGTGTTGGTCCTGCTTACTCCATGGTAAATGCTTATTTATTTGGGGACTCTTTGCTGAATGCTAAGTTTAATATATTTTGCCATGTTCACGACATCAATTCAATCAATCAATCTGCTCGCTTTTATTTTCACGGACCCTTTTTCCCTTCGCAACACTGCGGGGTGCGCGCATTAGGCTCATCCCTGTTCACCCATCCCTCCATCCTTCCCCGGGAAAAAACCATCGTACAGCTGTCTCCAAAGGGCTCGCAAATCCCACCCACCCTAACCCATGGAGGACCCTGGACCGGATGATGGCGCGGAGGGATGTGGAAGTGAGGGTTGATCCACGGGAATGGGGTTCATCCTGTATTGACAGAACCTTGAATTAGCCGCCCTGATCTTTTTTCCCCTCCCCCCTCCGGTTCTCTTTCAGGCCGTTTCCCTACATGTAAAACTCCGACATCCCACCCCTATCTAAACCACCCCTGCCTTTGCATCTTGCATCCGGGGTGGTCCATGGACGGATGGAGATGAGACGCCATCCGATTTTGTGAGAGTAGGGCGGGATGGGTACAGGGGGCGGGACTCCATAGAGTGCGGGAGATGGAATAAGAGGGGAAGGGCGAATACCATGGGAGTTCCACTAGTAAGAGGCTTGGTTGCACTTTGCTTCCGACCCTTATCTCCCCTTCTTCCCTCGCCACGTACATTGAAAAAAAATCTCTTCGAAAAAATGATGAAGCGGAAAAAAATACCCAACCCTCAGCACAGAAATGCTAACCTGGGTGAAAAATATGACATTGATCCGATCTAGTGAGATAGATGCGAGTCTTTTTTTTCGGATTAACGCGGTTGGTTTTAGAGCTGGTACATGCGCAAAGAGCTTAGTTTGGAGTTCGAACTATAGTGGGAGACTATTTTTGGTGTTCCGTTTCTTATTGGATGTGTGGTAGGAGACCTTTAAGCACTTTTGGTGGTTAGCTGGGACTTAAACCAAGATATCGTTTGTTACTTCTTATTGCGAGCGGGTCAATTTCGGTGCCCGGTGTCTCTTCTTTCTCCTACTCACTCCGACCCTAGTGCCCATCTCCCTGATCTTTTGAGTTCCAGCGAAACAAGTTAAAATTACACTAATTTGATGTATGAATGGTAGTCTTTAGCAAGAGAGGAATTCAAAAAGGGGGGTCACGTCGTTTGTGCACTTTAGACATGGGAAGGTTTTTGGTTATAAGAGGAAATTCATACAAAGGAGACTAATTTTCACACAGTATTTATCTTAGATGGACATGGAGTCGATATTAATCTGCTCCACACGTGAAGCGCTCTAAATGGTTGTCGCTCTTGGCTGTCAAACCAGGCTCATAGACCAATCGGACACTCAAGCTGTCCTTGCGGAGCAGGATAGGAAGTAAGCAGAAATGTTTCCTAAAACTTGATGAGTAAAATATTGGCCCTTTACTATGGCAGCCACTGAATTAACCGCAACAACATCTTAATCCACGAACGGAATCATTTTGTATTTTCTCTAACCTTCTCTTCTTCTTCTGGACAAGTGAATAAGCAGGTAATATTTCTTCATATCACAATATTGGCGTGGATGGACTGGGAGTAGAATGTATTGTATAACTGTCGACCCTTGGAAGCATATCTTTGAGATAAATCGATTCCTAACAAATCTAAATTCTTATGACTCCTAACTCACCTATTTTAAGCGGTGTTAATAATCTTGACGGTAGTCAACCTCCCTAAAATACTTAAACTCCATAAAAGTAGGGAAAATGTCGAACTTTAAGGTGCTCCTTGCCAGGTAACTCCCCAAGTTAAATCCCAAAGCCCCATTTTATCACTATTCAATCTTCCTCTCCCTCAGTTTTCCTCTTTGAGGATTTACAATCCTTCGCCACGACGTTTGAAACTTTCCTTCGTCCAAACCTTGAGAGTCTTTCATCTCTTATTTTCTCCTACCCTACGTCGAAATATCCCTTCCCCTTAAATTTACCCGTTGCATTCCACTCTTCGACTCCTCCCTCCGTGCTGACCACTTTAGCAAAAGAATAACCCCTTCCATTCTCCTATGCACTTCATCCCTTGCCTCTCCATACCGTCCTAGTAGTAGGTATACATTACAGATCCATGAATATGATTTTTCCTATGTTACATTACGTGTGGATAGGTTGAATAAATACCAGACTTTTTGGTGCCTTTCATTCCTTTCACCGCCGTATTTGTTTTGATATTCTCCTTTCATCTCCTCACCCAGAGCTTATCCTTCATAGTTTGGAAGCCAACATATCTGCATCTCCAGAATATATTCAAGGTCTTAGGCAGCGCTTTGTGCAGCTGCAGCATTTTAAATTTAAATAAATTAGTAATTCCACAAGATTGTATATTTAATTGACCTGAATTGCGAGTTGACCTTCGTTTCGCGCCTCGTGTAGACAGTGGTTGGTTTTAATATGATGATAGTGTCGCAACCGCGATCGCACAAATTTACTATCTTGTGGGATTCGAATGTAATCTTTTTTTAATCTTCAAAATAATGCTTTCCCTCTTTTCCCTGTAGCCTCGGTCATATCTTGTTCCTCAATTTCTAACCAAGCCGTCCAACTTAATTTCATCTCCGGGGACATTTTTTGAGAGGGTTTTGATTCTTTTTCTTCGGTGAACATCTTGCTCACAATTCAACTGACGATAATGATGGTGGTCTCTCAAGCTACAATGCCATCGACGGATATCGATAGTGTGTCTTACAATTTTCAGCGATTAACGCCTTTGCTTTGTTTGTCAGTGTAACACAGATGTATTTTTAACCCTCTCATATCAATTATAAGGCCGACTAGAGGAATAACCTGCGGTGCTTCTGTTTAACTAGTATGTTGTCGAATTTGCACTGACATGTGTTACCTAAAGTATTTTTTCAGCCATCGGATATAATCAAAAGTATAGCATTTGCATCATAGTATAATATTACGAGACATAAAGGTAAGAAAAAGAGGGAGTACATAGTATACCGTAAAGAGTTACTGAAAAATTTAGGTAATATGGGATAATGATCCTTATATGAACTTTTTCGAAGCATCTATGAGGAGATGTATGGCCAGAGGATTTTATGAAACCAGTCTAAATACCTATCCTAAAGAAGAATAAAGCTCTAAATTTAGTGTATAGCGCGACTACTTTCAGGTTTGCAGATTAGAGCACCTTTCTACTAGTTTGATGGCTAGCTTGGGTTGAGGAAAGGTAGGGCAACCCGGAATGCAATTGCGGTGATATGAACACTTACAGATCAAAGAAATGTAGAGTATATTGAGGAATTTTTCTTGATTTGTACATTTACAAAAGGAATTTTGTGTAAGTTGATTATAAAATATTAATTTAGCCAATATTTAACATCAATTTAGCCAATATTTAACATTAATTTAGCCAATGAAAAATATTAATTTAGCCAATGGAAAACATTAATTTTGCCAATATTACCTACATAAATAAACATTGGAGAAATTTAGCAATATAGGAACAAATTAGCGAGCTGGATATTTATACGAAAGTTAAATATGGCCGAGGGGGCTCTGGTAAGTGTGGCTGACCGTGAATTAGGGCGTGCGGCTTTGGTCACGGTGTAAGGCAAGACTGCCCGACGTCGCCTATCCTTTTTGATATTTATGCCGAGGAAAGGGTAGCTAATGGAAAATAAAATAATGAAATTCCCTAAGATAAAGAAAGCGAGCCTGGTTATTGGACGAAGAGGGCGAAAACTGGAGAAAGTACAGTAATTAATTTGCTTGCGTATTGCGCTGCAAGAAAATGGGCACAGTAGAAAAGACGTTAGGAGAAGAACAGCGTTGGAAGAAGAAGTTTTATATTATATAAGTGAGCTGATGGCAAAGATCTCGGGAAAGGATGTAAATAAGAGTCTGGTGTACAGCTTTATATGGAGTGTAGGCTTGCACTCGGCAGGAACATGGACTCTGAGAACGGCAAAAACACACTATAGGCTTTCGAACTGTGGGAGTGGAGGAGGATGAAAAGTACGGTAGACGGAAAGACAGACTAATGAGGAAGTTCTGAATAAAAATAGCGGGAGAAAAAGAAAAGATTTAAAGGACAGAATGGATGAGTGTAGGACGCTGAGATAAAGATAGAAATACTACTTCTACTTCTACATTTACTTATTACCCTCCAAGCATCACATGGGTGTCTGGCAGGGGGTGGATGTAGAGGTAGAAGACGGACATAAGAGAAAATGTGAAGGATTTTCATTGAAATAAAGTTTAAAAACTACATATAATCGATAGATTACTCTCATGAATGGGTAGTTCTTCACATGATGATGAATCTTAGTGGAGTATTCCAACCAAGATGACGCCTGGGTTTAGTCAACGAACCTGTTATCATTCGGCAGCTTGTTTATTACCCGCCTGCGTCGATTTTTCCCTGTCGATAAAAGTATGTTCGGGAGATTTTCATTGATTTTCTCTATTTTCTTTGTCTAAAAATAGCTCCTATTTTCCTGCATGTGTGTGAAATATATTTTCCATCCATTTTTTTAAAGACCGTTATTTACTTTAACAACCAATTTTAAAAACTATCCAAGCAGTCAAATTGGCGTTTTCGAGGCAGGAAGGTGAACAAATTATTCGCTCCCAGTATTCTAAGGGAAAAGGAAAATTTAGCGATGACCAACGCCCCTAATACACTAATCTCTTGGAGGCTGCGGTGGCATAATATTACCTTCCTGTGCTCCAGTAGTCTAAATAACATGCCGGGAGAATATGCCAGAGATATGGCATTTGGACGTAGTAGTATTAGCGAGACAACCATCCGTATATTTTAATTCTCAAAGGTGTTTTTTTGTGGATAGGCCATAACTCCCATAATTCTACATCTAAATTTATTATTGAAACATCGTTATAAAGATAATATTCCCCGCTATTGACAAAAAATAAAAAAGTTCATAATTAATGAATTTGTTTAAAACATTGATATCATATACTTTATTTCACTCCTAGAGGTTCGGCAACTAACGCATCTGTATTGGTGTGCGTGTTGTGTTAAAGAAAGGGTAGTAGTTCCTCCATAATCAGTATATATTATTTCTCTAAGGTGTTTTTTTGTCACAATGCCGTAGCTGCTATAATTATTCATCAAAATTAATGATTCAAACATCGTTTTAAAGCTTTTGTTCCCCGATATTGATGAAAAATAGACAAATTGTTTAAAATTTAAGTTTTTGTTCAAAAAATAATACAACGTCATCTGCTGACAATATAATCAACTAAAATGTTGGCTACGTGCTTACGGGTGGCTACGTGGTTAACAGACTTTAGGAGGCACTATTTATTAACACATCGTTAAGTTAGTGTGTTTACATTCTACATGCAATCAGTGTGACCATTTTCTGTTTACGTTTACGTTATTAATCTCTAACACAAACATAAATAGCATATAATTGTCCATGGGAAGAAACGGGTAAAAGAACAGGAAGGAAGAAGCTGCATACTGTGCGAAATATTCGACAGGTAGAAGAACAGGAAGAAAGAAGGAAGAAACAGGGAGAAGCCACATACTGTGTGCAATATTCGACAGGCAGAGGAACAAGACGAAATAAGGAAGAAACAGGAAGATGCCACATACTGTGCGAAATGTTCGAACAGGTCAACTAGTAATTAAATATTCCTCATGACTTTGAAGGTAAACGCCCAAACGTTCTATTGCTAGGCATTCTATGAATTGAAATTAATTTACAAATTCCTCGATAATTCTGCTGTATTTTATCACTATTCGATTTTAAAATCATATACATTATAGCAGTAGTGACGGTAATTTCCCTTGTTACATTTCTGACAACATTTCTGTTGCTATATTTCAGTTTTTAATGCATTATAATGTTGAAATTTAGATTTATTTTGAATGCGCTGACTTATAACAACCAATTAAATATACATGATTGTATATTTTACCAAAGACAATTGATATGCTGTACAAACTTTGTGTTTCGTGACTTTTTAGCCTGCTTTATTTCTACATTTAAAAACGGGTTGAAGTGTTTGATAAGATTTCTTTATCTATCCCTTTATTACTATTTATTTTAACCACTATTTATTCCAAATTGTATTTCAACTGTTTTATTGAGTAAACAATATGTTGCCCTTTATTAGGGCAATGATCGGCATTGCATAAACTTCCTAATTATTTCTATAATGAGGACTAATAATATCTAATGGAGAATATTTGAAAATAAAAATTTAATCAGCCAATTAGACATCTGTGAGGTCATATATGTCGGGGGAGTAATTCCATACCATAAAACTGGAATATTCTACGTTTTGCACAAATGACCAACTAATATTCATTATCTTCTTTTTTACCTTAAGACACAATAGTTTTTCAATTTATTTCATAAAATTGAGCCAGGATGATTTCATGAGGTCAAAGTAGTTCCTAACTTCAAATTAACCATTAAGAATATTTAAATTATAGTTGGCGGGAAAATTTAAAGACAAACATATCCTGAATCCACGGCCAAAGTGTATATTGCAGCGCAAATAAAAATTTCCGAGGTATATTTACCCATTGAAAAGTCATCACTTCCAATATTTCACTTAATGTAAAAATGATAACTTGTTAGCTGGTTAGTATTCATCAGCAAACTTGAAAATGGAGGTCCTTGAATATTTCCTAAAACGATATAAATAAACAATCGCCTATATTTTCTAGATAAATTTACAACCGTCTATCTTTTCGAAGAACAGGTGCAGATACTTAAAAAATAATTTTTAAAAATCATACAAGTTTTTATATGAGCGCATTTTCATGAATTAAATTACTAATAGGCATGATTCTACTTCGGAATAAGAGCTGCCTCCTTCCCCTCTCTTGCGGGAGGACTTGAGTGGTTTCCCGTTTCGGAGAACTATGGGGTCACTGCCAGGCACATGGCCACCCTCAACGATGCCCGACTGAATTTTAAAGCTCGTGACCCGCAGAATGCCGGAGAAGCTTCTGTGTAGTGAAATTCCGGGAAAACCAGGGTGATGTCCCTGGATAAAATACCATACCTTGCAGTGGCCACTGCGTGATGGAAGACGATCGGCACCGCACTACATTTTGTGCTCTGGTCTACATCACCCATGCAATACTTATTTTCTAACTTTAGTGCCCCAAATATTTTTGTCCTGAAAAAGACACCTCTTTATACATTGTAGCCAGTATATGTAGTTTTCCAATATTTTGTGAGATCAGACAGAAAAGGTATGCAAACATTTACAGTACCTTGATTTATTTTCAATTTTTAAATAGTACCGAGGAAAAATATATTTCGACCAATGTAAACATTTTAGAGAAAAACTTCAAGGAATACATCAAGGAATAAACCGGTGTTTGCATAATAGCAGGTACTTATAGCCGTTCAGTCACTGCCCCACGCATATACGTTATTGTAAGTAGAAGATTGATGTTTTTAAATTACACTTTAAATGGCAAAAATCATATCATATTGCTTGTATGTAACATTTGAGAGAAAGAAATAGAATCTGAAACGAGAGAGAATACTTTATCGCAGCTTGAATAAAAATATGCTTAGCGAAATAAATGGCAATAAAAGCAAAATTTAAGGCTATAATAATCTCCTTCCATGATACTTCCATGATAAGGAAATGAAATCCTTCTCCTTAGATATTAGTAATCCCAAATTATTTTCCACTTGCTTTCATACCCAGAAATTTCTTACATCTTCAGATTAAACGTGGGAAAATACAATACCATATCACACCAGTCACAATCAAGTACTGAAAATGCCATGGCAATCACCAGGTGTTTTCTGAATGAATAAATTGCACGTGACAACGAATAATATTTGGATAGAAATATAAGCGTAACAAATAAAACGCCATAGTGGACTCGTGGATTCAAACATAGTGCCGATGTTTTAAAATATAATTGTTAAATAATATTATAAAAGAGTGGCCAGATCTTTGTTAAACCA
The DNA here is from genome assembly GCA_963169105.1 of Ceriagrion tenellum. Taxonomy (NCBI): domain Eukaryota; kingdom Metazoa; phylum Arthropoda; class Insecta; order Odonata; family Coenagrionidae; genus Ceriagrion; species Ceriagrion tenellum. The sequence goes on from OY720632.1 coordinate 67,873,344, forward strand.
AATGACGTAACTAACTAAGGTTTTAGAGATTTTTAGATTTTTGGGTTAAAATAAGTTTAATTCTTTGAAACTGTAACACAGAACTGATTTATGTAAGCCTCTTCTTAGTATTGTATTGCAGTTATCTTACCTTTTGGCTTGCTCTTTCTTCCACCAAAATGGAGTCTCAATCAAGAGAAATGGCAATATTTTTGCTGATGTTTTTATACACCCATTTCAGCGGTAGTAATTAGATATGAACCTAACTGATGATATTCTAATAACTGGAATAATCCTTAGGTAACCTAGATGCCTCAAATAATAGTTCACGAGTTCATTTGCCTTTAAACTCCCTAGGCTGATGAAATAATCTAGGACAAAGGCATCGAAATGGGTTTTGAATAGGGAAGAAAGCCTCTCATGCATCTGGGATACCTGTTTTCGATGGATCAATATTAAATCTCCAGTCTTCATTGCAATACTGAACGCTAAAGTGCCTTCTAATGGATTTTCAAGTGCCAACGGCAGCTATTTCACAAACGACCTAGTCGTTGAAATGGCCTGCCGATTTCCCTTATCGTAACCATGTGGCCCGCAGCATATGGAATGAGGTACTTCAAAGAGGATTGCGAAAATATGTTCCTGATTTTGATGGGCAATTTAAATTATGTGAAGCCAAAAATAGGTCATTCATACTCAATTTTACTTGGCTCTGGTTATAAAAATAATTCTGTATTTCCATGTCACTTGTGAAGTTTTTATCCACGCAATATTTTTAGTATGATTATTTTGATATTTCACCTCCATTTTGAAATTCATGTGCAATCCTCACCTATTTTTTAAACAATTGTTGCATAACCTATCAAAATGCATAACGCCGCGAATGGAACAAACGCTGCACTATTCTCCTCGCAGTAGAATGACAGTCACTGCCTTCCTTGCCGTCAGAAATCCAACAACCTTAACATCCTTTTACACCCACTTTTTCAATTATAGCGATAAAACTGCTTATCCGTTCACAAATAGAACTCTGATAATCCTATCCAGTTTCTATTATAAGGAATTCTCACAGGACAATGAAAGAATACTAATTCTTCAGTTTCGCTTACAGTACGTTTAATCCTTAATATTGAACACAAATAGACAAGCAGTGGTTTTCCCGTATCTAACACTCCATATACTGGAAAAATCTAACAAAAATCACTTTGTCTTCTCTTAAACCGGTAATTTCCCATTACAAAACATGATGAATGAATATAATCAACCATTTGAGGGAGATAACTGAGCTAAATAATGACTTTTTTCTAACTCTAACTAACACGGGTGGCTAACACGTGCCATTTAAATTAATAATACAGCCTTATTATATATTTGAAGTGATTGGTAAATGCTTTTATATTTTATTGCCGCCTTAAACTCAGGAAAGCGAAAATTTATCACAGGAAGATCCTCAGTGAGCAAAAATCATCATTGATAGACATTCAGTTATCACTAAAAAGGAGATCCATTCCACCCCTTTTAGCGCCGCCTTTCTACCTACTGTTCATGTTTCGAAGGGAATCGATTCAATCATAAATCTACCCAATCCTAATGTTTATGATTTTATCTCGGTTTGTACATCACTAATAGATGAGCTTTCTGTGTTTAATCCACGTTACTATGCCTTGTGTATATTAATTATTTACATTAAATATAATGTAACAAATAAATACACAGCAGCGTATCAGTTCCATCTATCTCTTAGCTCTTTCAATCCTCAACATCCCCTATTTAATTTCCCTATTTTTATGTGAGTTACACTATGAACGCATTTGAGACTGATTTATAATGAATAATCCTGCAATTGGCGAATCAGAAATGAAATTTGAAAAGGAAAATGAAGCTAAAACGCTATCGCATCCATTTCATTTATATCAGCCGTCAAAACGGCGCGCGCCAGGGCGGGTAGATTTTGAAATGGGTGTGGTGCAATTTGCGAGATGACTCTTTCACTATCGGGGGTGCTCTATGGGGCACCATGGCAATTGCATTATTCTTCCGCTCCCGGCGAACAGGGCGGTTACTGCACGAGGACTCAACAGCAAGCTCTAATGTGAGACGGAGTAAGGGAAACGGAGGGCGGTGGTGGCTCGTGCCCCCGTCAGCCCCTTTGGCGCACACCCATACAACCTCTTTCTCCTGGGCCAGGGCCTGATGATGCGACTCCCGAGGATACTCCCCGGCGCGCACCGACGCCGCTCCTGCCGTCGCGTGAGAATCAACTCCCGTATCCTACAGACTCAATTCCTCTATGCCGACTCATCCCATCCTCCTCTCCCTTCGGGAGCTTCCAGGCAGCTAGCTCTGGGACGCCGCCGAGAAATGTTTTGTGTGCACAATGGGACACGTATTCTCCCCGAGGGTGGGAATGCGTTCAATTTAATCTCCCCGGACGGAGTTGAGGAGGATCTTGAATCTGCCGGTGTTGGTGCGGGGAAGGGAACGCGGTGGAATTGATGGAGATACGGAGAAATATTAAAAAAGAAAGAAACAGAGATCGGAGGTTAAATCACATGAAAAAACTTAGTTTGTTTCTGATACATATATTTGCATACATATTATTTGTTTAAATGCTACCAGTTTCGATACAGATACGATCGTTGACTATATAATTGTGGATGAAGGAAAGGCATTTCGTTTTACTCGTCATTGTGATGATCCAACATTATACGCCTCAAACTACAGCGATATACAAAAACTTAAGGTCCGGATACAAATCCCAGGAGGGTGGGGAAGAGGTAGCCGTGTCTGCAGAAGGACGTTTTGAGTACTTTGTCATTGATGATAAAGAAGATGAGTTAAAAAGGCAAACATATACAGACTTAACAAGTTCAAAATATATATTACTCGTAAAAGGCACTTGGACAGCTTCGCCATACAATTCTGACTGAATCTACATCTACTTCAACCCAAAAAAGGAGAGAACGAATGAGGGAGACTTCAGCTCAGAATAGATTAGTCAGCAATGTGTGAGATTGGCAGGTCATGATTTTCAATCCTGATTTTGGTCTATTGAGGTCTAAGGGTAGACATTGCCATTTACCTTGGTGAAAGAAGCGTCTATTGCTGCCAAGAAAACGATGGAGTTATATCGTCCTCACGGCCAATGAGACAGAGCAAGGGAGGGAAAAAGGCAATAGAAACCGCAAGAATAGATATCAGGTTTTGAATAATACTTTAGAGGCTATATTAAATTCACAATGTTGCTTCAAATATGAGAAACTTTATTTTGAATGACAATTACTGTGTATGTATAATTCTCAAAAATATTTTATGCGCTACACGTATTTCAACATAAAGGCACTGTTAGCAGATGGAAATTTGTTCACCCACGTTCCGCTATATAAATAGTCATTTATGAAGACAACCCATCATTTTCAATTTTTTGAATCAATTGAGAACGATTTTTTTCTTGAAAAACACTTCAATAACCCGGACAGTGCACTGTGCTTAAAAACAATGTCCACCCAGTGTGTCAAGAAATCTCGACCACTTGACCTTCACTACTCCCACCAACCTTTTCATTTTACCCCTCTTCCTACACTCATCTAACTATTCCACACAACCAACAACCCGATACTTGAAAAAAGCGACATCGAACCGGACCGGAAAACCAATCACGAACTAGCAACGTTTGAAGACTTCCTTGCAAGTTGGATACTATAACAACCACGAGGTCCGAACATGACTTTCTCTTAAATCCTTCCAAAATTTCGTAAGTAATCAGAAAGCTTGGGTACTCTGGATGTATATTTTCCCTGCAAACCAAATGTCCTTGATTCGATTCCGAGTCCGGGTTGTTTTTTTTCTTGAAGCAATTTCTAAGCATTTTGCCCATCAGTGAGCATATATAAACTCCTGCAAAATGCTATGCAATCCTAAAGGGTGTTAGGCTTGGGTTGAGTTTTCATCAACGTTCTCAGTTTTATATTCAACCAATTTAATTTAAAATACGAGTATCGATGAATTAGAAAATATCTACGAATAATTGTTGGAGAACGAATTTTCACGAACTTGAATTTCTCTCCGCTGCATATATTAGAGGAACTAAGGGTATCTTTGCAATTTGCAGCTGTTTAAATCACAGGGTTATTAGAGACACGTGAAGCATACGAAATATTTTACTACTACTTTTCGAAGGATTTGATCGTTGATCATTTTTCAGCAGATTTACTTATTAGCTTTCTTACTATTTAAATACTTAATTATGAAGTGTCAATTGTAACAGTTACAGGGTTCCTTTCTCAAAGGAAAATTCATATTTTAAGCTTGTTTCGTCATACACTTCCCTACTTTTATGATCATTATCTAATTGATAGTAGTATAAATGTCAGGTATGAATAAATCCTGACATATATGAAAGAACCTGCACATGTTTATTACGGGTTACACCTTACAAATCTTCTGTTAATATTGTATGCGTGAGATTGTCAGTATAAGCTATGTAAAATATAAATAATTCAGGGCAAGTAGATTATCTAATTATAAAAACATGGACGGATAAATTCTTCGCCAAATTTCTTGTCTCAGGCTTGTGAAGGACGGAGGAGAGGCAGCAGTGGAGGAGTTGAAAAAAATGACGCATGCGATGAAAGAGAGGCGATGAGAAAGAATGAGGTAGGGAAAACAAGTTATTTCGCGGAAAAGGAGCGATGCACACACTATAAAGGGAAGGAACTGACTATCCTATACTCATCCTTGCAGGAATCCTCTTCTGAGGTCTCATTGTGGAACGAGTAGAAATGGGACGGGAGACAGTGTTGGCAGGTGGTAACAGTAGTATCAGGATTTTGGATGTTCAGTAGCCTAAAAATGTGGGTCCCAGAATTGCTTAGAAGCTGATTAGGTCGTCGGAGATGAATACTTTGCCCGGTTTTAAGGGGTACCATTAAAATTACCTTGGTGAAATTAAAGAGGATGGTATTCCTGCAATGAATCGCAAGGTGGGAATAAGATGGAGCCCTGGTAATCAAGGAAGCGGCACATAGAGGCGAGACCCGAGACGTGGGGATGGGAAAGAATGAGAATGGAGGAAGGGGCGGAGTCACCCGAATATAAAGACGAATCCAGGAAGAGGGAGGAAAGGGACGGAGAGATGCCGCGGTTAATAACGTCCCTGATTAAACAAGTTGACAAATCAGTTGGCAAACACAAAGCTGTTTCCAATTTGTGAGTTATGGGGATAGCTTGAAATTGAGAGAGGGCCTGTTTTCAATGTATTACTCTCGGGCGGCGCATTAAGGGACGAGGTGAAAGAGGAAAGGGCGCCTGAGATAATATTGAGCGTGGAGTGGCCGGGGGATGTTTTCCTCTCAAAGGGAAGAGCTCTGTTGGGGCTAGTTTTCGCGTGAGTGGTGATTTTTAATTCTAAAGAAGGGTTGCTTGCTTTTTTACAGATTTATAAACAGCAGAACGATCTTATTACAGTCTCCGGGCCTATCTTAAGGAAAGCTTTGATAATAAAATACGCCAGTGTTAAAAATTATAATATCTTCTTTTAACGTACAACATTTGATCTTTAATGCTGAGTATAGTTCGCCATTCTTGGTGATTAGTTTTGGCAGATGAAAAGGGCACAAAATCAGCGAGACACCATTGATTTGATGAATTTTTTAAGGCTCAATAGACATTAAATTAATTCTTTAAACGGATTGTAAGCCATGACACAAATCCCCGCTGAATATGAACGGCATTGTCGCATTTTTTCTTGGTGAAAATATCCGTCTTATAAGTTTTATTAGTCACTAATTCTCAAATTTGCCGTATTTTGTTATTATTTTTCCAAAATAGGGAAAGAGAGGTCTTCTTTATCAGTACTTTTTTACTGTACCGGAATTCTATTGCTATAATATTGAAAACGTAATTATCACACCGATATGTAAGAGTACTTAAATCCTGGTTAACCATAAAACTCATCAATAAGAGAGCAGGGAAAGGTAGGGGGAAAAAGTCTACAGTTTAACAGAAGGTTGTTGTTGCTATTTGATCTTTTAGTTGGTATATATCTTCTTTGTTATAATCGGGTGATCAGTAAATGCTGCTTTTTTCCGTTTAGTGAGGGTAAACTAGATACTCTATTTACCATTACATATGAATGTGTATGCGGTGCTGTTTGAATTTAAGAATAAGATGAGAGTATCGGGAACTGGTAAAGGAAAAGTGTTTACTCATCATTCTATATGCAAAAACCACTAAATTTTTACTGAATGACGCAGTAGTCTTCATACAAGATCGGTTAAATTGTTTCAGTAACCTAAACTATAGCGATATTTAGAAGTTAAGGGATTTGAGGAAGATTGGAATGCGATACGCATTGATTGAGTTTATTAGGAGTACGGCCAGAGGCACTGTCTACTATGAAAGTTTTGTGGGGTAAAACATCCTAGTTGGATTCCCAGAAGATCATGAATACATTTGGTATGTAAGAGTTGAATTATTCTTACGGAAAAGTAGTAGGCCATAGATTTTTCTTCCAGTAAATCCAGGATATTTGAAATAATATAACAAGCACAACAGTATCAAATTCCACCTACGTAGCAGTAATAATGTTGGTTATTGTTAAATACATACACACATGTATATCCATCATACCATTCTCTTTCAGGCTTGGTAAAGTCAAAGAATTTAATTATTGCAGTTAGCCAAAGAAAACTAGCTCCCTTTTAATACTTTCCTCCTATTTTTGTTAAATTTTTGACAAAAATTTAAAATGTAATAAATGTGACCAACTTTCTAGCCAAACTAAAGTTGTCAATAGCTGAAAATTTGTTGTATCTGATTTTTCTGGCATTGCATTATGCAGAAGAAAAAGGTTGCCTCTAAATAAATCAGGAAATTATATTTCGAAAGTTAAAACATCAACAGGGTCTAAAGCACGAAGGAATTTTCAGCTTGTTGACCTAGATTCTTTAGCTACTAAAAATAACCAAAAACATGTACCCATGCGTTAATTTTGACGAGCCGGCATTCCAATATAAATATATTAAATTTTGTATTGAATTGAATACATTCTTTGCAGCGATGAAGATCATGCTGGCTGGCTTAAATTCTAAAGAGTGATTTGCTAGAATCCTTGCCTACCTCGTCTACGGATTTATGCAAGGGCCGCAATGTTTGGGGAATAAAATATCTGGACACACAATAAATATAATAATGCACGTATAAGTTTCAGGAGTCGTCTGGGTGTTCCTGCAGGCCTCAGGATAAAGTTTGTCTTCCATTTTAAAATGCATACCCTGAATTAGTGGAAAGCATGACGCTCGGATAAATACGTGCACCCACATGTGTAATAATATATACGAAAGGCCAAAAACCAACGCGAAAATGAGTCAGTCCAGTTTCATTCAGACTCCAGTCGGCCTCGACGCCATCTTTGAATGAAAACTATTTCCCCTCAAAGGTTTTCCACAGTGCTTTCTAAAACGCTGCACTCTGGGGGTTAGAATGGCAAAATCGTGAGCCGCGGGGCCCAGTGTAATTCCATTATTGTTCTCGGCGTTGGTGGTGGCAGCGCATGTATGTATGTACACGCAAACCTCGGGTCACGGCCGGAAACTCACCGTCAAGATCCTCCGAGCGATACGTAGATGACGCGTGCACTATGCCAAAAGCGGCGGCCGTGGTGCCACTCATAACGGGGTCACAGAAATTTCGTGAGCCGTGACGGGATGACCTGCACAAATACACCACAGCACGCGTGGAAATTTGTACGGTCTCGACCAAAATGGTTTAAAATCTCTTTTTCCTCCACTTTTTCACTTTTTTGGTGGTGAACTTAAACACCAACCAATCGTTGTTCCTACCTGAGGTTTCTAAATGGTCGCAATGCCATTATGTGAAACGGAGCAGTGAGCTCAATTTTTTGCCAAGCATGGCCCGGTGACTCATACAGGTGGAGCCCTGTAATAAAACTATCGAATCAATATCTAACACTATCTAAGGCCATTATAACGTCTCTGGACTTCTATTCAAGTGTCCTAACCAATAATGTGAACTTAAAGGGACACATTTTTCGCCTATCCTTAACGTTCCAAATACCTATGACATTCTGGCAGCCTTGTAGGAGAAAATACTGCACATGAGGCATTTTTATTTGTATTATACAATAGATAACATTTAGAATTTCCATATGAAATTCTTTAATTGGTAATCCATTGCTATTTGCAATATTTACTTTGAATTCTTCCATATTTAAGAAAGAATTTCAGCATATTAAATTATAGTAATAATTGCCATTTGGTCAAATTCTTTCATATTAAAATATTTATGACAGTTCTCACGCTTATATTTTACCATGCTCAACTTCAGCTTCATACAGTTTGGCATTTATCCTTATTCTGAATGCTGAATGTAAATGTATGGAAGGAAGTTATTGTTATTGGTCAGATACATTTATACAGATACATACTGAATAACACATTGGTGAATCAAATAACATGTGAGTACAGTAATGAAAAGTGGACACTCACCTACAGTTAATTTCATTCGATTTATGCTCTAAATAGTCAGAAGGTAAAACCTCTTGTCGCATTCAAGAAAATAAATGTGGAGCGGACGCATTGCTTTCTAGTCTCGTCCCGTCATTCCCGTTCCCAGAAGTTCCCACGGAGTTGACTGGCATATTCCCATTAAATGATACGAAAAAGGACAGACTGGTAACTATTCATCAACTTCAACCGTGAGCACAAGCTTCCGTTTCCCGAGTTGTCCCTCTGTCCACCTGCCTTCGTCCCCATACTCCATGAAGGATCTTGGTTGGACGCCGTCTTCCGGCCTACTTAAATAATGCATGGCGAGAAGAAAAATCGCCGAGAAGGACAAAGAGAGCAAGACAACCATATGCTTGCTCTCTCTCTCCATAATTTTGCGAATGTGTCATCCGGACATTCGCAAGGCTTTACGATCTATAAAATCCATATGAATTAAGGCATTTTAAGGATTTGGGTGGATAGATATATGTATTCATTTTTCCGTGGTATTGAAACTTCTAAAAGTCCTCTCTTCCCTATTGTTTGTCTTATAATTGTTGTAATAATTATCAACGTTAGTCATCAATTCGAATAATAGTTTTCGACAGCCCTTCTATCCATTCTTTTCTAAGAACCGTTTTATTCCTTCATTAGTTGGATTTGCCGTCCCCCAGATCTCTAAATTCTGTAGTCCCCCATTATTTTTCTGATGCCTTCCATTCTCGGTCATCTTCTGTAGTTTTACTTCAACATTTCTCATTCTGCTATGTTTTCCAGTCGGCAACTATGTCTCCCCAACTCTTCGAAGGACATTATTGGTAATCATTACCAGTCATTTGATCTCATTCGCTCTTCGATAGTACATTTTTTATTCCTTCCAATGTTCTTTGCTCTGCAGCTCTACTGGCCTCACTACCATTAATGGGCTTGCAGCAGAGCTATGTTTTAATGAAGTTTGACTTCCAAGTTTGGATTGTTTTCCGTAAATAGGCATTTCGACTCGCAGAATACCTTCTTCGCTTACTCTTTTTACCTTCCTTGTTTCTTCTCTACTCTTTTTACATTCCTTGTTTCTAACATCACAGTTGATCCTGCTCCTCAGATGTCAAACTTCCTCCTTTTACTTATTTTTCATTTAAAAAATGTTTTGTTTCATTTTCAGTTTTCGTAGTGATTTTTTAAACTACAATTCTTTCACTGGCCATTATTTTGCCTTTTTAACATTAATCTTCCAGTAGTATTTTTTCATAGTTATTTCCATGCTATTCAGCATTGCCTTCAAATGTTCTTTCCTCCCGGCCACAATTGCTATTTCAATAGCAAATTGCCACACAAGATGCCTTTACATAAAATACAGACGGGTATTTGTGAACAGAGTGGATGGAAAATTAACTTGTTTTCTGTAAGCATGTGAGTTATTCCTTTGTCTATAGGTGTATTTCAAACATATCAGAGCCAAAATTGGAATAACTTACACACATGATGTCATTGCTTTAGACAATGAAAAACTTAAGGAGGGAAGTACAATATTGAACGAATGAAACATTCTTAAAACTTAGAAAAAAGTAAAAGATTTGTATTATATCCTTTTATCTAAAAGTGCATGTGAGGAAAACGCCCACATAGGATTGTTCCTGCAGAAATCTCTATCTGCAAAACTGCAAAATCTACAATCTGAGTAATTTATTTATTCACTGAAATTCAAAATACATGGTTGGAGCAAACAAAAAATTACGCATCCGGCTTGGCCACCAGTGGCTATTTGGAGGATTCGAGGGGCTTGCGGGATGAACGCTCAAGGCCATCCATGATCCCCAAGTATATAGAGAGTTGAGCTCTATGGAGAGAGGAACGGGTTTAGGTATTGTCTGCTTCAAAGCGGATTCCTAGAAATAGACTGCTATTTGCTTATGGAATTTCAAAAATGGATCCGGTTAACCTCACTTAAGAGTGCATCTCCCGCGAGTTACAGCAATAGACATCAACCTCACCTCCAAAGCCCCTCCGTAGTCCCACACCTCCCATAGTAGCTTCGAGTCAAATTGTCAAGTCCTCTCCCCTCGATAAGCCTTTGGTCCTTTTTTCCACCATTTTGCGACACATTCTCGGCGTATATTCTAGCGGCGAGGGGATATAGAGAAGGAGGAAAGGAACGAAAAACAAAGCGCGTGCAATCGGTGGCGAATATGGCCTCACCGCGAAAAAAAAAACGAAACGCGATAAAAAAGGGCGCTGCGTCCGATTGCTCCATTGCGACGCCGCGAGGATTAAGCCGTTGGGGATGGTGATGGACCATTTTGGACCTCGCGAATCCGATATGCATGGGTGAGACCCGTTTTATTTGTTACTTTATTGTTATCGTTATGACCCGAGATTACGGGTGGGTGCTGCAGTGATATGGTCCGGGTGACTTTGTTTCAGAAAATGTATTGCATTCCGGGATTCGGTTATCGGACAACCACAAGAGTCTACGATAAAGTTAAAAGATTACCACGTGATGTGATTTTGCTTCCAGTAAGCCAACCCGCGGTAGCAGTACACGAGTGAGAGAGCGCATGAGGTTGAAATATTTTCGCGGTGGGATGAATTAGTTAAAAATGAATGAGAGTCGAATAGTGTATTGTATTTCATTTCCCCCATTGGTGGTGGTTGGAATACGATGCGCCCGAGTCTCGCCAATATTTTCAAAAAAAGAGAACTAGGAGCGACTTACTTCAACCAAAATGCATTGTATCCCTCACCACGGTTGAACAGTTGAATATCCACTGTTGAATTTCTCTAATTTGAGTATTGGAAAAATGCAGCTCTAAACTGACACCAACTTGCAATACAAGAGACCCTCAAAAGTTTGGAAGAGCATCATGATTTGTGGCGGGTATAGGAGTAAGTTTTCGAATTGCAGCACTGGGAAAATATTCTCCAATAATCAATCTCTATCTGATCTACTAGCCAATCCGAATAGTAATGCTTAAAATACAAGTATGAGGAGTACAGACCCTTATTTTATAGATTCCAAAAGTAATGGAAACTAGCGAGAAAATGGCATTTTTTTCTACGTTGGAGTAATCATCTGGTTGGTTTGTTATGAATCCATAATTCGCAAAATGTACCAATTTATAAGTTTTACAAATGTGCAGAGCATGGAATTTATGTATGTGGGACATACATGATATCCTAAAGCATGTCATTTACGTATACCGTAAATCTATGAGGTAGAATTGATAAATATTTTATAGCCGTAAAAATATTGTGTTGTAAATAAATATCTTAATTGCAATACACTCCATATGAATTCTTTGCTTGAAGTTATCTTATTTTGCTACTCATTAGTATCACTTATGAAAAAAAATCATACGAGAGTTTTTGTAACGCCTAAAAAATTGTTGGAGATATTCTTGGAGTTCTAAGAGATGATTTGATTGTATGGGCTTTGAAATAGTTGTTTATTCTTTCGCAAAAAACTCCAACGCCCCGGATATATCCCACCAAATAGGCGAAAACTCTAGTAATGCTGATCAAATCCTTTTCCCTCCTACTCCTCTCGAGAGATTTCCTGGGAAACTCGTACGCTTTAAAAAGCGACATGAATATGTAGTAACCTAAAGAACAGCTCTATCGCACACTCAAGGAATATCCCTCCACCCAAAAAATTTACACCTCAATTACAGTGCTAATATCTGGCGACAGAACTCTGAATCTTGTAGAAACATAACCAGGCTTACAGAAGAGTATTTAAACATTATCCATTGTGCCCGTTTTGACCACATGGATTGAAAGGCGCCTTAAAATTTGTACAATGCTGGAGAGCATTTCAAAATTATTCGTATGTACCTTTAGACTGAAAGCTTATCAATATTTAGGTCTGTATTCATTAAAAGTATATCGGTAACATGGATCTGCATTGTAATATTTTCTTGTCATAGGTTCTTCAATAGGAATGCGAGTCTTTGCGTTCAAATTTTAATTCAGGTTATTCATGTCAGAAAAGAATGAAGCTTCATATTCCCTGAATTTATATCGAAAGCGATATAAAAATTGCTTCTCAATATTTTTAGTTATACATATATTTCAGTTTGTTTGGTATAAAAATGGATTTGCCTTCAAAATTTGAAGAGGAAAATAACAATTTGTCTTATGGCACATATATTAATTTTTTCCGATAAAAAGTAGGTTTACATTTTGCTGCATACCAATACTTACTACAGTAAAAACCTTGAAACTTCGCAGATGTACTAATAAAACTATACATCACATTATTTAAAATGATTTTCATTTTCAACCTCCCTACTTTGCAGTTATTAGTTGTCAAAGTGATTTATGGCGCTCTAGCTAAATGAAATGGAACCTTTTTTTACTTTAAATCCAAAAATCAGTTTAAAACTTTATTTAACAAATGATTATACTAATTGATACATAACAAAAGACTATAGACAAATCATATAGACTAATTGGATATATAACAAAATTATTTAAATAATGATGTGCATCATGCGCAGATCCGATGAACCGTCTAAGAGTATCTTGGGTTAATAATCAAGGCTACAGGATTTTGTCGCGGACAGTGGGATTATTCTTGCTGCTTTTTTTGTCTTTTACGTCCTTAATTGACGACTGTAATCCTGGGAAAATATGCGGGCAACTTGATAGCGCAGAAACTAATACGCAGTATGTTAATAAAAGAAATAAAGTATGTAGCAATATGAAATTTATGCTGCTTCTTGAAAAGAGAATTCAACGATGAGATTCACTCACACTTGAACCATTCAGATCATGCGAGTTTCCTGTCGGCACGGCGCATATTATTTTCGCACTGCTGGAAGAACTATCTCTAGAACTGACAGGAGTAAATAAAAGAAAGGTACGGGCTACCAAACAGATCCAAATATTCTCTCAACCACTCACTATTAATGAATGCAACAAAAGAATAAATTTGGACGGTAACCCATCAAAGCACATTTTCTTTCTCTATTTATTTTCAAACGATTTCCTCCCCATTCCATACACCATGCTATCACTTTATCCCTTTTTATAACACCCTCTGCCTCATGCTATTGTGGAAACTTGCCATCTGGTAGGTTGATTTTGATGGTTTTAAACGCAGGAAAATTTTTTAAATAAACAGGCAGGCTTACAAATTTTTATATTGATTCTGATTGGGTGATGAAAGGATTAGCTGTGGAGTTATCGGACACTCGGAAGATAAACTCAATGTCCAATTAATGTGCATAACAAATTCAGGCCTGGTTTGTTCCAGGATGGCAAGCAAGGAAATTTTAATTGCGTGAAGTGACAAAATATGATATATACGCAGCCAAACATATACTTTAAAAAATACCCTTCTCCCCTTGCACCACCAATGGCTCCAACAAACACAGTCAATGACCCTAAGATATTCCGTTGACATACTATTCACCTTTCCCCTCTCCTCCTTTTATTTTCGTTTTCTTATAGCCCCCGCTATGTACATTTTTGAGGCCACGGCTCACAAAGTAGTTAGTAGAATTATGATAAACAACAGCCAAAAAAATTTGTTTTTCAACAATTTTTTCAATATTGGTGAGAGGACGTTAAAGAATTCTCTCTATATGACCCACAATGCTCAATGTTGGCTCACTATCCGCTCACTTTGCCTCTTGAACCGTCAGGGTCACTCGTGCATGAGAACCGCTTTGTCCCTCTCAAGAGTAATTTCACAAGCCTTGTACCTACATGTGAGGAGATTGTGAAGGAAGACTGGAGGCTGGGATGGGGAATGGGTTTCAGGGAGCAGGAGCGAGAAAGGAACTCGGCGACAGGATATGAGATCGAAGCTTCATCTTGAATGGAAGTGAGGGAAAAAAGTTCGGACGGGGAAGCAGAGCAACCTGCCCCCGGGCCATCCAGAGGAGCGAATGGAGGAGGAGGACCGTCTTGTGATGTGGAGTACAAGGTCGCGGACATACTTTCGAAACCCCAATTCGATCCCCATACACTCCCATTCCCCACATTCTCGTTGATTGATCCACCCACTCATCTCGGACGCAGTCGCCCGTTGCTTCTTCATCTTCCTTTTCCTCTGCTGAGTAGTGCCCCTCCGGCGATTCGCTTGCAGGAAGAATCCCATCCTGAAAGCGGAAATAGACTTCAAAATGAATTGCTTTCTTCCATGATATTTTATCAGATTCCTATTTTTTTTAAATAATGAAAACTCTCCAGCCAAAGGCGCGATGAATGAAGCGTTGGTATTAATCTGTTCAATTACAACAGGCCTAAATTACGAATGAATATATTTCAAAATTACTCGGTACTTTTCAATAGATTTTTATCCTTAGTTGATCGGTTTTGGTCACAAAGGCGACATTATCAGGGGTGTGCCGTCGCATAGGCGACATCTAATGATGTAGACTATGCGACGAAACCGTTCGACTAAGAATAAAAATCCGTGAAAAATTACAGAGTAATTTTTGAAACTTATTCAGCATGGGTTTTCACAAAGTGAAGCCTGTCATCATCGATTCTGAATTTCAAATGGTAAAACTCAGCTGTTTACACAAAGACACAAAAGATAAGTGGTGTAGGATTCTTTAAAAAATTATTATTTGATATCACCAGAATAGCAATTAGGCTTTTGTGATCACCGAAGAGATTTGAAAACCAGAAGCGAAGACTTATCGTATTTTCATTTATGTGTCTAAAATTAACCCAAATAATTTAATGAATTTTATCCAATTGATTTGTTCTTACGGAAGAGTGTAGTTTTAGTAATTTCATGACCTGCCACAATTCTGTCGCATTCCAGTGTATTGTTAAAATTGGCTATCATGGCCATATTTCGGGGAATATTGATTATTTCCA
This sequence comes from Ceriagrion tenellum, assembly GCA_963169105.1. NCBI lineage: Eukaryota > Metazoa > Arthropoda > Insecta > Odonata > Coenagrionidae > Ceriagrion > Ceriagrion tenellum. The sequence goes on from OY720632.1 coordinate 67,888,664, forward strand.
GGCTTACCGCTGTATTTTTGACGCCTTTCACATTATCCGTTCGTTTTACCCCTTAATGAATGGTCTGCCTTGGATAACCTTGCCATCGACAGAGATCTCGCAATCGCTTCTTAACCATATTAAGGTACAAGTTAAACTGTCACGAGGAAAGCGAATGCCTCGCGCTTGAAGACGGATCATTATTTTATATATATATATATATATATATATATATATATATATATATATATATATATATATATATATATATATA